>CM051026.1:17538952-17986452 GCA_027627225.1 Congeria kusceri | reverse complement strand
TCAATAATTGTAAACATTTAAACATACTTGGTCTTCTTTTATAAAGGTTAGGAATAAGTGAACTTCTCAAATTATCATATAAAATACATTTCAGTACAAAATGAGATTCGTCTTCTATTTCATTTAATGAACACAATCTGCATATTCTATCATTTCTTGGGATATGTTGATGTCTACCAGTTTCAATAAAAAGTACATGTGATGACAATCTCAATTTTGCAATAATATTTCTCAATTTCGAATGTTCGATTATATCTAAGTAATCTGATCTTACAAAAGTGTGTTTCAGTTCTTTATGCTGCGACAATGAGGAACTTTCATAAACATCAACTCGCCAATTTGAAATAAAAACATCGTGTAACCTATTTCGCAAAATAAAATTAAAATAGTTAATGTTAACAGATTCTGGATATAACCAAACATCGTTAAAACCTGATTCTTGCAAAAGATGCCGAACTTTAGAAGCTCATGATTTGAAGTTAGCACCGCTGCATGACAACAATATCTAGGTAATTAAAATTGCTTACTACTTCGATCGGATTATTATTATACACCCATCTGTAGCCACTGGGTAACCGACCTTAATGGAAAATGACTGTTTTTGTCTTCTCGACGTTAACTGTTATGTTCCACTAGGCTAACAACTTGTAAGGAGAAGATTGTAAACCCTCCGCCGACTCAGAAATTAAAACTGCGTCGTCGGCAAACAATACAAGGTAAATTGATAACTGATCAATTGTTATGCCAGCATTTATATCGCTTTGTAAGTACACCTCAATGTCGTTTATGAACAGAGAAAACATTATCGGAAAACTTATCTCCCCTTGTAATAAACCTATGTCTGATTCACAAAAATCAGAGATGCTATTCATATGTTTAATACCCAATTTAATTTGATCATATAATGACCGAATTACGGACAATAATTTACCATCGATACCAGACTTAATAATCTTAAACCAGAGGTGCATACGATCCTTTAAGTCATAACCCTTTAAATAATCGGCAAAACAACAGAATAATTTTTGTTTATTATTTAAATGGCTTTCAATCAGTGATTGTAAAACAGAAATCGCGTCTACTGTCCTATAGCCCGGTTTAAAACCAAACTGCGCGTCAGTTAAAATATCGTTGTCAGCAGCCCACTTTTGTAATCGCTCGTTTAAGACACCAGTGAATAACTTCGCAAAGCAGCTAAAGTTATACCCCGATAGTTATTTGGTATTGACGGGTCTCCTTTTTTATAAAGGGGGATAATAATTCCTGTAGACCAGCTAGGTGGAAAATTCCCGGACGTGAGCATATAGTTAAATAGCAGTTCTAATGCGTGACTTATAACATGGACACTAATTAAAATACTCATATATAATATTATCCGACGAGCACGCCTTATTATTACCTAATCGTTTAGTGGCCATATCAATTTCTTCAAACGATATGTGTCTATCGAGTCAAGGATAAGGACTGTCTTTTTTGTACGCATTATCGAAATTATTAAAAAAATAATATTGTTTTCATTATCGTGATTACATCTTCGTTGAGCCAGGTTTTTAAAGTGTTCGACAAACTCATTTAAATCAATTGTTTCGCCCTTCGGATTCGGGGACCTTGTTTTAAACATTTTTCAAAATTCTTTGAGAGATTTAGATTTCATACTGTCCATCTTGCCACCCAATTTTCGATTAAAATCTGTCTTGCATTTACGACAATATTATTTATATTATTTCTTTGTATCACATACTACCTGGCGCGTGTTGTCGTTTCTTCTTAAATTAAAATTGTATAAACCGTCCTTATATTCTTTACGTTTGCGTTCGCACTCCTCATTATAAAATTTTTGTTCATTTTTGTCATATGCATCGAATGTGTTTGTGTCAGATTTAACAGTGCGCACGAAAAATGGTACCTTTGGACGTTATATATTCTGTTAACATATTCTGTTTTTACTCGACCAGAGAGTACTTATCGAGTTATTGTTCGATGTTATATGTGTATTATCCATTCATTCACCGCATAACATGAAATGAAAACGTTGGTATTGTATAATTTGTTATTTTATTTTCAGGATGCAAGCTAATGTTCATTTGGTTTAATAAGCGCGAGGTATGCAAACGGGGCAAAGCTGTGAGCAAAGATGGTAAAACTTTTTTTTATAAATATATTTATTTATATTCTATTCGAAAAGTGTAATTAATACAAGCGAATATCGTCAAAAGCAAATGCATAAAAATAATATTATAAACTGTATCGCGCTGATTATTGTGACATTGAAAAATATAGTCCGATGCATCGGAACATGTTTAAAAATGCATTTTAACAAACGTTTTATTTGTTTACAGAAGAAGATCGGTAGTCCCGAAATCCCTGCCACAAAGAAGAGGTAGGTCTAATTCCGTAAGAGTACAAAATACATTTTGTAATTAACCTTACGTATAATAGTTATCCCAACGTTTTTAATTATCATCACTTCGCAATACTAGATCTTTATTTAAGGATAAAGGTTTATTTCCGTATTAAAATCAACATGTGTTTTACAGGATACTCAACTGGGTGTTGATGAACAACCAAACGCAACAGTAAATAAGACAAACGGTACATTGTATTTTTACCTAAAAGCGCATATCTTGTCAAAAGCCTTACAACAACCTCTATAAGAACGTTCATTTTCGTTTTTTTCAATTTCAATTATGCATGTAACTAAAGGAAAATATAAACAACGAAGTATTTCATACTGCATTATATATACAATCATATTATTTACTAGCATAGAACCCTTTGAAAAAAGTTGGAGGTAATTTGTCACTTGAATACACTTCTATAATAAGATAATTTGTAGTACTAGGTATCTTCATTATATAATGCAAGCGTGTCCACTTTTTCAACGCTTCGTCATTTCGTTTTAAAACAATCCAATAATATAGTTTTAAGCTAGATCAGCTTCAATTTATTCAGGGCAGAGCTATACTCTTTGTGTAAAATAAGTGTTAAACAACTCATATTGTGCCACAAGTATACTCTTTAAACAAACAGATATTAAATATAATAGTTGACATCAATACGTACTAGATATAATTTGTTTTTCGTTTAAGGTTGGTGTATACACACGGTTTATTGATTTACGTTTCAGGTTACGGTAGAATGATTTAAAGTCATTATGCAACTCATACAGTTTGTAATTATTAAGTTGCATCATTGTAATATTGATTTATTAACTTCGTATAGTCGGGTTTAAGATATACATGTAGTTTAAACATATGCTTGCTGTTTTATTAATAGAAGATGTTTCGAGCTTTGCCAGCAGCCTATCGATAAACGACAGCAGACGGATAGGGAAATCCAAACAATGCAGGGTTAAGGACTGAATGATTATACGAGCTGCTTATATATTTCATATATTTTCAGTTGAATCTTTAGGTGTACATAGTTCTATGTTCTTCTAAACTTGTAACGATTGATGTGAAGTGTACTTACACATAGCGTAACTTAGCTATATTAAAAATGTTATGTTTAGTGAAATAATACAGTATAATAAACATTTTTAGATGCAATGATTTACAGGTTGGAGCAGTAGTTTGACATTCATTTCATAAACGCTTAAGCGTGTAGATAAAGTATTCAGGCACGAAATGACATTCTCCTGTTTGTATTTGTGTGTGATCTTGACATTGGGTCTTTGACATTGTTCCTGAGGGTTACACATCTTCTCATGAAGTTTATATCAGAATCACTCTTTGCATGCAAATCAATACTATTAACTTATTTGCAAAACTCTGATAACTTCATACTGTGTTTATATTTACTACATATAATTGAAATGTGACTTTTTCTTTACAACTACATACTTGGTTTTGCACCAAAGTATTTTTATATTAATATTAATTTCCTGACACAAAAACTTGGCCCATGCACATTCTTAGTAGTAGATGAGAAATGTGTTCGGGCAACTAAACTGAACGCGCGAATAACATTAATATTGATGCCAGAGTTATGACACTTGTGAATGAAACATGATCAAGTTGTAAATTGTCTGGGAAGTATACCATTTTTTGCTTTGAAATAAAACCTGTATTTACCTCAGTCAACGCAAAATTGTTACTCAAACAATTTACATGATAAATAAAAATGTTCGTAGGAACTGGTATTTTTGTTATATTGATTTACATTCCTTATTGCGTGTTTTGTATCATCATATATTATAGTTGCGCATGTCATTTTTTTCACAACATACTAATACAATATGTGTATGCTTATTCTTGTATTGAAATGTATGCTGCATGTTTGTAAATAAATATCCTTCAATTCAAACAAAAGTCCTTTTGTGTTATTTTCATTTGACAAATTATAAATAAAAAATAACCCACTCCGTAGAATTGCAGTGTTTTTTTGGACAAGATCAACATTCACATTTGCGAAATAAATCGGCATATTTTAACTCTGGAGTCATGCCACTTCATCTCGTTGTGTCTATCCATATGTGAAGTGTCATTTCAATTACTCCAACTGAAGGAGAGATATGGTCCGGACGGGAATACTTGAACGCCAGACTTTACGCACCAAAATTGCAATTTAAAAAAAAATAAAACAGGAACATAAGAACACAATTAATCTTGATTTTTGTCTGGAATGATCATGTTTAAAATTGTGAATCGAAGTCCACTTTGCTTAGTGACAAGTGTGGTTTTATTCGCGTTTAATGAATGCTCCCTGGCAAAAATGCAACGGAAGGAGGAAGATTACGTACCACTTCATATATTGTTTCATATATATGTGGAACTGTAAATGTGTACATCCGAGGCAATACTTGCGCTATACTAATTAAACAGGTTTTATCTATTCGTCAATCATTTTTGGACAATATTTACCGTGGCTGCAATCACGATGTTATTTGTTTTTGTTGAAGGTAAACAGTTTGTGTCATATTTGTATGAAAATTACATAAATGTACGTTGTGTGTTATCGGTACTATTACTTAAATTTAGTTGTTGTGATATTTTCTTAATTTATGTTAATGTTATGCGTTGCTATTCTTTTTCCAACATTTTAGCCTTCCAACCACCACGGATTGACATCATAGTGTTGTCTGTATCTTCAATAAAACTGTCCTGCACGTTCAATGATACTTCAGCAGGGTTAACGAAGTTTTTAAGAATCACTAAACATAACTCACAGCCGCTAATAACTGTAGTACACACTGGCAAGGAGTGTAATGTTACAAACGAAGCACATATTGAAACAGTACAATGTTTTTGTATGGACATACATGGAGTGGAGTGCACTATTTCTGAGTCCAGGGTTTCCAATTGAGGGTACGAATGGAAATGTGCAATATTAAAACACAGCAGCCTTATTTACAGCAATAGTGCAAGCGCATTCGAGGATGGTAGGTACATGTATGAATACATTTAAAGACATGTTTACTGTGTTGAATCTATCTTTGTGCTAATGGTTTTATACCTTTAGAACAGCCTTGCGTCGGGTAATGCACATATTAATATTAGCACAAACAGTTGATGTTTGTAAATGAATTGCTATTAATAATAAACTTAAATCGCAATTTAAACACACATGTTCATATAATAAGTTAATTTAATAAGTGGACATGGTACATGGTACATACACGTTTATCATTACTATATTTTCTTATTGCGTACTGATTGAGTCTTTATTAATTAATTTAGTTATATATTGAACCATTACATTGTGCACTCTGCTAACGCTTGGGATTGCTTATGTATGACGGCAAAAATGTGTCCAGAAAACCAGAAAGTCACTTAGGTCATACTTTAGTCTTACATGTTCGTGTATATACATGTATTTTCCAGTCACCACCACAGTTTTGAGTACAAGGACGACTTTTTTTGGTATGTCTCACTTAAGTTATGAAATGCATGTTTATTGTCTGTTTGTTTTTTGTTTCCTCGACCGGGAACTGAAGTCAGTTGATTGCAAATGCATATTTTTAAAATTAAAATTTCATGAAGTCAGTTCATTCCTAAATGCAAACCACACTGAAATATAACACGTATGATTTCATAATTAGACACCATTCCAAGGACAACCGCATCGTTGCTAGATGAACTCCCTACAACTCCTCCAAATAGCTATTTAAACAAATTGTCTGAACTACGGGAAACAACTGTTTCTCGTGCTCGGAACAACGGTAAGATACATTGTATAGGTTTATTTGCTAACATTTATGAACAACGTCGCATGAATTATATGCATATTTTTATGACAAGTTGGTACTAAAAACAATAAATCTGACATCAAACAGATTAATAACTTTTTCCCAATATTGACCGTTATTTGAATGTATAGTGTTTAACCCCAGTATTTATATTTAACAGGAACGTTTCATTATGAAACCATACTATTTATGAAAGATGATTTAAGCTAATTTTATATATAATTGTACATGTTTGATCAAGAGAAACCGGTGAAAGTACAACGGCGTCTGTGTTCGATCAAATTGCGATTACAGCAAGTATCCCTCTTAACAAAACGGAAGAAACAAAACAGGATGTCGTTGACGGTAAGGTGAATACATATAGCGTAATGGTTATTGTTAAATCTTCATAGTTTTAGTAATATGTACATTACCAAGGACACGTTTTGATGAATCGGCTTGCCTCCTTAATCAACGTTTTGCATGTGTTTATACTTTTATATTTGCAGGCAGCTTCATGCTTAAGTTTATAATCAGCGCCGCGGGTGTTGTTGTTGTTGTGCTGTTTGCGGCTACGTTACTGATTTACGTTTACAGAAAATACCCCGTAAAGCTAGGTTATACATTACGTCAATATTATTTTTAAGTTAACAACACTTTTCAAACGTCTTTATTGAAATAATAACAGTGTATGAGGGATTTAATACATTTGTATTGTACTATTATTTAAATAATCATCATAGCCAAAAATGGTTTGGAATTGTACATGTTCTCCTTGGTTTATTAATTCGACCATATGTATTAGTGCCGTCAGTTTAATGAATACAAACGTAAAACAGAATCGTTTTTGCTGAGGCTGCTACACTTTCGTACAGATGCTGTAGAACCAACTATCCCCAATGCTCATGCTATTGCTAACGTAACCCGAATTGCCGGTGGAGGGAGGACTTCTGACGACATAGATGAACTGCGACAATCAACAGTGGACCACTATGAACGCATTCCGATGATGGTCATGTCGCCTATGGCTGACAGTTATCCTATATCACACGATACAATGATACAAGTTCATGACACGAAATCTGAGATCGAACAGACACTTGCGAGTGTGAATATTGACGAAATATTTCCTCGGACGATACATGTCGATGTCCATGCTTCCAATGGTAAATAAATCACAACTATCTTTGTACACGAATTTTGAGTTATGATGCAAAGTTTATGACTTGTCTTTGGGTTTTAAATGTTTTCAATGTGGTTTTCAATTGTATAGAGGTCCATGTTCGAATAATACGAATACGTGTGTTTGTTGCGTTTGGTTCACTTAAAAGCTCCATTAAATCGACCACAGTTTGCTCGGTAAAAATTATTACATCACCTTGTATTAATTTATGCTATATCTTTTTTTTCAGACGACAACGATGCTCTCGAAACACATGCGTATGTACTTATAGTTCTTTTAACAATTAAAAGGAAATATATCGTTTTATGTTTTTCCCATATCGGAGCCTTTGACTATAATACATTAACAATGTTGTGTTCACTGAATGAGTTTGCATATATGTGATTTAAACGGACGGACTTTTTAGCAGAAATGTGTGATTTAGAAATCGCACTAGAATTACACCTGTTTAACACTCATACAATATACGTACTATAATTTATTAAAAGTAAATTTATGTAAACACATTGCTAACACACGAAATCAACGTCAGCAATTTATACCGATTTTGCTTTTAAGATCAGAACATAAAACATATTTAGCATTATTTACGTAATCTGTCTTTCTCTCCGTAGACGTGGCACGGTTCACTATCAGAGTCTTCTTGGAACGAGAAGCGATGGAAAATCTCAGTACACCAATTTAGTAATCAGCTAGACCGCACGTCACTGTCAACTTATTCCTTTCATACGCCATCGTGCATTGTTGTGTCGGATTCTTTTGTAAATAAAATGATACGGTTAATTGGATTAAACATGTGGTCAACCTTTTAAGATCGAACATGGGTTTGTGATTTTCCTACAAATAAAAAGTACGTGAAATTTGTAAATGTGTTCTATGCTGGCAGCCCGATTGTATGCGTGTGATTTTTGTTTCCAATGTATACAACTTCTTATAATATACGATTACATGTTTGAATATACGTGTATTTGATAATGCAAGGATAATACGAGTGTTTACAATTTTTTCCTTACATAGTAGTTAAGCGTTCTCACATTCGCATGTATTCTATACTTGGGTAAATATACTTGTAGGTGCAGATAATTGTTTTGAAACTATCAACGTTATTTTGTAATGGCACAAAGATACTACATTTATACTAATAAACGTAAAAAAAAAGCATTTTCAACTATTTTGAAGTATTTAAATAATTCAGATATAAATGAATGCAGTCAATGTCGTGCTTTATCGAGTGCAGCATTGTTCAATTATCTTCCGTTAAAGAGTATGGCTAATGTGTATTTATGTCTATCTGATGGTTCATGATTGTCCATGATTGAACTGGTTAATTGTATCAGAAAGCGAAACGGTAAGTATGATATTAAAACGGTATTGAAATGCATTGATATTGAACAAAATGAATAGACAATTGAAAGCACATAAGCACTGAGGTTTGTTAACGCAACGGTTTAACCTTTGAAAAAAGGCCGTCACAATTTTCCATGCATAGAGGAATATTATTTAAAAAATCATAATGATCTTGTAAAATAAAATCATGTTATTTGATGGTTTTGTGTAATGCATATGTTAATATTCATTTGTGTGGGTCATATATTTTCAAACGAACCAAAATGTCGCACAGAACTATTTAATAAAACATGATGATGTTTGAAATACAGATACAAAAAATACACACATAAAAAATACATACTTTTCAAATCAGAGCAACGTTGTATTATACACATTGTCACTTGTATTATTTATGTCAGAAATTGAATTTGAATTCATATGTTTTTGTTCGTCAAATTTTATAATACTCAGTTTTGCATTAGTTTCGTGTATTGTTTGCAAAGTATGTATATAGCATTTGGCTGTTCTGATCCGAATGTTCGTCTTGAATATATTTACTCTATGAAATGTGGTTATGTTCTTCGATATTGAAATAGGAGACACTGGGCTGCATGTATCAACATGCACAATTAAGTCTACATTGTTTGTAAGTGACAATGAAACGATTGAACTAACAATCACGTGAGGACCGATACATTGCATAAAGGTTATGTATTTCAACTTCATAAAATGTACTGCACATTACTTGGGTTTTAAAGATGTAACTACTTACATGTACTAGAACTACTATTGAAGGACTGGACGGGTATACAGGAACCCGAGGGGCAGGTAAGCTTTAGCTGGTACCCGCGTATAATAAAAGCCTGACTATTTACAATATCACTATATTTATGTACGCAAAATATAACCATCTGACCCTTTGATTATCTATTCTATCTTCAATGTAAGGTCGCGCGCGTATAATTTAGGCTGCTTCTCATTCTATAGTATGTGAACGGTAATCGCATCATACATATTTGTTGTAGTTACTTAGTATCGAATGTGTAGGTTTTTGTGCAAAATATTTAATGCCAACGGCATTACTATTATGTTGTACGCAATTAAAATTGTTTCACTCATTTCAAAATAACGTTGCTTTGGCGATGAAACATGCATGTAGCTATGTTTCGGGATAATTTTATCGTAAATATGAACACTTTAATACATTATGACACTTGTCTCAAAACATTTGAATTACCCCATTTACATGCAAATAAATAATCGAATTTGTATAAAGCAAACATACCGATGTAGTTTATTAGTTCGCCGCCTGCATATTTTAAAGTCGGTCATATGATTAATGCTCGGATTTTTCATACTATATATTTAAAAAAAACACTAAATACATCAAGTATTTTGTTGTCAAAAGTATCGACAACAGGGAGAAACACTTTTCGACAATAAACCGACTTAGCGCACTAAATTAATAGTCTTAATCCAGGTCACTTATTTTTAAATTGTTCGGTTATACACATTTAAATAGCAAGAGTATGATCACGTTTAAGATAACACTGTTAATAAATTTGCTCACAGAAACTGTAACTGTAACAATTTACCTGCATAATAAACATGATAGCTATCGCCTTACATATTTAAAGGTGAGAAAACAGCCATGAACTTTTGTTGTTTTGAATTACTGACGTTTTGCCTGAAAAGAAAAAGCCTGGTTCCCTACCGACAGATATTCGAATAGGCCTTCTAAATCACGTTGGCTTACACAAAACATGCAGCGATGGATTGAAATGCAGTTCAAAGAGCTATCGTTGCGTCATAATTTACACAAACATAATAATTAATATACATGGAGTGTTTTATGTAGGTTTATGTTAAACTATTAATAATCCATTATTATGATTGAATATTTGGAATAATGTTAACAAAAAACGGATGTTGAGAAAAGGACAGTAAATCACGTTACAGAACAAACCAATATAATTTAAAGTCACCATTAAAAAAAACAACAACATACAGCCGAACTTCGTTAACTCGACCTCGCTTAAGTCCACATCGGATATTTCAAAACGGAAATAAACTCGTAAATTACTACCTTCTTACTTTATAAACAATAAATACGTTTTTCTGGCAGTTTTAACTCAAATTGTCGGTGACGTCGAAGTGGGCTTCTTCGCCTAGCGGAAACGCCTGATGCGAGACCTAGTAATGACTCAGTTTGCCACATATTGCAAAACACCGCTTGGCTCAAATTTAATCGAGTAACAGTTCACTTTAAAGGAATAATTCAGTATTGGTTTTTAGTTTATTGTATGATACATGGTCGCTATTTTATATAACAATATATTAAACATTTTGGACCAAAATACGTTTATATATAATTGAATATGCATATGCTTTAATATATCGTGGTCATTTGTGAATTCCCGGTAACTTCGAAAACAAGAAATTCAGCTGTACTCAGATATTAAATACTATCGTGTTAGAGAACAGACACGGTTCGCTATGAAAGTCTTCTGGGGACAAGAAACAGTAAAACACGCCTTCAAGCCGATATAAATTGCCGACATTTTCGATCGGAAGGAAGCTAGCTATAGTAGCATTCACAAACTACTTTAATGAGGAAAACAGCAGGTGAATATCCATGTTTTTGTTGTTGTTGAAAAATATGTATGTTGTAACAAACAAGCATATTTGCATAGTTAAACCACTTTAGTGGCACATTCTACTGCAGACAGCCACGATATTATAAACATTGCGTTTTCTAAATGCACATAATTAAGGCTAACTTATTGAACAACGTGACAAATGAAGTTGAATACGACTTACAAAACACACTGTGTCCTGTCCACAGATGGGATATTAGCGAACATAAACGGAATGCATACAACGTTCGCTTACCAAACATTTACAAGCATCACTTTAGAATGAGATTTTACTATGTGTTGTTTTTTTTTAAGTCAAACACATTGCATGCGTCGATGCAGTTTATTTATTTGATCCGACTGATGGTGCTGCTGTAGAACGAATACGCTTTATTTGTGTGTGTACGCTATGGTGTAATACGGTCGGATTGTGTTTGAGATGCAAGTTGTGAGACACCATCTGAAGAGCGAATAGGAAACAATATGTGAAAGCTGTAGTGAAATATATTGACAGCGAACAATGCAGAGGGAATTTAAAAAGAAACCGCACAAGTAATAACGAGTTCTGACAGTTCTGTATGGCATCGACTATTCTCTCTCTCTGATCTTTGCTGAAAGTCATTGTGATACGACTTTCTTGAAGCTTGAATACAATTAAGCCTGGACTTCGAGACAAAGTGGAGGTTATATAGGATGCACGCATGTTGGTCCGTTCGTCCACACTTTCTTCCTTCAGAATTTCCTCTGCATACCTGTTAAGGCTCACACAGTTTTCTCTATTACTTTTAAGCGTATGAAAGGTGTATCATTTTACTGTAGATTAGTATACCCCATGACTAGATGATGACCCATGCATGTCTGTCAAAGGTCAATATTACAACTTAAGATTCAGACAAACTAGTTTCCGCCGCATTTCTTTGAAATGCATGTACGGCGTTCACTATTACTTCATATAAATATTTATCATTATGTGTTGTGTAAATGACCCATATTCATTTTCAAAGGTTTGTTCTTTGTCAAAGCAACTTAACTGCAAACCTGTGTATCTGTGTCACAGCAGAAAATGAGAGTATCGATCACCTTTAGTAATTGTTCTAGCTAATTTCGCGTATTGATGTTTGTTCATCTTTAAATATGCAGTCCATATAACGCATTTCAATGCATCTTAAATTGGCATTTGTTCTAGTGAACAATAACAACGTTTATTTGACTGAAAATTGTTTCTTTTTACGAAAGGCATTTAATAATGTCGAAAACGCTTGGTACGAACGGAATATAAACTTATATAAATGTTGATCTACCCTAGAGACATCACTAGTTGCCGCATACAGATAACTAAACGACGAAACGTTACCAAAACAATTTCATTTTACCGACTTAAATGCGTTTTTTTTTTTTGCGGTAAGATGTTCATTAGAAACTATTTCTGCAAAGTTTTAATTTGATCAACAACATATTGTTGAATTGCTGTTTTAGTATTTACTGTAACAAAATGTGCTCATTAGACAATATTTAGTTGATGTGTACGCACACATTATTCATCTGGAACGATAATGTAATGCTTGCTTAGTGGTTATATAATACTGTTAAGAGGTTGATAGTATGGTGTAAACAAATCAGGATTTAAAATGTTGTTTTTTTCTGGGATAATATATTTGCCTTTCAATGTGTTTTGTCTTGGAGGAGAAATCCCGTTTTTTTTCTGTTATTTTTATGTTTGTATGTTGTAAAGTCCTTTTTTAAAAAATAACTAAACACTAAATTACAAGACAAAGAAAACACGTGAAATACAATATTAGTGTGATTAAATAAAACAATAAAACAGAGTATCTTATAAGGATTCAAACACTCAACCCCACGATCCGTAAACTTCTCCTTAACCTCCGATCATTAAATTATACGTAAATAAGCATATGCTCAATACATTTAAGCGCACAGCGATCGCTTGTATGCATGTTCCGATACAAACAAGAAAGACACGAACGGAATATGCTTGAGTGCCTGGTCATTGTTGTCGAACTATAGAGCTTACATTCCAATATCAATTGTGTAGAGGCCACTTAAATTTAACACGTATCTTACAACTTAGTTTTAATAAACCAACATTTTAGGGCGCTTTTCCATATGTCCATATCCGCATCCGCATTGCGCAAAACAATCGAACAAGTTGAAAACAGTTTGACCGTTTCCATATGTATGCAGTCCGTATCCGCAAAGCGCATCCTCCAAAGCAGTCCCCAAGAAATCGCGCGGTGAGTGATTTATTGCGGATGCGGACGACATGTTATCTAACTAAGCATGTTAAACACAGTTCTATGGAACATAAACTATTGGGAAATTATAAAAAAAAGTAGTATATATACACATGGATAACTCAAGCTAAGACTTACCGATTACAATAACTCGGTAATTACGGGTAACCTTTAAATGAGCCATGACTGTCGCTGTATATATAATTGTTGGATGCTTTATATTGTTTAAAATCCACCATATGAATGTTTTCACATAGTGTTTTACTGTCATACATATTTGCAGCCGACGTAATTATAACTGTATAAAAGATTCTTACTCCGACATTGTAACTATGTGAAAATAAGAAGATAACTAAAGCAATCTATGTTTATTTGCGGATTCATGGAAAAGCGCGTCCGTATAATATTTATGCGGATACGGATACGGATGCGGATACGGATGCGGATACGGACATATGGAAAAGCGGCCTTAACATAACATATCGCACTACCTTTTATAAAATCCTGTACGTGTATAACTTACGAAAGCTATTCTGCTCGTGCTATTCGTATAATTTACGCAGTGTATTAGCACGGTACATTTAATTATTTTTACAAGATTGCAAATTCATTCTGAATACACACTAAATTTCAAGTAATGATCCGTTTTAAAGGGCAAACAGTGACGCACAATCAGCTTAACCGTTTGCTAGTGGCAAATTGTATCGACCTATATTACAGGTAATATTATAAGCGTACCTTAAACAATGCGCATTTTGAGGACAGGAAACAAAAGCTTTCGCGTATGTACATTGGAATATGCATTTGAAGGGTTATTGTATACGTTGTGTCCATTGTTTCAAAAGCACAAAAACAGATTCTGATCAGGAACTTTATGTTACGGTTTTTGATATTACATTCCCGCTTTGAAATAAGCAAGTCAAATGAACGTTTGATGACCAAAGGCGTCTTTAAACAACTTCAACAACCGCGTCCCTGGTAAGATAACGACCGAACCCGCCGCATAACACACAACACATTGCGCGAATAGCCTTAAATATCATTTTCTGAAAGTCCAATGACTCACGTATTGTAAATAATTGTACATTGTACCAGTGTGTAAATTATCGTTACCTGTAATCGATATAGCGTGACTTGCTCTTAAGGCGCGTATTTAGAAGTCAGTATCAGATTACTGAATACAAAATCTAGTTTAAAGACAGAGAAGACGTGAACATACCATAAACTGGTTTTATTTCGCGGTTATCTAATATGTGCATATTTCACGGTCAAAACATAAGCGTTTGTTGCTTTGTGTGGTTGCTTTGTCAGTGCATGATACTATACTTTTGCGTAAATTAAATAATTAAAAATGTTATTATAAATCATATTGAAAAAATGATTATTGTATTTCTTTTAGTTGCAATTACTGTGATTTGTATCTGTGGTATTTTATAGTGTATTCAACATTATCAATCTGTCTGTCCGTTTGTCTGTCTGTTTGTCTGTTTGTCTGTCTGTCTGTCTGTCTGTCTGTCTGTCTGTCTGTCTGTCTGTCTGTCTGTCTGTCGGTCTGTCGGTCTGTCTGTCTGTCTGTCTATCTGTCGGTCTGTCGGTCTGTCGGTCTGTCGGTCTGTCTGTCTGTCTGTCTGTCTGTCGGTCTGTCGGTCTGTCGGTCTGTCTGTCTATCTGTCTATCTGTCCTACCTACCTACCTACCTACCTACCTACCTACCTACCTACCTACCTACCTACCTACCTACCTACCTACCTACCTACCTACCTACCTACCTACCTACCTACCTACCTACCTACCTACCTACCTACCTACCTACCTACCTACCTACCTACCTACCTACCTACCTACCTACCTACCTACCTACCTACCTACCTACCTACCTACCTACCTACCTACCTACCTACCTACCTACCTACCTACCTACCTACCTACCTACCTACCTACCTACCTACCTACCTACCTACCTACCTACCTACCTACCTACCTACCTACCTACCTACCTACCTACCTACCTACCTACCTACCTACCTACCTACCTACCTACCTACCTACCTACCTACCTACCTACCTACCTACCTACCTACCTACCTACCTACCTACCTACCTACCTACCTACCTACCTACCTACCTACCTACCTACCTACCTACCTACCTACCTACCTACCTACCTACCTACCTACCTACCTACCTACCTACCTACCTACCTACCTACCTACCTATGGCTCATGCAATGCACATGAGTGGATGGTCAATATGCAACTTTCGTTGCTTTACATTAATCCAGTCTAGTAACATGTGTACGGTAAAGTTATATATGCATACATTATGTGACATTTCATAGTTATAAAATATTTAGTTGTGCATATTTTCTTACAACAAATTTTACACACAAATATAATAAAACCATATCAATAACCATGTTAATACAGAGCATTGTTTGTCAATTACCAGATGAAAATTTTATCACAGGAACAAAAAAGCGTGCGAAAAAGCAAATTAAAAAAAATTAACATAAATCAGCTGAACAATGACGCACCGAATTCTTCCCAACACTCGAATCGTAAATTGTTTGGATGTTGGTTATTAATTTATAGTATTGTATTTGTGAAGTTTAAATCTGATTTAAAATGTGGAAGGTTTAATTTAGTTCATTCAATATGATGTAACATATTGCGCATGTTACATATATTAATTACAATAATATGCTGAAGTTGTATGTTGAGTGTACTATAACAAACACAAACACAATCGTCATTAGCAAATCGAATCGACATGACTGAAACAGCTGTAAATTGCACATGTTGGCGCGTGTATTTTTCACTTAACAGTCATGTGTGCGCAATTCAATGTTTATATATAGATACAAAATAAGTGTTTACAAAGTAAAGATAAACACACACGTTTAGAATGCAAAACAACGCATCAATACATATATTTTACATTTGAATTTGTTGTAAAGAGGCTCATTGACAGTAGGTCGAAATAAGCATTTGGTTGAGTTTATTTGGCACTCGATAGTATTGTATTATATAAACTATGTCTTCGATGGCACTCCTGCGAGCGCAGGTATTTAAAAATAGTATAAAAATTGTTATGAATGCGAATTTGTCGACGTGAGTTTGAATCCTAAACAAACCGTTTATCAAAACAAAAGTAATTGATATCAGAATATATATATTAAGTAATGATTTCATCAATATAATGTTATTACTATAATAAATATGTGATTAAGAAAAAAGGTTTTGTGTTTTAAATATGTGTTTAAATATGTGTCCGTATGCTAGACGAAATACCGTCGATATGCCCATTCAAAAAACGCTGTACTTTTGTTGTTTTTTCAATGTCGACTACAGCGGTTTTCATGTACAGACATGAAATTAGGTCGCTCGATACCATAGTATACGATGCGGTTACAGTCAGGTTTAAACTGGACTGCGTGCTTAATACTCAATACGAGTCCGTTCGATGCAAAGCTTAACACTATGATTTACTAATTTATTTCATAATGGCAAATACAAAACTATAATTATCTATATATAATAGTAATATATGTCCTTACACTACTGTATTTGTTGGCATATATTTGAATTTACAGGCTGAATTTACAGGCTGACCGGTAAACTATAGTTTTTGCAGAACGACACTATTTGTGTCTATATATAAAGATTTCTGGTAGCCTTATGAAATACAACCTGCGCATTGGAAAACATAACGTTGTCGTGTAGTGGTCTTAACCAGTAACCATAAATTCAGCAGTTACAATCGATAGAATAAAGCACACAAGGACATTGATTTATAGTGTGGAACTATATTGTAACAAAACGTAAGTTATTTTCAAAATCATTGCATAGAGATTTAAATGTTATTTTTGCTTAAAGTAACACAACTTACAGGATGACAATTATTTAACTAACTGAATACACACGCTCACATATGCGCTGACTGTTTTAAATGCTCAAATAAGTTAAAACATATCCTGATTTGACACTTGTTCTGATATGATCAACCGTATATTTGTCTTTGATTGAAATTTGTAGACAAGCGCTTAAAGATATTCGCTACGAACGTGTGCATGCTACTATGCATACATACCTATCACCTTTCGTCGATTAATTATGTGAATGTTTATAAACAATTTACACTGTGACACAGTGTAAAATTAGTGTTTTATTACAATGTTTTATATTTTACGCATAGTAGATTCATCAGGGTTAAATTGTTTCACCAAGTCGCATTTCCTGTGTGATCGTTAGTGTCCGTGAGAGGTCGCGAGTTTCCGTGAGTGATTGAGGTATGTGTTTGTGAGAGTTCGTATGTTATCGTTAGTCCAAAACGCACGTGCGTCCTCGGATTGACGGCTCGATGACCGACCCAGATGTTATATTACTATAGAGAGAATGCAAGTGTGTGTATGATTGGCTTTTAAGGGCGCACACCAACGCAAATTAATAAATAAGCAATTGGTTTTTCTTGGGCGGGGATGACTACATATGTTTTTACTTGGGTTACGCCATAGTAAACGATTGGTTTTTAAGGGCGCACACCAACGCAAATTAATAAATAAGCAATTGGTTTTTCTTGGGCGGGGATGACTACATATGTGTTTACTTGGGTTACGCCATAGTAAACGATTGGTTTTTAAGGGCGCACACCAACGCAAATTAATAAATAAGCAATTGGTTTTTCTTGGGCGGGGATGACTACATATGTTTTTACTTGGGTTACGCCATAGTAAACGATTGGTTTTTAAGGGCGCACACCAACGCAAATTAATAAATAAGCAATTGGCGGGGATGACTACATATGTTTTTACTTGGGTTACGCCATAGTAAACTATTTAACGTTAATTATAAAAAGGAGTTGTAATGAGCTTTTCTTTCATTAAATTATTTCTTTAAATTATTTCTAAACTGAATTGTAATTGCTCAATTTATATTGAAATTGTAATATTACATGTAACAATGTAATATTCATGAATACCGATACAATAAAATGCCTGTATTTATTCCTAAAGTTTATTTCTGTTTATGTATTGTTTGTAATTATGATTGGATTTAAAGTAATTGAATAGCAAATGTAGTGCAATGCATTTATTTTATGGGATTTCAGACTCTACTTCATTATTATATCACACAACTGAGCAAAAACACGAATCTACGTCAGGGACATTGTTTCTCTTATCAAATTATGTACACCCTGTGACAACTGTTATTGTATATTGTACAGGTTAATAATTGTAAGCTGACGGGCCTCTTGTTTTACATCTATCTTCTATCAGGTGATTCGTAAAAATTTTATTTGATAATTTAAGATGTGCTCAGTTTTTACCCGTGGTAAGCATGTACATGTATCACGTTGTGAAGCGATCATATATAATGTAAACATTTAAAACGGGCAGCTAATCGAGGACAGTGCATTAACAGGTACTAGTTGACCAATACGTACGGCTTTTGGTCGTCCCAACTTCGTAAAAATATGACATTGACTACAGGTCGAGTTCGCACTGATGGCCTAAAGCCAGTGCTACAAGAGCAACACTTAGGTCTATGCAAAGCGTCTTACTCGTCAACACAGCCGTGTATCTTTGGTCGGGCATAGGGGCTCGACTTGGACGCGACACGTAACTCTACGCCGACTGGTATATATCCTGGCCCGGTGCTGCTCGGTGTTCGGCGTACGCTTCTAAATTGCCGTGCCTTGTTTAGCTCGGGTTGATACTGCATCACCGGGCGTTGGTGCAGCTCGGCACTAATCCTATATTTCCGGGCTTTGTTCAGCTCGGAGGAATACTTCTTTTCCGGGCTTTGTTCAACTAGGACCGACACTGCCTGTCCGTGCTTGGTTCAGCTCAAGTCACTATTCGTTACATCGGCTTCGCTTCCGCGCATACGGCTCAGAGTACTGTAAGATGGGGGTTTTCCACCTGACTGTAGCGTAATATTTATTTTCATTTGCTTAAATTCGTTTCAGTGACATGTTTAATTATTCTAAAGTTTAATTATTTTTTTTGTTAACCGCTACTTATGAATAATCGAAGTACTCGCTGACTTGTGGGGGTGTAAACAGCTAAGTACTCGCTGACTTGTGAGGGTGTAAACAGCTAAGTACTCGCTGACTTGTGAGGGTGTAAACAGCTACGTCGATGTAAGGCAGATAATTTTATTTTTTTGAAACAATATCAGAACACGCATTTGATTTTTATCTCAGAACGCATACTTATTTGCCCACTATAATACCCTGTTCTAACCGTTATTATATGCCAGTATTAATATCTTACTTTCAGATTTAAATATTTATTGCCCCCTTGACGCCCTTTTCGTTGCCATAGTCCCTTTAAGTAAAGGCGGTTGCTAGTGGTTACACGCTGGTTTCACAATCCTATGTTAGTTGTTTCGAAACCACGCCATGTACCTACGAATCAATATTTTTGTTTCACTATGTCAAACTGTGTGTTTTCTCCTTGGCTGTAGAAAAAAAAATCCGCTGTTGGCTGTAGAAACCCGCTGTGATATCGTGTTTAATTCACAATTAATAAAAGACTTAACTATTACGCACAAGCGTTCATTGAGAAAAGTGACACAATCTTGCAATATCAGAATAAAAATAACGCAATAAAAGTGAACTTTTTACAAAAAATAAGATAAGAAAGAGTACATTAACATTTTGCACAGCGATAACATTGGTATTAATTGAGTAAATTCAATGTGTATCATCTATATAGCTATATCATCATCATCATCATCATCATCATCAACATCATCATCACCGTCATCGTCCTCGTCATCATCATCAACACCATCAATATAACCATCCTCATCATCCTCATCATCCTCAACACATTCATCATCATCATCATCATCAACACCATCATCATCATTATAACCATCCTCATCCTCCTCATTATCATTAACACCATCATCATCATCATCATCATCATCACCATCACCATAACCACCACCACCACCAACAACAACACCACCATCACCACCGACACCACCAACACCACCACTACCAACACCACCACCACCGTCACCACCACCACCACCACCACCACCACCAACACCAACACCAACACCACCAACACCAACACTATTGTCATCGTCATCATAATCGTCATCATCATTATCATCATAATCATCATTATCATTATTATCATCATTATCAACATTATCAGCATTATCAGCATTATCAGCATTATCATCGTTATCATCATTTTAATCATTATCATCATCATCACCATCATCACCATCATCACCATCATCATCATGATCATTTGTACCACCACAATCGTCATCATTATCATCATTATCATTATTATCATCATCATCATCATCATCATCATCGTAATCGTCGACAACAGCAACATTGAATGACTAACTCATTGAATCTATATATGGCTCTCTCATTGAATCACTAAGCGGAACACTAATTGAATAACTACATGATTCACTCATTGAAACAATAAATGACTCAATCATTTATTCATTTCCTAACTCACTCAATTAATCACTAAATTACTCAGCCATTGAATCACTAAATGACTCACTCATTTAGTCACTTAAATACTCACTCATTGACTCAAAAAGACCCACTCATCGAATCACTAAACGACACATACATTGAATCACTAAATAACTAACTTATTGAATCACTAAATGACTCAATAACTGACTCAAGTTCTGGCTAACCCATTTAATCATTAGCTGAGTCATGCACGCGTCCGGTTAAGTCTGTAATGTATGAATACATATGGTGTATCAATCTCGACCGATAAGACTACGCTGTTCTCCCGATTCACACATATTGTGGACACAACTACATGGTTGTTGCTCTTTCAAGTTAGTGGAAAAACAAATAGATGTCCATAAAAACTGTTTATATTGTTGACAACATTTTATCGTATTAAATGAAATCTTAACTATTTTCGTTGTCAGTAATAATACCATTGAAGAACACACTAATGTTAATTTCGTTATTGTTGAATGTGCAAAATACTAAAGGAAGTTTATTACGATAAAGTCCGTTTTTGCTTCAACTTAATATGCCAGCAGACTATTGGAAATCGCCTACGCAATGGCAGCATTTATCAGAAATCACATTATTTGGGAGTCCAATTTCAAAAAGTACCACTCTAAACAACATGTACGTGGACACATGTAATTACCGGTCTTATCATCATTATCATCATCAACGTCACTAAGATAATAATAATAATAATAATAATAATAACAATAATGATAATAATCATCATCATCATCATTATCATCATCATCAGCAGCAGCATCATTATATTATTCTTATTCTTCTTCTTATTATTTTTTTCATCATCATTATCATCATCATAATCATCATCATCACCATTATCATCATCATCATCATCATCATCACCATCATTGCCACAATAACCACCATCAGCAACATCATATCAATCCTTATAACACGCATCATCAGTAGCAACAGCACCATCAACACTACCATAATTGGGTTAATGATCATGATAACACATAGCACCTTCGTAATTACTGCAACCATGACAAACGACGGTATTGTCAGTATCAATAGCAACGTCTGAGTTGCCGTCTTCATCATCATCAAAAACAAAAACGTCCTTAGCGTATTATTATATTCGATACTATTAGTATTTTCGCATTGTGTTTATATTCGGGGTCGTTGTCAGCACAATTAAAACCAACATATACAATAGACAATCATTAGTAAAATAATAGATGATTTGTTCTACATCACAGCGTTTATTCATAAGCATTTTTAAGAAGAAACTTAGGTCCACCATATGTTTGTTTTTGCCCATAAAATAGTGTTCAATCTGTGATAACTGTACTTTTTGCCTCGTGAAACGCATTGAGAGCGAGAAGATGGTATCATACTTCGTCGCACATTATGCTGATAGCACTTTATGGCTTTGAAGGGACGATACACTTCATTAAAGCAGTGCCAATGTCATGACCACTTTAAATATAAGTATATTAAAAATATGTATGGTTATATTTAGCTCATTTTTATTACTATTGTCATTACCATTACTATTACTATTACTATTACTATTATTGGTATCGTCATTATTTCGCTATTACTAGTATCAATATCGTTACCATTGTTAGTATTGTTATCATTACTTTATACCTAACATTATTATTACCCTTATATCGTCATTATCGTTATCAGAAACATCAATATTTACAACAACAATGTCGTCATAGCCGTAGTACGTAAATCATCAGGAGTAGAATCATTCCTACAACTGCTACTGTCATCAACAGCATTCTGTTCATGGGTGAAGATTTGTTTCAAATATATCAATTGCAGAGACAGAACAATGATGTAAGGCTTGAACATTATCAATTCAGACATGGGCGAAAAAGTAGTCATTATCTACAGGATACAAGAAGCCAACGCCCAAATAAGTTTGTCTTAGTCACTACATTCATTCACAAGTAGACTGCATTTATTCGTTTCCTTTAACAAATCAAATAATCCTATGTGTTTTCCGGATGTTCTGTACAAGCGAGCTTCACAACAGGAAGCATTAATTCCTCGAGTACAGATAGATAATCCGAATATCATGTTTGAACTGTCCATAATTATTCATTCAAACGGTATAAACTAAACGAGTTGGTAATTTAGTCTTGGCAAAAGAACGTTTCATTGCATCGTTAATTATATATTTCATTATGTTAGCAAACATCCTATTACTTCTTCTTGAATAGTAACACATTGAATTGATGTCATCAGTTTTAGTGTAAAATAAAATATCTATACCATGTAGAACGTGTTGTAACGGGTCGAATCATATGACATACATTAAACCCACGGTTTAATTATAATTGAAATACAATAATTGCCGCACTCCTCGAATGTGTAAATAAAATAACCAGGACTAAGCCTAAACGTTATGCACTACAATTGGCGCAGGTAGTGTTTGATACACCTGGTAAGAAATAATCGATGCGACGTTTGCCGCAGGTATGATTTTTATCAGCACCTCTAATTTATCCTTAGATGAGCGGTTTGTATCCTAATTATAAACCCCAGATAGTATTGTACAGTTTCCAAAGAACTTTGCATGCGTTATTTAGTATGTGTTTCCTCAGCGATGTCATTGTGTCACATAAATGCAACTATGTAGAAAACATGAAGTGTGCTTGCTGACTAATTAATTATGCGGTATGATTTGGGGAAAATGTTTGGATGTGTCACCAGTTTCACTTAAGATTTAACGTCTAAACATTTATCCAAACTGAAAACAACACTTTCGTACATGTGTTAAAATAAATAAAATACTTGAAACTCACGTTTGAGCTGGCTTTATAGTTGACGCAGTAACCAACGTATGTTCATAAGTGTTTGCCGTGCTGTGTGCAAGAGCGTCTGCTATTCTGACAAGGCGGTGGCATAAACGCATGGGTTTATATTTCTAAATAAGCACGCTAACATAACTTACTCAAGTTGTTTTTTCGCACAACACTGTTTCTACGTGTATCTCTGTCTTAAGTAACGGGTAAGCAATCTTAATAATCGGTACGCCCTGTTCAAACTTATGTTATCATATTGAAAGTGGCGGACGAGTTTAATTTATATCGTGTTTACATTCATTCGTGTGTTGTGAAATAGTATCTGGTGTACAGCTAGGTGGTGAATGGCTTGACACTCATAATCGATCCCGGTCAAGTCCAGACTTGTTTTGTCACACATTCGATTGAAAAAGCAAAAATAAATTGAAATATACTAGCCAAATACTCTAAGCAAACGCAACTTAATCAACAGCAACGAGTAATAACCAAATCGGCTAAACCGTTTAGACATTACCACATGTGTCCGGATCATTCAAAATAGTTGTCAACAATTATAAAACGAGTTGCATAAATTCTGTCAAAAACAAACGAATGGCATTACGAAGATTTTTTCAGATTAAATATTTGATAGTGCATATGTTTTAACATCAGTGTGAATTATTGTTGTATGTGATGCTCTTCATTGTTGCGTGACAATCATAAGCGAAAGTGTGTATATGTTGTTTTAACGTTGAATTTGATTTTGAAAATGGTTTCCTTCGAACAAATGGGATTTCGGCAATTTTGTGAATACTACACATTTTTAACACACACATAAATACACCAGGTCACGACAACCTAACTAAATAACGATGATTTTTTTTATTATTGTATGCAGAAGTAAAAACTGCGTACTTTCATCATTTGGCTTATGAAGATAAAATTCATGCATTTGATATTAATTCATATTTTGTTACGAGAACTTTATTTATAAACGGTGTTGATGTTGTTTTTTGCACATTAATCATGGCAAGTTGGAAGAATGTAATTTTATTCCATATTCACGCTGACATTGACAAATTAACACCCCGTGCGATAAACTTAATTGCGTGTGAATAATTCTGGGCCAAGTGTGAGGTTCGTGCGCACATAAACCGGTTTACACCCCAAGGCGGTGACCCCAGTTTTATTTATGTGTGTTTTGTGTTTTTTATGTGTATTATGATGCCCTTTGTATTGTTTTTGGCAATTGGTCACTTGCCATAAATAAAGGACCTCGGGCTGCTAATCAGAGTTCTCTCCTGCTGTCGCAACTGGAGTTTCGAGTTGTTTAGATTTAGCTGTATTTCACCTTGTTGAATACGGCAAACACGCGCATTATAATGACGTATCTTTGTTTATTTTCGTGACGTCATATGCTGTTGTTCGTGTTATTTAGTGATTGTCTATTGTTTATGTCATAATAAAGACAGAAAATGATGTTATAAATAAAATACCAGGTAAGTGTTGAATACAGATACATTTATTTGCTCGGCACGAAAATCTAAACCAACGCTCGTGGTTTATGTTTTCTACACATCGCTAAATAAACTTATCTGTATTCAACACTAAACAAGTATTCTCTAGTTCACCATAATAATTGCCATAATCATCATCATCATCATCATCATCATTATCATTATCATCATCATCATCATCATCATCATCATCATCATCATCATCATCGTCATCGTCATCGTCATCATCATCATTATCAGTATCATCATCATTGCCATCATCATTATTTTCATTACCACCACGACAATCACCATCAGCAACTCATAACAATAATAATCATCAGTAACAACATGAACATCAGCATTAACATCATGGTGTTCAATATTATCATAACATGTAGCACCATGGTCATTAATGCAACCATGACAAACAACTTCGCTGCCAGTATCAATAACATCGTTTGAATTGCCGTCTTCATCATCAACAGCAGCAAAAGTGTCATTATTATAATAGTATGGTCAACATCATTCGTATACTGGCATCCGTGTCATAAACGTCATCTTGTCTGAAAATAAAAATATCAATAAATAAAATAGTATTTATTTGAAATTATTAACATTGGGCAATCATTACACTGATTGTGTGTACATCGCAGCGTTTCGTTGCACTTAACACTATGTTTAACGAGCTTATAACAAGCAGGATCTTGTTAACTGACGTATCTAGTTGTCAATCTTCCAGTTTTGGGTAATGCATTTGGGTAAATTCAACTCGCAATGAACAAAAATGTTTTGATAATTTAAATTGTGCCAAATAAGATAGAACAGATACTGCTACAAGCTCAGGTTAATGCTTTCGATTGCATTACGGTATGAATTATTGTTCGTGAAATGCAATTTGTAAATACTGAGATAATAAAACAAACACTCAAAATGTAAGCAGACGAGTATTGATAACGGTGTTATAAACTTCTGACAAGAAGTGCATGATTAAGTGATAATACACTTGCTTCAAAACCTTTCCAAATTTGCTTCCGCTGTGATCATGATCACCATCACCATCATCATCTTCATCATCATCTTCATCATCATCGTCATCATCATCATCTTCTTCTTCTTCTTTGTCATCATCATCATCATCACCATCATCACCATCGCTATCACCATGATAATCATCATTTTTTACATCTTAATCATCGTCACCATCATCAGCATCATCATCATCATCATCATCATGATCAGCAGCAGCAGCAACAACATCATAATCATCATCATCATCATCATCATCGTCATCATTATTATCATCATCATCATCAGCAGCAGCAGCATCACCATCGCCAACACCATCATCATCATCTTCTTCTTCTTCTTCTTCATCATCATCAGCATCATCAGCAGCATCATCATTACAACATCATCATCATCATCAGCAGCAGCAGCAGCAGCAGCTGCAGCATCATCATCTTTCTTCATGATCATTATTGCCATTATATAATAAACATCACCTCCATCCTAATAATATTAGTAAGCATAATAAATATAATAATAATCAATACCAGTATCATCAATATCAACTCCACAATAAGAAATATTATAGGTATCACGTTCATCAATTTCATTACCACGACCACTCTTGCATCATCATCAACACCACAATGACCTCAGTACCATTATTATGAATTTTGAGTATTATTGTAATAACCAGCATATTTTTCATTAATATAATTGGAAATACCATTTTTACTTTAAATGGTCTATTGAAAGGGCACTGACAGTTTTCTCTTCAATTTGGTGTTATTATACTGTCTTCAACTTCCAAAAATGTTTCAATGATAACAAGTATTTGCAAGTAATTGGAGACTATAAAAGTCGTAAACGTTTGCTTTTTGATTATGGCTTAAAGGTGGCGGAATAAAAAATAATTGCAACAAACTGCTGTTGGTCTCTTACAAGTTAGGATACGCATAAAGAAACAATGCAATAAAGTCAAACTCGACCAATTTAATGACAATACCACAGAACGGGAGTCAGGTTAAAAAAAATCAAATCTAGGAAAATTTTAGAGGGAGCGTACGCGGCGTCCGTCCCGTCTTACCCACCCATGGGATCTCATTAAATATGTGCAATCACGTCAATCACCTGTAACTGAAATAACTGCATACTCGTATGTGACTACAAATTCAAATTAATATCTAGACTATTGCTACAGAATAGTTAATTAGCATGTTGTTGCATATATTTTGGTTTTGAAAGCAACACATATTTAAATAATTTTGTAAAACTATCTCACATTAAAAATGACCCACAATCCAAATAAATGGTACCTAAAAGGAGTATTCCCATTTAACTGCAATTCATTTGCAACACCAGTTTGTCATCGCAAATGTCTCTTGTCGTCTGAAGAAACTTGTGGCAAATGCATTTAAAATGCATTTAATATTAAGTCTGACTTAAATAGCATTTTCTACAATTTCAATGACTGATGGTTTATCTGCTATGTCGATTACTCAGGTATGCGCGACACGTTGTTAAACCACTTTCCCGTTATCGGAGGAATAATCATTTGTTTAAAGTATATGCGGAGATATATGTTTACGGTGATACAATCGGATCCTTCCGGTTTCGGTATGGTATGCATATGTTATGTGTTTCACTAAACAACGCTACGAGCACCTGCTAATAGGAAAACAAATACTGGCGTTTAATTGAACCCCAAGAAATAACGGAAAGTAAATAGGTGTAAATACAACGCGAAACAAACAGTCGTCCGTAATCATGTCGAAACATCCATTTATTACCAACATTCAAAACGCAAGCCTAGTAATTTTACAAGGAATTTTGTTAAAAACAATGTTGCTGTAGTAAATAAATGTATATTTCAATATTTTTTATTGGTATATTGTTGGTAAGCATTTGAAACAAAAACTTTAAAAAGTTGATAAATTATACCTATATAGTTACTACTAGATAACAATTAAAAGTGACAGAAAGAGCGAACCAGTAATCGACTGTTTTGACGAGTAAAATAACAAGTGGCAGACAATTGACATCATATTTTATTCTGCTTACGTTCAATGCAAACTTTAAATGAAACCGAAATTCAATTCAGTGATTATATAGATCGAGGCCTACATAGCAAAATAAAATCTATGTTGAAACATATTTATTTATCATCTACCGTTTAATACATGTATAAATGTTAAAATGTCACTGTCAATTATAAAAAACTGTACGCAGCCATTCTCATCTTCTCACTAAAATGGTCAAGGTCTTTCACATGACGCAATGTGAATACGTCATATCAATGAATACTTCATAAAAGAGTGTCGATTTTAATCTCAATGGCATTATGGTATAAGTTTCGTTTCCTTTTTACGCAATTTAGTCTGGTAAATTAAAGTAGTTGTAAAATACACTTTGTAAAGTATTTATAATACAATTTAAATAATCGGCTGTTACCTAACCAGAGAAAATACCATGGTTAAACATTCAAGAAAAAAAACACACTATACCACCAGTGTTAAACAATTTGGCTGGTGGTATTTTATTTAACTCATTGATCAAAGTACTTAAGTAATAGTTACTGATTCAATTAAATATCCATGAAAAATTAACATAATAAAATGTCCCCAGATTCTAAAAAATATCAAAGTCTATTGCATTATCAGTGCATATAGTGTAATAGTGATATGATATAAAATGTATTTTATGTTTGAATCGAGGTTTATTTATTTTCTCAAGGAGTAGTATACTCCACTTGCCAATTGACTGCTAAAACTCTTATCAATTGATTATTTTGTTTGAATGTGTGCAACAAAATCATCTCATCAAATGCCCAATTCCGCCATAATAACATGGAAAAACAGTTTAAATACTGTTTCCTACAATGTTCCATTATATATATATATATGGCATTTAAATTTCAATAAGCATAAGGAGAAAATACAACATTTACAAGGAAAAAATAAAGCAGTTTTAACTTATCATATTATATGTTGTAATTTACACATTAGGCGTTATCTGTATGCGGAAAAAAAAGCAGGTTCGTTGAAAACAACATTGCACAATCAACTCGAGCGATACATGCCATCGGAACACCACGCTCATGTAATATTCTCTATATATACCATAAATATAAAGGTAATTATATCTACATGTATCAACTACATGGAGTTAATGGTCTTTGAAAAAATGAAGAACAACCATTTGTTCCCAAAATCTAATGCTGATGGCCTGGTTTGAAATTATTAAATGATAACCTTACAAGTACTGCAGTAAACAAAACAACTTTACAAATATTATATCTTTACTATGCGAGTATATTTCATTTTGGATTTCCCGAATTATCCAGTGCCTAAATTCGTATTAGTATATGTAACCATATGAAACTTACTTCAGACACAACATGACCAACACAACTTCTCAAAATCTTCCGCGTTTATAAACTAGTTGAACATAATTCGACAATGCTGCCAGTATGATGTTTGCGATTGTTTTTTGCTGTTAAAGGTATGTTCCTCTTGAATGAATTGAATCAGATTAGATCATTGGGACCAAATTAGTATATCAATACATATAAAACATATATTTGTTTAAGGCATTTAACGACCTATAATGCAACATTGAAAGTTCAGATATTTAGACGTGTACATTACGTCAGAAACAATAATTGTTAAAGGTGACACTTAACGTTAAGAGAGAGCATCGTGTACATAGTTGGGAGCTAAATGCTGTCAGCTATTAAAAAGTTATCTACCTTTGTAAAATCTAGTATCTAGACAGACGAATAGACTCTGAAATATGATACTGTTCACGGATATTAAGAACAGCGTAGCCGCTTTTGTTAAACTAACGTACATCGGGTCCGTCAATACTACATCAATCTCAGTAAGAAAGAGTCCCGACTGTTTGTAAATTAAGAACCGTGCATAACATTAGTGTATTCTTTAAATTAACGAACATTACAGTAAGTTTTGCATCCCACGATTGCTGGTGGAGAAAACTTCTCAATATATCGTTCTAACGATGAGCTTTTCGCGTCAGACTATGGAATGTGATCTGTCTATACCAATGTCGAATAAGATAACGTAATAAAGATATAGATACAGACTCGGTTTTCAAGATAGAACCAATTATAGCACACATGCGGTTAAATATTCGATATAGCAACGGTGACTGTCAAAATGCGGCTAGCGGTTTGTAGCTGAAAAGCGCGTTACACGCTTAGCACGTGGATAGTGTTTTAAGCATCAATCTGTAATACTGTATCTGAACAATGCAAATGCTAGAGCATAAATGAATTAGCATTATATGGAAATAAAAACAAATACGACTTTGTTCATTAATAAAAAGAAAGCAACAGAACATTTTTGATAAATTAATATAAAAAGAAAAGGCGCTGAAGTTTATTTACTTTTATTTTTGACAAAGACTTTAGTTCCGCTAACTTTCATTCAAATGTTGCCTCAGCCAAAGTTTTGGCATAATTCTAATCCGTGTGCAGAGACGAGTTTGAATAACAATTTCGTTAATGATTACTAGATCTAGTAATTTTTTTTAACAAAATAACACGTTTGACGGGATCAGTTTGTCGAGTTAAATCATTGATGACGTCGTAATAGTTAGTAAACGGTTTCTTTCACCACAATTCACCAAAATTATTATATTTATTTATAATTATTCATTTATCTACTATTTTAATGAGTTTGAATAACACTTTCGTTAATTATTACTAGATCGAGTAATTTTTTTTTTTTTAAATAACACGTTTGACGCGATCAGTTTTTCGAGTCAAATTATTAATGACGTCGTATTTCATATTCTTAGTAAACGGTTCCTTTCACCAAAATTCACCAAAATTATGATATTTATTTATAATTATTTATTTATTTAATATTTTAATTTGTAGTAATTTGTTACAATCGCGGCTGTTAAAAACACGCATATCTATAACAAAACACATACCTAACACAAATGTGTTACAAATGACTTGTACCTTTACCAATTAAAATTATAATGAGGGCGTGATAAACTTTCGAACGACGACGCTCATTTGCATATTGGAAATGTTATGCGTTCTCATTGGCTGACTGTTTTGCTCTTGTTAAGCCGACTCCTCCTGCGACAAGATTTTATCGATAATGGGCACTTGGTGCATAAAGGCGAGTTTGTTCATTTGTCTTAAAGACACAACAACATGCATATGCGAGCGGAAATGGTTGCGCTCTAGAATCGGACACTGAATGTTATGGCGTTCTTTTCGTAAAAGTATGCGTTAAAATACGCCGAATTCCGCGTTACCGAGAACTGTCCGTTTAAAGTCATTTTATAAGCGTCGTTTGAAAGTAAGATTTGTACACGCTATTGGATTTTTTTTAAGGATTCGCACCCCGCATTTTCACACACAAATACAATAAAGTATTGTTTTCTTTGGTCTATAATTGTTTTTGAGTCGCGGCGATTTGCTAGTTCGGTCGCGGGAGGGTAAACAAACAATATTTTACTTTAGGCCAAACTGGGTAATTGTCACATGCTCAACATTGAATACTGTCGGCGAATTTTAATGTTGACATTATTATTATTATTATTATTATTATTATTATTATTATTATTATTATGATTATTATTATTATCATTATTATTATTATTATTATTATTAGCATTATTATTAGCATTATTATTTACCTGTCTTTGTGTTATACATTTCCATTTTCAAAATTGCCCGCCCGTATTTGACACTCATTTTTAAACGATATGTCAAGTTTCTCATTACTGCATTTGCATATACGTAAACGAAGCGTAGATTACTAAAATTGCTTCTAAAATTTTTTTTTTTCGCATTCGTTTATTCGCATATAACGTGTTTATTTAATAAAAAAACTTGTGTTATATTTGTGCAATTATTAATTCATGTATTTATGTATTTGCAAAGTTTGCAAACCTCGAATGTGTTATTAAATAGCACGGATTTTTCAATTACCCTGTTTAACTGTCTTATACCTGTTTACCTGTCTTAAAACGAAAACAGATCACTCTCAATTTAGACTCGAGGTTACGTGTCACATTGTTCAGTTTAAAGGTGTATTGGAATTCTATTTTTTAACCGCATGAGTGTTATTTATCGGCGAACAAACATCGATTTTCTAATTTGTTAGTCGCCACAAATTGTTATGTTGCTGTTCAATACAGATTGTATCAGTGTTATTACGCTACATGCTTTCAGTAGGTATACACCTTGTCAAAAGACACCATTCTAATCTTCAGCGCTTGACCCTTATTCAACAACTCATTCTTAGACTTAAAACGTAAGAAACATATATAATTGAAACTGTTATATTATAATAGTGATGACAGTTTGAATTGTAGTTGGTATTCACTAATGCAGAATTTAACAGTATTTATTTAGCATCAGTTATACGAGTCATTGGTAATCGGCACATTGCGATCGCACACTATTTTTATCGAGTCTATTTTTTCTGCATTCCTAAGTCTATAAATAGGTTGGTAAACACGGATTCAGACGAAACACATTTGTTTCACATCATATGATTTATCGACCTAATACTATTCAACACAAATCAATCAATGCAGAGCCACTAAAATTGGAATTGGAATACGAAAGCATTCGCATGTCAGTGGGTTAACATGTGTATGCTTATTTGTTTAATATTATGTATTAATCTCGGGTAATATTGACAAAATCCACTTTGCTATTGCAAGGAACCAATTGGACGCTTGATTATGGACACGCGCCTTCAATCTGACGCTCATTTAGATAATGACTCAAGGATAGTATAAAAAAGTGCGGCGTGTTCAAAACAAGAAATGTCTTCAAAAAAGACAATCGGCGTTGAAATTACTACTGAGATGTCAATTAAACATAACCTAAACATAACAGAGGGCCAAGATGATCGGTTACCTAATGTCTCAGACCCCAGATGTTTTGGTTTCCACCTATATTAGAAGACTAGTTGGACCCCAGATTTCTCGGACACCGTAAGAAATCTTCTCGGACCCCAAAGTTAATTTGAGATAAATTCCATTTTTATAAATAATCGTATCGTGAATAATCCGATCATACAGCTCCATGTTTTCACCGGTGATATTTGAATAGCCAACATACTTTACGTTAACATAATTGTTTAATGAATTTGTCAGGCAAATCTAACAAATTAACAATGTAAGAAAATAATTGCAAGAATGAATGCAAATTATTATGCATAAGACAAGTCTATACAGTTATTTAAAGTAATGTATACCATACACTCATCTTAGAAGTTTTCTAATATAAACACGATTGGAAGTAAAATAACCATTTATGCTGTGTATCCTAATAAAAGCAATATGCAGGGAACATTCAGCGCATTTGAAATGTTCATACTTTATTTTTGATAACACAAGTGTACATGAAATTTCATTAGACTATGACGATTTAAAATTATAATCGGTATGGATATGATGTATCAAGTGTTCCTGTGAATAATTAGTATTGCAAATTGTGGATTCATGCTACGCAAATCACAATTCGACTTATTCCGAGTATTAATTAATAACACGTATCTATACAAAGTGTAGCATCTTTTTACAGATTGAATGACATCTACTGGAGAAGTTGATAGAATGGTTTAGTTATAAATTATTCTTAACAAATCGTAGCCACTATTTAAATTCAAACTAATAGTAAGTTTATTGATATAAATTCCCCATATATATAATTTTTTAGGTTTATGGTTCACTGAACGCTAATTGAGGCATGTACGAATATAATAACACTGTATACAAAGGCTACTAAGCGCGCTATTGTTAGAACGACACTCCTGTTTTTGGAATGTGTTGGACTGGCTAGAATGAATGGGACACATGGAACGACAACTCTGTGAATGAGATTGATGACTGGGAGCTATTTATAGAGCGTACCGCTTATATAATTGTAGTCTAAACAAAATAGTCATTTTCGTTACGCGAAATAGGAATCGATTTATGGGATACAATGGAAAAATACGTTCATAATTAGCCTCAGATCTAGAGTGTATGTCGATAATATGTGTATACCTTTATTCAAACCGCTTATATTCACAATCATGTAAATTTAAATCCCCATAAGTATTTAGCAATTTTGGTACAAATTAAACGATTGTTGTAAGTTTGCATTCTATACAATTTGCCCGATATAATAGTGGTATTAAATTTTACCCCTGCATATTCTTTTTTTAATTAACTCATCAAATGGCGAGTTTTTCATTGGTATTAATTTACAAGAAATCAAGGTCAAACGTGATCTCAAACAGCTACGTAGAAAAAAAGGCAGTTATAAAGTGGCTGGCGAGCGGTAAAGACCTGTTGCGAGGAAAATACTACATTCACGTTGGTACTGTTTATCTGCTGAGTAATATTTTTATAAGAGGAGAGTGATAGAGCTCTAAAACTAGGTGGATTGGAACATCGTTTTTATTTAATTCATAATCAATAAACGGCAAAGTATCCTGAGGACAATTTGTTGGATGTAGTGTTGTGTTGATTACCGTTCGATATCGATAGGCAAGCACTATTGTAATATTATTAAGCAGTCCATTTATCCTTTAATGGTAATACTCATTCATGAACACTTGCTTACCGAAAACGTGATACTACTCGTTTTTTCTTTGTCTGATGATTGTTTCTGGAAAACCCGGGGACAGGAACGGCGTGTCGTGCTGTAGAGTGTATGCACGTTCCATCTTCACACTCAGAGCCCCTCTAGTCCAGTTATGTGTTTTCATCTACATATCATATCCGACACTAGCTTACTTCGCTCCGGCCTACCGAAAGCACAATCCTCGTAGTCACATTGAAAACTGTAACCTGATGTTGTTTTATTCTTCAAAGAAATAGTACCATTGTTAATGTACTAGCAGACATACGTTGGCATTCGACTAGACATACTATTGGAATGCATGTTTTCAATTCGCGTGGTTAAATGTTCATTACGCCGCATACATGTCCTGCGAATGCATCCTAAAAATGTGAAATTGACGGTGTGTTTTTCAACTGATTCATTTTTTCTTGGTTTTGTGAGTTATTCGTATCAATTGTTAACGAAGCCAATTAAATACACGCTTGTGTGAAAGGATCATTTTGCACATCGCTCCAACATATGTCAATACAAGCAACAATATACACGTATATGCATCGGTAGTTGTAAAGTTGTTAATCACTAAATAGTTTTCATTTTACTGTATTTTAATACCAGGCTATTGAGTAATGTTACACATTAACATGTAGTACCTAGTGAATTATACACAACACATATAATGTTTTATATAAACATGTTAACGAGTATACATTTTACATTTACATTGTGTATCTGTTCGGAAAAAAACACATCATGCTTAATTGAGTTTATATTCGCATCAGCGGCAAATGATATGTACATACATGTGCGTCACCCATCATTATTTTCACATTGATTCTTCCTGATAAAAACAACAATAGCAAGTTGTACATTTTGGGTTGTTGTTTACTTAGGGCCGGCTTAATTTACAGTCGGTTGTTCGTTAAGCGTGGTCGCACTCAGTTTTATGCGTTTTATATTATTACTCGGTGTTAAATAATCGCGTTTAACCTGTTAGGAAAACATGATTCTTGGTTTAAGAGTCGATTTGTATTTAAAATAAAAATTTCAGTTAAAATAGTTTTACATGGTATTTAATACTAATATAATACTGTTGTTATTATCATTTTCCTAAAAGTCTAAGAATGTACGCATACATGTAAGAATTACTAAATATTATCACACACTGGCCTTACAAGTTGTGTCGTTATACATGCAAGTAATTGCCACAACCTATTTAATTTGTGACAAATATAGTTCATAAACAGTGGTGGATCCGTGGTATGGTAAGGCACTGGCTTCGTCTTTCGCATGATACATTAAACCGAGGTTCAGTGTACTAGGTGCTTCACACCGGTCACTTTGGGACGGGGCGTCTCCTGTATCTTGCACTATCCTCCGTAACCCAACTACAAAGTCTACTAGGGGCGATGGCCATATGGGAGAGAATCCCGTTGCACTCGATAAAATGTACTACACAACCGGTTCATAAACAACCTTAAATACCTTGCACGTTTCCAAGAATCTCTGAAAAGCATACGTGAACACTGTGTATCGATGTAAAGGTGAGTTATTAAATACAACAAGTTTTGCCACAGTGGAACAGACGTACTTATTATCGATTTACACTATTAAATATACATACAGGGACTTATACTTAATATCCCCGTGAATAAGCATACGGTAATTAAAGTAAATAACTTTAAAGAAATAATAGAAAGATAGTTTATTGAGTCAACTGACCTGTGACTATATAAGCAAAAGAGAGCAGTGTATTTGACAGCTAGCGAAGTGGTTGGTACACTCGCTTCTCACCTTGGCGTCCCGTGTTCGTTTCCCACTCCCGGCGCGTGTGAGTTTGGTTGGTGGTCACCATACCGGACACGTGGGGTATTCCGGTCCCCCCCCCCCCCGAACAGAACAAGACCACACCAACATTAGCATAGCTTTCAGTAAAAAATAAATAGCTGGAAATTTCAGCTATGTTTCGAAATTCGTGCCAACTTTCGAGAGTCTCTAGTAGGTTAATTAGGTAGGAGTGCTGGGACATACTCCGGGTCTTCATATAATGTAGCCTCAGGCGCAAAGGACCTCATAAACACACGTACTTGACAGCATCGTGACTGTTTGAGAAGAAGTCAGTGGTAACAGTTCTCTGTAATTTAAAGTAATTAAATAAGTTGGGTTGAGAGCTGATTTGTTTTGATCTTCTGATTGCAAATACCTGGTACCAAACTTGTTTGGAAGTTGGGAAATCAGCAGAAGCTTAATATTAGAAAGACTCGGACTCTCTTCTCATTGGAATAAACTTGCATTTGATGCGATCTACAAAACTAAAAGCATAGTGAGATCTGATGTACCACCATAGGTGACATACCTTGTTTAGGAAGATGCTGTGCTAGCCCATTACATCATGCTTTATCAGTGTTTCCATCCGCCCTCTCATACATAATCGATCCCATCCACTGATTTATTTACCCATCCAATTATTTTAATAGATCTTATCCCTGATTGCATGTTGATTCGTTATCATCGTGTATAATTATTTGTCTAATCACTAGGCTTGTAGACCCAAGGACAAGTACAATATGTAACAGCGGGTGACTATGATGTAATTTGCTACATATCTGCAGGACGATGTGAGTACGAGTAGAAACGTTCGTAGCCGGAGATACAATGACTGACACAATAACAGGAGAAACCAAACGTTTGAAGAATGCGCGAAGTGTACCTGTAATTTCAACTGCATACCATGGAAATATGTTTTAATCTACTTGTCGAATATAGCCGAGCCGGCTAGCTCAGTTGGTAGAGCGCTGGACTACAAATCCGAGGATCGCGGGGTCGATTCCCAGCCCGGCCACATAACTTGTGTGGGGATTGGTCATGAAATTATTTATACGGCCATTCTCCCCCTACCTCTGATTCAAGTAGGGCAGTTGTCAGTTACTGGCATAAGTATGTGCACGTAGTACTGGTAAATTAGCTAACTCCCAGGAAACTTGTGAGTAGGTTAACTGACCGCCGTTATATGACTGAAATACTGGCGAAAAAATCCAAACAAACAAACAAAACAACGTGTGGAATAATAGTTTAACTTATGCTTTATCCTTGTCTCGGCTTACCCAGCCAATACTTTAAAGCTCCGGTTAAATGCAGCATGTTGACGGTTGAACACATTTGTAGAGACGCATTTAAATGCTAAGTGAATATTGACGAAAAACACATATTTACATACAGTACAATGTCAAGGATGACAATATATATATATTTGTTTCCAATTGGGATTTTTGTCAGAATATGCATATTTGGCATTGGAAACGGTGCGACTATCAGACCAGTAAGAGCAGCAGAAAAAGGCCTGTGCATACTAGTTTAATTTATCAAATATATAGATCGTATTGCTTCTGAGAATAACTAATGATTATTTAACAATTTGAAAAAAAACAAAACACTTTGTGTAAATATTTGACAAATTTGAATCGTTGTTTAGAAAAAAATATGCACTGTTTTCTCAGCTTTTTTATGTATAATTAAGTTCATATGTTATGTCAGCTTAGGTACTCGTACATGAACATGTCCGCAAAACTAGTTCACATTATTTCAATCATCGAAAGCAAATCCAAGTGATAAAAATATCTCACATAATGTTTGTAACACTTTACAATTTCAGTTTCGTAATTGTTTTTCCCGTCTGATTTTTCTTCCACTGTGCTTGTATTTCGGCTGGGAGTTCACTTTCTGTTTCACACTAATTATTTCCCATCAAATGTAAAGGGGAATTCCCGTCATTTCTCATTCTTCAATGGTATGAATGCAAGAGCTGCTTCATAAGTGAAGAGTATCGTTGCATCTTACACAGATACGACTGCATTACAATTTCACTTTGTTTTTCCTCGTAGTGTAATAGCAATCTTGCTTGTCAACCTACGCGACGTAATACTAGCTGTTTTACAATAACCCGCGTTTTTTTCCGAGTGAAACGATTGATGAGAGTTTGAACAGTTTATTAATCAGTGGGGTATACTACTCCTCTACAAAACAAATACATCTCGATACAAAAAAATAATTAATGTTCTATCATATCACTATTGGACTCTATATACTAATAATGCAAAAGCCTACTATATTTTATTATCTGGGGACATGTTGTTATGCATGTAAAGTTTTCATCAGTAACTAATACCTATAATAAGTAATTTGATAAATGTGTTAAATAATATACCACCCGACCAATTGTTTAACACTGCTGTTATATTTGTTTGTTTGGTTAAATTTTTAATCCGGGGCACGTATTCACCAAAATATTCTTAGACTTAAGACTAAGAATAAAGAATATTCTTGAAAATATTCTGTTCTAAAAGCGCTGTAAATTTGACTCTTTCTTGGTATCTTCCTCTTCTAATTACAACATCCTTTATTTAAAACGATTTGTTAATTACATTAGCATATTGGTATGCCCAGCATATTTGCAAACGCAGAAGTATTTTACTTGAGTTTAAGTATGTTCTTGATTCTTTAGTCTAAGAACGGGTTGGTGGATACGGACCCTGGTATTTTCTCTGGTTAGGAACCAAACAGCTGATTATTTAAATTGTAGTAGAACTACTTTACAAAGTATATTTAACCACTCCTTTAAGTTACCAGACTAAGTTGCGTTAAAGAGGCAATGCAACTTAAACAATAATGATTCCGGTTAAAAATGACACACTTTTACGATGTATTACTGATTTGAATTTTCGGTTTCATTTTAAGTTTGCGTAAGCAGAATAAAATAGTATATCAATTGTATTCCACTTGTTGTTTTACTCGTCAAAATAGTTACTGTTTCGCTCTTTTTGTCACTTTTAATAAATTTAATTTAAACATTTTCAAGTTTTTACAAATGTTTACCTTAAGAAAACATATTGAAATATATACTTATTTACTACAGCAACATTCTTTTCAGCAACTTTTATTTTAAAATTATTACATTTGCATATTAAATATTGATTATAAATGGATGTATCTACGTGCTTACAGACGATGTTTTGTTTCGCGTTGTATTTACACATATTTACTTTCCGTTATAATTTCTTAGGATTCATTAAAATGCAAAAAATTGGTTCCCTGTTAGCAAGTGCGCTTAATATTGCTTATCGTTATTGAAACGCGGAATCTATGCATAAAATCCCGGAACCGCAAGGAACCGATCGCAATTGACACTTCAGGAACATAGATTTTTAAGTCATTAGGTATTAGAAACGAAACCAAAACAACAACATCAACAAATTAATAGGTACTTGCGTTATCTATAGGCGGAAAAGCTGCCTCCAAGCTTCGCGCGGCATTGGTTTTCCCGTTTTAATTATTAGCTATTTTAAGTTAACTACATTCCATATTTTTAAATCCCAGAAATAAAGAAAATTGTCAAATATGCATGACTTGTTTACACAATCGTATATAAGGCAGTAAACAATTATAACTGTATTTGTTTTACCTGAACTATTAAAATATATTGCGTATATAACCCATCGAGTAATTTAAGAATATCGCCGTTAACATTAAGGTTAATAACGTGACAGTTTGGTTGTGTCAGGTCGGGCATTCACACAGTTGAATCAGGTGCTTGCATTGGGGAAGCCGCGGTATGTTTAAAATCGGGAATTCCGGGATCAATAATAGTGCCCGCTAATTCAACTTCTATTTATTTCAATAAAATATACAGTTTATGACAGCAGTTGATCTTGTTCTATGCAAACGGTGTTTTACGCACGCTCTTACCGTCTAAGCATAACTAAACAAATGCACATCGTTATGCAACTTCTTGACTTTGGTACCTTTAAAAGTTGTTATATATTTGTAAAGCCTCAGTCAAACATTCCCGATTATGGCTCCCGACAGCGTCCCGACAGCGCTACGATACAAATAATAACAAGTACGGAATATCGGGACGCTGTCGGGAGCTGTTTGTACGCTCACGGAACGCAGTACTGAGAATTGGGAATCATAGAGACAAGTATGGCGTGATAAACGAAGCACTCCTGACAGTTAAGGGTTTCCCTTAACATTCGGGACGCTCAGCCGAATTTATATAATCGGAACTCTGTCGGGATAGATTCTGCGGCATCGGTTTAAATTCGGGACTGTATCTGTACGCTTTCGGGGCCGTGTTGGTACAATATCCGGTAAAATGATATTGCAAACAATATATAAACATATCACATCTGGTGCATATATATTGTTCGTTGTGCATGCTTGTGTGCGTTAGTCATTCATCGATAGAGATTTGACCGACCACCTTGAATGCTTCCCGATCATGGCACCTGACAGCGTCCCGACAGCGATGATATACAAATAATAAAAAAAGACGCAAATGCCGGGATGTTTTCTGGACGATGTCGGGAGCTATCGGGACACTGTCGGGACACTGTCGGATCGCATTCATTCATTCATCGCCGGAAAATCTTTGGATCGAACATTGAATTTAGAGACTCGAATCTCAGAATATTGTCCCAAATTTTGACATATATGAATCGGGACTCTGTCGGCTGAAGAAAGGCATGGCAAATCGGAAATGTGTGACTGAGGCTTAAGAAGCTATCAACCGAACATCACTATCTTAAACATTTGGAATAGCTCTAAGTATCTATTTTTGTAGTCTTGACACACTGGTATGCTACTGTCTAGTAAATAAATACATTTGTCGAAAGGCAACACATAGTAATTCATTCTTATCTTCAGGGTCTATTACACATGTATTTTTATGAGCATTATTTCATATAAATATATAAGAAACCCCATCCAAATATTCATCTTCATAAGACAGAATTTTCAAATTAATGTTCAAATAATAAATGTGCCTATCAATGTTACTAAAAAGTTATCAATGAAAGAAATTAGATCCTTATGGGTCGTTTTCTCCTTTATTTTTTTGCTCGCTTGCTCATTCTAAGAACCACAAACCCACCGATGTCTACATCACCTTTGATTTTAGAACGGTAATATACACTCAATCATCCAATGTGGATACGAAAGTGATGGACACAGAGCTACGAGAGTTATTTTTTATTATGTCACTAGTGATTATTTACGTTGAAATTGCCTACCCAATATTTTTAATCGTTATTATACCACTGACCGATAACACACATTAACCCCGCCTAATTTCTGTAATATCATGTCCCTGACTGATAACATGTTTTAGCTTCGCCCAAATTAACGAATATCATGTTACTGTGTGGCGTACAGGGATTGTTAAGTCCCGCCCACTTCTCGGAAGTAGTTTTCGTAGGCGTGGATTGTCACTTACGTCGTTAAAATGTAAACAAGAATATATCTATAAAATGACAACATATTAATTAAAAAAAACAACATTTACTAGAACAAAACATTTACACATTATTCAATTAACAAGAAATAAGTTATGATGTCAAACAAGCATTATGCAAAAATATGCAATGCAAGGCACAGCATAGAAAACCTGTCAATTTCTAAAATCATAGAAAGCTGACATTTTTAAAAGCTGAAAAAAAGCACAATTAGATCTAGATGTCACAAAAATTGAAATTCATTAAAGATTTGGATGGAATTGTGTGCCTGTTTATTTTATCTGAACAGAAAAAAAATGGCTGAGGATATGAAACCAAATCAATCAGACCATAACTTGTATCAGCAAGTGAAAAGTAACTTCAAAGTCCCCACTTTTAATCATAAGAAATCAAACAAATACTAGAAATTATAATCTAGCCAGGTAACAACAACCATTTTATTTGAAATGAAGGGTACACAAAAAATAAAAAAAGAAGTATTACAAAAACAACAAAATGCTGTTTAAGAAATTATGGTCAATTTCACAAAAATGAACTCTGACTCTTAATATGAAATTCAAATAAATACTACCATTTAGATATACAATTTGATTCACAACAAATCAATTTATTTCTAAAGAAAATGTATAAGTTAAAGAAAATCATGGCTTTAAAAAGTATAAACATTAGGTCTAATTAAAATAAAATGCAGAAAAGTCAATGTGTTTTAACATAATAGTTAGTCCAGCATGATTTAGGAAAATAAATGAGGAAATTAAAAATAAGGGAAATGACGCACAACAATGAAAGAACATGAAATTAAAAAATAAAAGTTTTATTAACTATGATGGTAAACTAGGAATTCTTTAAAATACAGTAATAACAACTAGTTAAATGCAGTTTGGAACTTATAAACAAGATAATCTGACTATTGATATAGTAACACATATCCACTAGCTAAATACTGTAGTGACGAGAAATTGTCACATCAAAAATTGTTACTCTCAGTCTGTTGCAATACCTTTCACACATGTGTGTCAACTTTTTGTTTTCCCTGGTTGTGAACCTTAAAATATGAAAGAAATTATGTCACGTTTTGAAAATAACTCTCAATAACATGAACACAACAGCATATTTGATAACATGACGTAATTAATTATATAATTACATACATATACTCAGTAGGCCGCTATGGCTCTAAAATGTTTATTGTATACTGTTAGGCAAATAATAAGGCACAGGATTAGATCTATAATTCTACTTGTATTTGTGTACTCAAGATGTAATTACCAGGACACTCTGCAACTGCTGACTATGCTAGGAAGCACGTGATACAGAAGCTCTCTGATACCCATTGCCGTCCCACCAATATTATGCCTTTTATACGAGCCCACATCACCAACACGGCAGGCTGCATCTCCGAATCCTGCAGACTGTAGTTGCTTTCCCAGCCCAGTTTGACATCGCACATGGAAATAGTTCGTTAATTTTTATTTTCTTTGGCTGTCATTCCAGAAATGGTAATGCTAAAGGATTTGTCAGCATTGAAAAGTGACGGGAAATATATTAGCATTTGTATAAAATCTCAAACAATACTTGTACGGTATACATGTTTCAATTCGAATTATAACATTTGTCAACCCAACTGCATGTATTAGTGAACGCTGCCCAATGCATTATTTATATTCAATACGCCATTGATGCAGTGAACTGGTGTTCACAAAAGTTCACACAAAGTACGTTATATGCCTTTAATAACACGTATCGAGGTTGTTCTTTTCCCACTGAATGTCCAATGACTCAGTAGTTGCCTATATATCGATCACAAGTGATGCGAGTTTTATGAAACATACTGTAGAAATACAAGGATTTAAACGTTCATATTAAACTCTAGAGATATCCCATTACTGATTACATGAAACACAGAATTGTTTTCTTTCTCTTATTTACGATCATTTATTGTAACAGAGTAAGACTATGCTGAACGAGCATACATATGCTTTTATAAGTGAAAGTATAATATTAATACATGTGACTGACTAATGGTTCTGACTAATTGCATTATTTACCCTTGACAGCATGTATATAGTTTTGCAAACATGTTATATCTTTTAATAAAACGCACTTGCTGACCAAAACCAACAATATACCAAAAGCATGAGTAACGAACAGCTTGAATTAATTAAACAAGCAAAATAGTTGTACGACTGGATAAATATATTAACGCAATTAATGTTTTGCGTGAATGTGATGACTTTATGTGATGAAAACCATGCTTAAAAATATTGGATCAGCATCTTCAATGTAAGTGTGCCCTAGTGGTATTCTGAAATACCATAATTTATCATTATGGCACAGCATGACTGTAAACAGAATTATAGCGTAGACTGATATGGGTACGCTACCAGTGTGTGTGTAGTATCGTTTTTATATCGCTTTTACCTAACTGAGCCTCTACGTACTCCATGTCTATTTAGCATTGTTGTATTACTGGTGTACTCCATAAATCACAGATTTTATGTCAACCGGTAAGCATTTAATTGAGATAAACATTGAAATAGAATAGCAGTATCCGGTCAGTGATACAGCTTGTTCTCACACAGTAGTACAGTAGAATAAACTTAGTGGATAACGAGGGGATACAATGTTATATGCGTATTTAAAATATGATACTATAACATCCGTTGTCTGAAAATATGATACAATAACACCCATTTACCAAATATATGATACAATAACATCAGTTTACCAAAGCAATTATACAGTAACATCAGTTTGCTTAAAATATGATACATTAACATCCATTTACTGAAAATATTATACAGTAACATCCATTTATTATAAATATGATACCATAATATCTGTTTACTGAAAATATGATGCAATAACATCCGTTTGCTGAAAATATGTGACAATAACATCAGTTTACTGAAAATATGTTACAATAACATCCGTTTACAGAAAATATGAGAAATCCAGATGCTATATTTATAAACAGGCTGCAGTCGTCTACATTTAGATCATCTGATTAAACTGTGTATCGATGCGTCCAGGTTTAAATGATTCTCACTTGCATTTAAACGTAGCGTGTTTCTGTAGTTGTACCAACAGTGGTGCATTCAATGAGCATCTTCTTGCACACCTCTTGCACAACGGTTCACTGCATTAATTGTTTACGTTGGCCTTGTTTAAACCGCACCGCGGCTGAACATACACGTTTATCTGTAGTGATGTAATTAAGCAAAGTACCATATTAAATGTTCCCCATAAATTTAGTAATATGTCTACCTTCGTCCGGTTGCCTAGTTTGACAATGCATTATGTTACTGTGTATGTATTAAGCTATACAAACAAAATTCGACTTTGATTTAAAATTGCCCTGTGTTAAATGCTGGTAGAAATTGCTAACCGATAGCCACAACAAAAAACTGAGACAAGTTTCGATTTACATTGTGCCAGGATGGGCTGTGATTTAATGAGGAACTGCATCTTTATTTGACTAAACCCATGGGTATATATACACCCATCCTGCGAAATTACACAGAGCACACAATAAGATAAACGATAGTGTTCACCATATACAAATATGATGATTTGTTTTCTTTATGTTGATATAAAAAATGCAATTATTACAAAGAAATTAAAATACACTATTATATTCATTTATTTTCATGTTAAAGCTCGTATCCCTTTAAAAAGCAGTAACCGCGTAAGAGCCAGCCCGACTTGATTTCGCATCGATTACCTGCTAGTTTTTATTCTTCAGCTGTCTAATGGCCTAGTTTCGTAATGCAGATGGCTTTTACATTGTGTGTATTTAAGTTATTCCACAAACAGAAACTACCTAAACAAAATCGAAACAGAGGACGCAATTATCACATCAGAACACTTTTGTAAAGTGTGAAGACATTATGTGGCGATACGTAAGTTGTTGTATTTATTACGAAAATACATTTTTAACATGTTTATTAACATTTTGATTTTTAACAAAAAGGTGTATGTGTTTGCATGAGAAAATGTGTCCGTCTAGTGAATGTATTGATGATTCATGTTTCCCCAACCTCCGCACAGAGATTTAACTGGTTCCGAAGATTGCTCTAATAAAAAAACTGCCGTCATAACAAACCACGTGATGATGATCGATTTAAATCATCTATATATCATTTATGGTTAAAATTAGTTATTTTTTTGTCCCCGGCATCTTGATGCAGGAAGCATATAGTGATCGTCCTGTCCGTCCTTCCGTCCGTCCGCTCCCATGAGAGGGTAGTTTCAAGTTGCGCGGCAAGTACGAATTTAACTTGTGGGGAAATGTGCTACTTGTGGGGTGCACCTCACAACTGACCATTCAAAAACAAAAATACGGCCAATATTCCACACAAGTAACGCGATATTTTTTGCAACCCACAAATTACAGATTTATGGACACGGACAACTTCCATGGACGAGATTAGAAATTTCATTTAGTCGCTGAACCCCCTCTAACCAATCAAATAGACGTATACCAAGCGCATGCGCAGAACAATCCTGCGAATCGCAGACTGTAGGCAGACAAGTTTCGTCTCACTCACGTGTAAGTAGTTTTTGTTTTCATGCCGATAACCATTCAGTGAACACTTTAATTAACATTAAACATTAATAAGAGGTATGTTATATTTATTTTAAACGTTCTATAACAAAACAGAATAACTATAATGCATTAACTTTTAAATGGAACGCGCGCCTGCTGAAAAACTTTTTTCTACATCGTGGTAAAAATTCTTTATATTGGCCCGAACCTGTCTCAATTTGGAAAATTTCTTGCACACTTTTTAGCGTACAGATAATCATTGCGAATTAAAAACATTCCCATGTTAAACATTTTGATATAATATGGAATAGAATTCGTACCCATGTCTGGGAAAAGAATGGAGTCGCGGTACCGGTTGACCCGTGATACTTCTATTTCACTTGAAAATATTAAATATGCACGAATGGAAATAAGTAGTCCTCAGCACAGGATGGCGGTAGTGTTTGTCGAACCATTTTAGGAGTGCCAATTCAAATAGGATCATTTAAAGTTTCCAAAAGTGAAATAATGTGAAATAATGTGTATGATTTCTATTTTAAGGTTTTAAAGAAAGAATGTTAGTGTCTTTCTGAAATAACGAACATTATTTGAGTGGATGTAACACGATTTACGGTGTTTATCTGAATTAGCCATGTGTTACCATTGGGAAAAATCTGTTTCGGTGGGATGGTGCAATACTCTTCTTAGTGGTTAGTATCGGATCTTAAATTTTCCCCAGAATGTTGGCTTTTTTGTGAAAATTGTCTGACCAAAACTTGACTTACAGAAATTTTCGTAATTTATTAAATAATTCTAGCTATTGTTCCTCAAAGCTATGACTGTATGTAGTATCAAAACAAGTCATTTATGTCTGATATTAGAAGTAGAATTTAAGTATGTAATAATTTCCTATATATATATATATATCCTTGTCAGTTCGCTTTTAAAATATGATCTTAATGGCCAAACAATTAAGTTGGTGTTCTAATCAGTAATGATCAATGCAATTGTTAGCATTACCTGTAAGGCTCTGGCAGCCGCCACCAATATATATACTACTTTTTATATGGGCAATATTGTCTCGTGAGCCTTATGGCTGAAGGACCATTTCTGTGGTGAAAAACTCTCCTATTTAGCACATATTGCAGCGACAAAATTTGTGTTGCTACTTTTAAGCGCTGAATGAACACAGCATTGTTATTTTGTAACAAAGTTTACATAACTGTGACAAGAATGCATTCCTCAATTATGTTCCATAAATGTTTTTAAGAAAACACCTCCATTTTAGATTCACGAGCAATTAAAACTTGTGCACAATTGCACTTTATACGAATTGCGATTACCACTTCTAATTTAATTTAAATTGATATTTTACTACGCTTTAAGCATTGTGCCATTGCTATTAGAATCGGGGACTATTCGCCCCGAAACTCGTTTCGTCCTGGGACGATTTGCGCCCAAATAGGTTTCGCCCTGAGAAGTTTCGCCCTGAATATTCAGCAATTCGGGTATCGGGTATCTCAATTTGCAATAATTAGAATCAGTAATGTGAATTGAATTAAACTAAACGTGAAAATTCCAATTTATATAATTATATGCCTAATTCACATATTTTAAAATTGATCATTATCCAGTACTGTATTGACAGATGAGGCCAAAAACCTTTTATTTTTATCAGCACATTTAACAAATGTATCAAAACTAAATATGATAATACATGCATATACACGTATATTAATAAAACATTTTTTGAAAATAAAAATTAAAAAAATCATGCATCCATATTTATTAATGTTGATTAGAATATTTCAATTATAGGAACATCACAACATTGTTCTGATTACTGATGCTGCAAGCCGTTATCAACACCCATAGCAATGGGGTCATTTTTTACAAATGCGAGTTACACGATTGACATGAGGACTGCATCATCAATCAATGCTAGCATATCTGAACAATGCAAGCTCACTCGCTAGTGTATTAATCAATGAACTGGAACAAAAAGACGCTGACATGGTACTATTTCTTTCACTGTTGATCAGAACATTACTTCCAATACTTTGTCATCATTGTACTGTCGCATTTTCAACCTCGTACTGTCGCTTATCGTCATTGTACTGTTGCGTTATCACCATCTTACTGTCGCGTTATCACCACCATACTGTCGCGTTATCATCGTCGTACGTTTTCAGAACGTGCCCGTCCTATGTTTACGATCGAGCTATATAAATCAATTATAAATTTCATGTCTTCAACCATTCATGTGGGTACCATGTTCAAGACCTATTAAATTAAAATTGTTACACAATACATGTAATTATATGATCAGGACTTCCAGGCCGGGAATTTTGAAAATTAAACGGTTCAAACCATTTAACATAGAAAACCCTGGTAAAAAATGTATAGAACAATTAATATCATATTAATAAATATGTAGATGTGTACCATACATATGTTAGCACATCACCCTTATGCCCCCCACCAATCTACTGTTTTTGTTGTTGTTGGTGAAGACCAGAAATCGAAATATTTTTTTTTTGGCCTTAGTACAATTTGTAGTGTTGACAATTATTCCCTAATTACTTCTAAGCAAAGAAAAAAGTAAATTACTTTCTAAAATGCCAGATTAATTTTGTGTCTTGCTTGTGGCTTTCGTTTACTTTCTGCGCGCTAGCCTTCGTTTAATCTGTAACACTTTGTATTATTGTTTTAATTACCAGGTATATAGGGATGTTAAGATAGGTTTAATTACTAAAATAAGCTAACTACGAATGTCGATGTTAATTTTCATTCCAATTCTATATGCATTCGTTGTATTGCAATGAGCTTGCAATCACTATGTTTATATTTTACAGCTGCGTAAGTATTTTTTCGGGTTGTTTATTGGTAGTATAACAACGGTGAATTTTGTTCTTTTTCTATAGAAAACACTGCGCATATCATTTTAGAATAACGGATAGAGGTTAGCTATGAGGAGGCAAATTATAGATAAAATCCAAACTTAAACAATTTTCACACAAACAGCAATGATAAATTATTCAGTTTTGCGGAAAAAAAAAGCTTTGCTAATCAAATTCACTAGTGTGTCGAATTTTGCGGATATAGACAGGTTCGTATGATTTGCCCATCAATGAACATAATAACACATGCATATGCGTTGTCCCCCGTACAAGCAAACAACACTCATAATGTGACACATAGCCGACATTAACGGAAAATGTACGTACTCATTGACATACACTTATTTTATCCACAAGGTCGTTTCTGTTTATGCTAGGTTCCCACTATCGTGCGATCCGTCACGAACGACACGATTGGCCACTCGGAGCTGATCGCGGTCTTTCTCTGAGATTTTAGGCTTGGATCAGATGTGATGCGAGTCTATACGTTTTGACACGATATTTTGCGCTCTGCTTCGATCTGGTCACGATTTGTCAATTACGGGTGTCACGATCTGGCACGATGTGACCTACAGGCCAGATGCGATTACATACGATCCGTTGGGATTGTTTTGATCGAGTCAGGGATCGGGTCGCGATCTCACTTGATCATCACCATCGGGTTCCTCGAATACGGGCGTTCTAGTACGTACATATAAGTTCCGATACGCTTATCACGAATCCATGCGATATATTACGATAGGATGTCTATCACAATTGTGGTGGATATGGATCACGATTTAAGCTACGACTGGGCCCAAATGATATAAATACAGCCCGACTGACTATTGGATTTTTTGTTTCTTGAGATCACAACACTACTTATTCTAGGTTCCCACTATCGTGCGATCCGTCACGAAGGCAACCATTGGCCACTCGCAGCTGATCGTGGTTTTTCTTAGATTTTTCAGGCTTGAATACGATGTGATGCGAGTCCATACGTTTTGATACGATGTTTTGCGCTCTGTTGCGATCGAATCAAGATTTGCCAATTACAGGTGCAACGATCTTTCACGTTCTGATCTCCAGTTTAGATACAATTACATACGTTCCGTTTTGATTGTTTCGATCTTGTCCACGATTGGGTCTCGATCTGACACGATCATCACGATCGGGTTCCCCGAATAAGGACATTCCAGTACGTTCATATAAGTACCGATACGCTTATCACGAATCCATGCGATCCGTTACGATGATAGGATTGTGGTCAAGATGTATTTCACGATCATGATCGATGGAGATCACAATTCAAGCTACGACTGGACCCGAATGATATAATTACAACCCGACTGAATATTTTTTTCATCTAAACAGAGCGTGGTTATTTTTTCTCGTCTACGGTCAATCCCGATTGCCACAAATAGGATGCACGATTAGATACAATTTGTCGCGCTTTGTTAAGATGCAATAAGATCTAAAACGATGATCCCGATGGACAATTGGTCGCAGTTGATCGTCTTAATCGTAGACATTTTTTTAACAGTTAAATTTTTTATACGATTAACAGGATAGCTACGACTGACAACAAGATCTGATAGGATCACAACGATTGGTCCACAATTAAGACCACGATTTCAATTGTGGGGCGAAAGCGTAGCGAGAATTTATGATGACGCGAAAATTAGATCTTTGTTTATATTGATTGATATTTGTTTGAAAACAACCTATCATACTTGCATATTTTTATGTCACATGTAGTAGAAAGTTTACTTGGAAAAAAATATTAATGTATCTTAATATGTTGATGGTAACACAACTCGGTACGTTATTACCATGGTTTTGTTCGTGGGTGACACTGATTGGTACGATGTCATCATAGTTGTGTTGGTGATGACACTGGTTGATACAATGTCATTATAGTTGTGTTGGTGGGTGACGCTGGTAGGTACGATATCATTATAGGTGTTTAGATGGATGACTCTGGTTAATACGATGTTATCAGAGTTGTGTTGGTGGGTGGCACTGGTCTTTACGGTATCATCATACTTGTGATGGTGATGACAGTGATTGACACGATATAATTATCATTGTGTTGGTGGCTGACAATTGTTTGGTCGATATCATCATAGTTGTGTTGGTGGGAGACACCAGTTGGTAGTGTATTATCATAGTTGTGTTGGTAGTGACACTGGTGTGTACGATAACATCATGGTTTTTTGGTGGGAGACACTAGTTGGTAGGATATCATCAATGTTGTGTTGGTGATGACATAGATACGAAATACGATATTATTATAGTTATAGATACTAAATACGATATTATTATAGTTGTGATGTTTGGTTACACTGGTAGGTATAATATCATTATAGTTGTGTTGGTGATTACACTGTTTGGTACGATATCATCAAAGTTGTGTTGGTGATGACACTGGTTGGTACGATAACAGCGTAGCTGTGTCGGTGGTGACAATGGTTGGCACGATATCATCATAGTCTTGTTACTGATGGCATTGGTTGGTACGATATCATCATTGTTGTGTTGGCGGGTGACACTGGTTGTTACGATATCATCATAGTTGTTTGTGTGGGTGACACTGGTTGGTGCGATATCATCATAGTTGTATTAATGGGTGTAACTGGTTGGTACGATATCATCATAGTTGTTTTTAGTGGGTGTAACTGGTTGGTTCAATATCATCATAGTTGTTTTGGTGGGTGACACTGGAAGTTACCATAGCATCATAGTTGTGTTGGTGATGACAATGGTTGGAACGTTATCATCATATTTGTGATAGTGATTACAATGGTTGGTACGTTATCATTTTATATTTGTTATGGTGATAACAATAGTTGGTACGTTATCATCATAGTGGTGATGGTGATTCAAATGGTTGGTACGTTATCATCATATGTGTGATGGTGATTACACTGGTTGGTACATTATCATCATAGTTATGTTGGTGATGACAATGGTTTGTACGGTATCATCGTAGTTGTGTTGGTGGTTGGTCGGATATCAGTATGGTGCTATTGATGTTGATAATGGTTGGTCATGGTTGTGTTGGTGGTGACACTTATTATAATGGTTGGCGGGTATTGATAGTGCTTCTGTTGGAGTTAGTTACGTATGGGATAATAAAGTTAATTTTAAATTTAGTTTAACACGATGTAAGCATAACATGAATCGTTATGTCCCTCATACATAAGATGCCGCTATGTTCTGTAAGTATGATTTTACAGTATCGATACGTCCATTTTTAAACCGATTATCATTTAAACGGCATGTTGCGAAGCGCATGCGCATTCTGGCTGTACATGAAAGCTCTCAGATACTTCAGCAAGGTAAAGGTGTATGCATTTGTACAAGGTGAACTTGAAATCAAACCAGAGCTGTTGACCGATGTTCATGTGGAGTCTTTATACATGAAACGAAAGTGATTTGAACAGTCCTAACTAGATAAAATCTTAGTTGAAACAATACTATTGGAATTTAAACGATCAAGCGGTTCTGCTACATGAAAGGATACCAAGTGCGTAATATTTTGCGCTTTTGTATGATCCATTTCGTTAAAATGAGTTAAGGCATTTGGTTTAATTTTCACTTTAACGATTCGTTAGTGTAAGTTAAATAGAAAATTAAAATTTAAATTATACGTATAAAAATTCCGTCTACACGGAACCAACGTAGCACATTTTCATACTCGCACTGCAATATAATTAAAGCACGCCATACTTGTATTCGACTAAATGTATTTCAACTCTGTATAATAGTAACCTGTGTATTCAAACCTAATTACACAAACCTGACACTTAGACCTAATATATAGTAGGTTTGTAAAAAATATGAATTTCAGAAAAAGAGTCAGTATATTACTCGAGTGGGTCGATATTTGAATTGAAATATCGATCCAATGAATATGAAGGTAAATTATTGGTATAGCCAACCCTATAACGTACCTTACGTTGGAAATACCATTACTGTAAAACTACATGTAAATAGAGATTACCCTATTGAACCTTAATTGTATAATGATTTATCGCCTTGTTCTAACGTTGTCTTTTATTTCGCTTTCGCCGGAAAAGTTAAACCACTTTTGTTAAAATAGTTGTCATATTTATGTGTTTGCTTCTACAAATCGTACGCATACTTGGTGTAGTACAGTTTACAGTTTATTGAGTAATACAGTGGGCAATATGCCCATGAGTATACAAATGAAGGTATAATAATATGCATAAAAACAAAGTCAAAGGGCACCAATAACATCCATACTGAATGTCAATGTTTACATATATAAACATTTATCAAACAAATATCGAAATTATTCAGCAATAGATAATAAGCGAGAGGTGGTATATATATTGTATAATCATCATCATACATTAGTCATAATACGTATAGAAAGAATTTCTAATTTGCAAAGCTTTATAAATAAACATTGCCATTTTATAATTAACACTGCTATTTTGAGAGGTAAGTAATTCTATAAATATGATCATATTTGGTCTAAGATAATAAAATGGGCTTATGTAAATCTTTCTAACAGCATGATACAATGTACATTCAAGAATAAAATGGTATTCATCTTCAAGAACATTGCATAAGTAACATTTTCTTTCTTCATAATGTATAGCTGTTGGTTTATGCCATCTACCAGTTTCAACTTTAAGTCTATGTGCAGATACTCATATAAATATTGTACAGTCCCAGCCAATATTTAATTACATTAAGTGCATGTCTAACCGATAAAGGTGTTCTTCCCAATTTACTATATATACAGTTATTCTGTGTTTGTCTTCGGACTCCTAGTAATTCTTTTCAAAAATTTAAATGTATTCGCTCTATTTGGATACTTTTAAGAAAGCCCCCATATCTCTGAACCATAGCCATAGTAGTATACAGAAGGTAGTGCACTGTAAACATCACTTTTAAACGGAATTTCAATATGACATGCGTTGGGCGTGCTGCCGACAAAATGCTAATTTATGTCTTGTTTTGATATTTGAGCTGAATAACTGCATTTGAATGCGCGCAACATGCGTTACTAAATGGTAAGACCTGTTGTTCATTCAAGTTTTCGCACACTTTTTTGAAAAGAAAAAACTAAACACGGCGGTATTCAAAAGTAACAGTCACTGGGTGATGTGCCAATAATAGCATCAACATAGCGCATTTGAATACTCTATGCGAATGTGCAAGCATGCTAATGTTATCTTAAAACACAATATACATTACCATCACGAATCTTCAAAATCAATTAGATTCAACACAATTCTCTTGCCATAAAAATGCACGTTCCTGTTATTGCGTGAATGCTTATACGGGTTTGACTTTTTACATAAAAAACATTGAACATCAGAACATTAACGGAAATTTCAATATTAACAAGCATGCAACAATTTTGTCGAGTTTTCGTAGTCAAATTAATGGTTTGTTCGTTATGATTCGTGTTTTTCTTGCTATGTTAAGTACATTATTAAAGGGACCTGTTCACAATTTTTCGTCACAAATCTGATAAATAAAAAGAATAGTGTATATAAAGAAGCGAAATAACACTACTGATACGTAGTGTAAATACAGTTTCATTCATGGGTAATCATAAGTTAGCATGTATACAATTATAAAGCGCTTGTGACGCGGAACGATGGAATAATGTGGAATGTTTGTGTTGTTTTCGTTGAAGTTGTTTAAAACACGTCAATCACTTACATAATGTAAAATGAAAACACACACATATAAGTAAATGATTCGGAGGTCTTGGGTTTGATCCCCGGGGGCGCCATATGTATTTATCCTGTTTCATTTTTTTACAGAACATATTTCGATATTTGATTACAGACGCTTTAGTTGTTATCTGTATTTTACCCTCTTTATGTCTTTTTCACAGCGAACGTTTGGGTATTTAAGTCCAGACGGTGTAATACCTGCTATAACATGTTTTTAATATGGCAATATGATTGTTCAAGTGTACATATATATATTACATCTATCATTGTCCGAAGGTATATATGTGTGACAACGTTTCAGTATTAAGGTTGAATAAGACATATATAAACACATTGTGTTTGTTTCGCTTTTTTCGCGGACAATTTTTTGCAGAAAAAACATTTGAAAAATAAATACTGAAAGGTCCGTCATGATTTTATTGATCACAATTGTGTTCATATGTCATGCTCAGACATTCATAAAAAGACGCCAAACAAATGCTAAAACAATGCAACTTTACATGCACTCTGTAAATCGCTGCCAGTAAACAATGTCGTATTGTAGCCACCTGGAAGAGCCCGGATTTTAATAATTATTTAGTAAAGAGATGTATCATGATGTTCGTTTTAAGTAAGTGGCGACGCCATAGTGAGAAGCCAGTGATTGTTCTATGAAACTTCCGACAATTGTTTGGTGCGTATCTGATGTGTTTGGAATATCATACTTGCTGGCGACTGGGGTTCTTAACGGTCAGTGATACAACAAATTAATTGATCTAAAGTGCAACGAACTTTTTATAAATATGATAACCCCTTAGTTCACAATGAATCTGTAGTTTTTCAGTCTTGCCTCAAATTTCAAAACTTGGTATTCAGAGTGTAATCAAGGTATGCTAACAATTTTCAGTCTATATTTAATAATGTGGTTTGGTTGAATGAGTGAAACTAAATCTAGAACATACATCACATTTGACATATCATGTACACCAAATAGAAACCTGTTTACAGTCGAAACGCGATACTTCGAATAGGCACGGGTGACACCTATTTCTTTGTATTATGGGATAAATTGTACAGTATGGTAGCATTTCATCTTCTTGCGTTTAGTTTTTATTTGGTGCACGCGTATCGTAAGAAACGAATTCTCAGCGGCATAATACCGATTAACAGGAAATATTGCCACACGGCATCATTTATATTGGCTTAAAATGGTAAATGAATGTGTTCATAGTGCTCATAGATAGACGAGCGAAATCATCGTTGACAAGGTGTGAACAGATTCTATGATAATTTGATTCGTTTACATGTTCAAGCAAACACTATGGTAGGACCAGAAATGCATTTGTAGAAACGCACCTGTCGTTAAATCGCGATTTCATAGTACCACGATTGTTTTCAGTCAAGCACTTAGGAATTTAGAACGGACGTGACTGGTCGCCTTAAAATTAGATATAGAAATAAGGAAACTCCATAGACATCATCAGGAGAAAAACCCTGACTTTTGAATTTAATAACTATTTGTTTTACTATAATTGCAGACTTTCTCAAGCATTTAGTTGTTTGCTAAAGACCAGTTCATGTTTTTAATTAAAAACATTTTGTGTGCGTTTGTAAACCTTCTATTGGCTTCGAAACACATAAAATCATATTGAGTACTGAGACTAGCGAGAACCATGTATGGTTTGTCTATTTAAAAGATGATCTGCATAATAATTGTAAAATGCGGAAAGTCTGGACCCCATAATCGTCAGATAGTGACAATTTATATTAAATGATGAACTCGGTGTTAGACCCACCTGGATTTTATATATCAGTACAAAGAACTATGCAATAAATGGCTGTATGAATATTGTTCACACGCTTTAGTTGTATATTGGGTTATCAATTTAGAACATACACTGTTAAATGCACACACAATTGACGATACACTATGGGATTTATAACCACGCCTATAAAGGAAAAAGTCCGTCAAACTCCATTGAAAGTGAACTAATGTTTTTAAAGCCATGCCGGTCAAACAATTAAGTCCTAGCTTTCTGAATGGCTAAAGACATTGTCAATGAAATCTCGTCGTAATATCAATTAACGTTAATAGTTCGATAAATATGTTACGATTGCAAGTTGCAATAGGAGGCATGTAATAATGTTTGCGTCGCAGTCGAGTACGTGGAATGCACGCCTTATACGATGTGTCCCGTCATTGCGTAGTATGGCGAATAGCCGTTACTGTATCGCATTCCGACTGTATAAATCAATATATAAACACACATAACACAAACTAACAAATACAAATACATTATAACATAGTAAAGCGGTTTTGTGTCAATCGTATGAGAACGCGCATCAACAGCAAACAAAATAACGACATACTAATATGTAAGAGACACATATGCAACTTGTGTTGATACAACAGAATCGGTGGTCAAAATAATGAACATTGTTCAATAAACAATACTGTTATATGTGCAACTATATAAAGACGTTTATATTCGCGGATTAGTTTACTCCCTAATTGTTAGGTTGTGTATATAGTGTTATGTAACCCTTCGATAAAGTGGGTTGTTGCCTTTAACATCTGGGTCTTTCCCAGAGCTGCTTTGCTGACTAAGATTGTTATTACTTTTACGCTGGACAATTATTGTGTTTTATTTATACTATCTGGATCGTACACGGTTACAGTTTACAATTTAATTGCGACTACTGATATACTTCCGTGCGGACAAGTCATCTGTAGGTGACAGACATGTTCAATCCTATACAGTTTTGTCTTGATTCCGACATAAATAAACAGCGGAGATCTGGGGATGCGCGAATATAAAACACTTGTACAGTAGGCGCTGTTTATCAAAACGAACATGTGTATCAGTCCAACAGTCCAATCATTCCTGATAAACAAAGACAAAAAGTGATAAGGGTACCAATCATTTCGACATCAGTTCAAGGCACATAGATATAGTTCGATGGATAGTACACTTGAATAAATTGAATGTGAATTTTGATCACAAATATGGTAACAATAGCCGAACATAAACTAAATACTTAGATATATAACTTATGTTTGGTATTATATACTTCACACCAGTGTGCTGTACTGCGATTTATTATCACGTCCTGTTTGATCTAAACTCTCGTAACGAACACTTTCAAAGTCCAAAGTCCATCCTATATAGAAACATATAGTGTCAACACCTGCAAACACTGTATGTTGAACAGTTTAGTGTTTATTTTTCAATATTTGAGGCAAACTAAACTTTAGTATTTAGTTTTCATTAGTATGTTCATTATTATTATGTAAAACATGTGCAACGGTTCATTTATTGTGAACCTAAAGCTCGAGTCCAAATGCATGCACATATGAATGTTGCAATGTTCATTAAAGGCGTCTTCATATGATATGCTTCATCAACCCGATTATAACGCGGATAAATTTAAACATAACTAACCTTTCAATCGATGGCTTCTTATGAGATTCGGAATCACTGGCATCATCTGCAAGAACAAAGAGTATTGATAGCTCGAAGGTTATAACTATAAAACGTACCTTGTAAGGCTATGAAAAAATACCTAAAATGTGGAAACCATTTAGCTGATTTAACACGGTCACACAACGGGCTCTAAAATTGTAATTGATACATAGTTCACAATAGCCATGTACAGAAAATACGCCATGCTGCCAGCTTACCGTCAGAAGAATTAATTTCGGATAGAGCAATAAATGAAATCGGTCCACGTGGGTATCTGTCTGTGCGGCGAGTCCTGCATGTTCCTGTATAGTTCTGTACCTTCGTGATGCTTGATAAAGGATAACTATTACACCTATCATCTGTTGACGTTATTGAAATAGTATCGTATTGGTCCATGGCTGTTAATGAATTTTCTCGGCTGTTTTCCTGTCTGTTCATCGTGTTAGGTAATGAGGACAGGTCAGCAACAAAATAACTGGGTATTTCTAAGATTTCATGGTAATGTGCAATGGTGTTCGCTTCTTCTAAAGTGTTTTCCATCATCATCTCAGTTGCACGAGTTGTTGCCATTCTTTTGATTTCAGTAGATAGCCGGTTAACTATTGAATACATTAACACTCAAATAAGAGATCTTTAAATCAAATTTGATTGCAAATTTGCAATCCAGATTATTGTATTTTTGAACTGTCATTTGTTTACATGTACATTGTAGAACTACGTACCAGATGAATGATGCTTATATTTCCAATGAGCGCTGATGAACACAAGTATCGCAATAATACAGACTAAACCGGCAACAGCAATGACGAGTGTGCGTTCTCTGTTGAAGAATGCTGCATAATGATATGATATAATTAAATATAATTCACTCGACGTTTTAAGTTTATACACAGAAAAACAACCATTTAAAATCCAGATTATATATGTTAAATATGTTATTATGAAAACAGAACATACATATTAGTACTATATATATATAGTATATATTTATTATATATAATTATTAAGAACATAGATATATATAATGTTCTTAATAATTTGCTATAGGACGTTTTATATGTTTTAACTTTCCTGAAGTAATTTTACAAATACATAAATGTGTAGCATTATTTAAAGTTAATTTTACTTAACAATTAACCTTGTTTGAGTTTTTGAACTATGTCCTAATAAAATACACCTATATATCGTCTACATGCTTATGTTTATTGTTGCAGAAGATCTACAATGCGGAATAAAGTTTCATGACTGTAGCATGCGTTTAATGTTTGTGTCTGATAGATACTTAGGGAAAATAAATATATATCTACTACTTGCGATACCTTCCATCGGTGTCAGATGGGTTGTCTCTGTCGATTTTTTCTGATTCAGGTCTACCGAGCCTTCCGTTCCGTTAGCGTTGATAACTATGGTTGTTTCTTCAGTCCCTTGTTCTACGCGTGCTATTGCTGAAATGCCTGCAACACAATTGATATATTCACAAACAACAGTATTGAGACACTCCATTTTGCGCTAAGGGTACATTATGTCAATTATATATACTAGCCGTAGTTTGTCTTCACTAATTGGGACAAATATTTCCAGTTAACATTTCGACTTGTTATGCAATTACTTGAAAAATTGTTCTGTCATGTCAAATGCAGATTAGTTGGTAAAACGATTCATAATGCTGACAGAAATGTACATCCGAGTACTAGACAGATGGAATATATAAAGTGCTTGTAATACCGTTCACTGTGTTAAGACGTGTCGGCTCTGATGTGTTGTTCAGAAACATATCTACAGTTGCATCCGTTGTGTTGAAAGACATGTTAGATGTGTCCGCTCTTTCATCTTCAACTGATATTGTTGAACTTCTGCCTGAAAAAGAAACGATCACTTTTTAACTGCCACAAGGATTGTTGATAAATGATATAAATATAATATTTCAGTCAAATAAGCTCTATTAAAACTACGTACCAGTAACCTTAACTAGTCGACAATTAGCCTTAATAAACCCCATCCCATGATCAATAGAGAATCGCAGTTGTGTTAATAGATATACGGAAAACATTTTACCTTAATATAAGTTTCCTTTCACCCTTATAACTTCATTTAGCCGTCTTGACTCATACAGTGATTGAACATGTCTGTTTATAACTTGGGTAATCAAATCTTCGCTCTTGTGCACATGTTACACGCGTAATTCCATGGATCTTTTAACATGAAGCCAAATGTTTTCGATAATATTTAAGTCAGGCGAGTATGATGGCCAATCTGTCGTGTTGATCTGATTTGAATTTAAATAATTTCGCACTAATTGAGCCCGATGTACGGGGGCATAGTCTTGCTGGAATACATAGTCATTACTTCCAAATTTTTTAACAATAACAGGCAATAAATTATTTTCTAATATCTCTATGTATTTTTTGTCATTAATATTACCTGTGACATCAGTCAAAGCTCAAATTCCATGATAACAAACACAACCCCATAACATTTAAACTAACCTTCCTCAAAGGAGCCGGACACACCGAATGTGTTTGATTCTTTTCGTCGTCTTTTCTCCAAATGTAGACTTTATTATTTTGACTAAACTGTCTGGCTTTCATCACTAAACACCCACTTACGCCAGCGTTCATTGACAGTCCAGTCTCTTCTTTCTTTGCACCATTTTAGCCGATATTTCCTACTTGACTGCTTAACCGCCATCTTTTTCTAAACAGCCCGTCTTTTATATATTAAACCATATATTTTTCGTTGAATAGTTTTCTTGCAAAAAGAATGGTCCATGCCTTCATTTATAAGATCGGTAATATCCTGCACTGTTGCTTTTCTGTTAGCTTTAACCACACGAGAAAGTTTGGTCGAGTCTCTTTCTGAAAATGATTTCTTTCTTCACTACGATTTTCAACACTTCCACATTCACGAAACTTCTTTAACACACTTTTTATTGTAGAACGAGGTAGTTCAAAAGTTCTTGACACATTTGAAACATATTTGTTGTTTCTGTAACTTTTGACAATTAATTCACGACTCTCACTACTTAACTCGGCTGATGTTCGACCCATTTGTAAACCTAAAATATTATTTATATTAACCACAGAGGACGAAAACAACTTGGTCATGACATCGTCAATAGATGACATCACAATCTGACGTAAATTGTTGGAAACTGAAATGTTTATTTCTGACGCAGTGGCTATTTTAGTTCGTCACGCATTACGCGCAACAATCAGCTGATCGCGGGTGGCGAATAATTATGTCCATTGACTGTAAATGTTAAATTGTTTTTCCGTCGTGTTCGTTGTACGTACAGGACGCGAATACACGTAGAATGGGTTGATATGCCCCGTACACGTTTATACCCAGCGGTAGTGTATTTTAATAACTTTGTTTACGTATGCCAATAGGAAGGTAAACAGTATATAGTAATACGTATTATTCGATCTTCATGTGTTATCGGCTATGATCTCCCGAGTAGAGTTTAAGTCGAATGTTACACTTACAATAAACTGGAAACAGGCAGATCAAACGATCATTGTTGGTTTTAATAATCGACTTGCCTGCAATGGATCCGCTTTATATTCTAGTTTTACCTAGTTCTGCTAGATCTATTGGTTTATTATAACGTCCTTACCTATACCATGTCAATGTACTGTTATAAATGTTGGCAGCATTGTAAATGTTGAGGAAAAGGTAATTGCATGTCAAAAAGTCTCATTTGTTTAATGAAATAAGTTGGTTTTAAAAGTATGTTTACTTACTATGGCGGAGCTATACACTCGGATATATGCCTACGTACAATGTCCGTTTAGGTATGTGATCCGTCTTAGGGGCCGGTCATCACATCTGGTGTAATCAGTGTGTAATTTGATAACAATCCATGTGGCTAGAAAGCAGGAAACATGTACACATTGTCATCGAAATCGTTTGTTTAGAGTGTTATAACAGATAAGTGTGTTTGCGTTATTTCCCTTGTTCCCTGAGTATTTATATTATGTATTACTACTGATGATTTGGACATGAAACATCGCACATGGAAATAGGACCAACAAATGGACCATGCATCTCAAATTTGTTTTTAGTTATGCACGTTGTACTTTTTTGTAAGAAAGTATTATACTTTGGCACATAGAAACTAAGAGAACTTCAATCAAAACAATACAACATTTCACCGCAGTGATGCGTGCATATCGGTTTGTTTATTATAATATGTGGTGGTAATTAGTATTTGTGCGCACAGCAAAGACATATCCTTTGGAAAGATTTCGAGCCAAGATTTCATACACATAAATGTATTAAATCCTTTAAATATATGAGCTACAGTAAAGAAGACGTTACAATACTATAAATATAAGCAGTATTCGTGCGTGCACCTCTTTGTATTTCAGATTCGAAAATCATGTGGACATATTTGAATTAATTTCAAACCCTTTTTTTTCACAAATTGCACATTATATGACTGCATATTCTATTCATTTGTTATAAATGGAATATTAATGTATGTACGGTAGAGAAATTTCACGGAAATGTTTGTGCGAAACAGAACTAAACGCAATTACAACAGAGGTAGAAGTAGGTTACAATTAACAAATATTCACTACTATGTTAATACAAATAACTATGGAATGCGTTATAATACATTAGATTTTAGAATGCATGATTATCAAATCCTTAACCTTAGTCTTACCGCCATAAAAAGCTGAACGCTCCGTAACAATTTAAATGTAGTTCATCAACGTGACGACGATGACGATGCTGATGATGATGACGATGATGATGATGATAATACTAAGGATGATGATGATGATGATAATATGAAATATTCTTGCATTAAAGCTGTATTGCTGATCGATTGCTTTTGATGTTTTAACGGTGTCATGCTTTAGGTGCTATGTGTTGATTCGATAGATTATGGTGGTGATATTGATGAATGTTTTAACGGGTTAAAATCAATACAATCGTATGATCAGTTGTTGCTCATATACAAGATTTTTCAGCAATTCATATAGTTGGACTGTACTAGCATACGAAAGTATATTATAATAGCATTCGACTGACAGTTATGTAATCTGAAACAGATAATAAATGCATTATTCCAAATGTAAAGTAACTTAAAACCCTAATTTCACAATGACCATACTATATTTATTTGAAGGCGAAACTCTCTTTAAAAATCGTGAATTTGATGCACATTATTGCATCGAATGTTTCGGTTCAGTTCAATATTGTTCTATTCAGTCATACAAAAACTAGCACCAATATTCATAAGCAACATTATTGTCCATTATTAAATTATCTTGATATCTACTGTTATGGCAAACGTGTAAGGTAATAATAAATCCATGTGATTTCAGATGATGTCCCGCCAGTGTACAACATTGTTTTTTCTGTTTCAAGGTAAAATCACTGCTATCAATTGTTTTCAAGTTTATAAGGAAATTGTAGTAACAGTAATGTGTCACGGGATGTAAACAACTGTGATGAATACAGGTATGTTCCAAAGTATATGTTCAGTTGGGGTTGTATGAAGACAACATATGACCTACACAATGTAACGATCTAACACATTCATTTCAATCACAATTCCCTATGATATCAAAATAATTAAATGCAACCAACACACAAACGGGAATGAACTTTTTAAAATAATACATTCCTTTCAATGTATACAGTACGAACATTGAAACATATACAATTATATTACAATTTCAATATGATATAGTGTTATATAACACAACGATTCATCAGAACTCAACCAATTTAGACATTATTTTAATTATATATTTTGTTCTCTTCATTTTCATTCCTTAACATATTAAGAACATGATCGGGGAGCATAAATCAGTTGCACTGATATTTTTCTTGGGCAATTGTGTTATTTGAACGTACATTGTGCTATGAATCTAGCATACTAGTATACATGATTTTAGAGTACTCAATGATTTACAGTCACCAAGTACATAGTTTAAAGCAAGTGCGTTTTTGTTATTAATTGCAGGCCTGTGCGTCTATTGCAAAGTTCACGTTAGCAAATCGGAGGTCAAATCAGTTTCAATAAGTGAGTGCCTTTCACTTTCTGACATTAACATACAGTTCACCAACGCCACGGTGAGCGGAACACGAACAGTAGCAGAGTGCGAAAAATTTCTTAAAGCATGCTATCTTGCTGAACTTACTCTTGGTAAGTATTACGCAGTTTCTTACACTGGTGAAGGCGCAAGGTTCAGCATCTTCATCGATACTGAGGAAACACGTGGGACATATACTTGCTGTGAAGCTTATAATTCTGAAAACTGCGTCATAATGGATTTTAAGACGCTGATAATGGTCGATTCCAAAAACACATCATACCCAGACGAACATGAAGAAACAGCCGATTTACAAGGTTTGAAAATTGCCGTCTTATTAACTTAAAATTTAAAATGTTTTCAACGTTTGCCTAAATGCTAGGTAAACTGTTTAACATTAATTAAATCACTTCAAAATTCAGATTTAAATTATACATATTTTACATGTGTAAGACTTATTGTGTATGCTGATGTTGTGTTGATGACAACACTGTTGGTATATCGAGATCGTTTATTTATTGATAATTTACTGCGTCTTTTGTATGTTGATTGGTTGATTCAACTGATTAAAAAACAAAATCAGCATTAAAAGAAAGTACTACTCGAATAAACGTATGCAATCAATATACATATATTTGTTTATCAGTCATACTCCATGCTTCTATGCTGTTGTTTTTCAGCAACAAGTTCCGATAAAGCGGACACACGGATACTGATTGTTTTGAATACCATCGTTGCAATTGTTGTAATCGCCCTTGTTGCTGTTCTGTGCATAGGTAAGTAGTACAAGTTGCGTAATTGTTATGTTCCCGTTCCGTAACTGGGGACATATATTTCCCGCCTTCGTCTTCCGTCCGTCCGTTTGAATTCTATCTCAACTGTAATTCCGTCTGTCTGGTTGTAACATGCCTTAACCCGCAAATTGTATTCATAAAATTGGTTCCTCCGTCGGTTTTTTCTTCCTTCCGTTCGACATCCGTCCGTTCGTTCAACCGTTTGTGTGGTAGTTGTGTTTCTGCGAATATCTGATTTAATAGATACGCATCAGAACAACAAAGAATTGATTATTTGCCGTTGAATTAAGATAACTCAAAAATTATTTCGATTCTAACATGATTTGACAATAGTTTTTGCAATTGTAATGATAACAACATTTTACTATGATCCGCTCAGACTCGGGGGTACGTTTTGCGTTGTTTATCAAACATAGCGTAGATCAGTAATGATATGATTTACCAAATTGTAGCGTGGGATTACATTCCCAACAAATACTTTTCCGCCATTGTTTTTATTATTTAACACGATTTAAATTAAACAATGTATTATTCATAATAACTACATTCTGATAAAAAACTAACCGATACAAGAATTTAATAGTTCTGAGACTTGTTTTGTTACGAATGTACGTACCGCGACAGTGAAGTCATGTCACAACTGTATACTAGCATTTGTGCTCATCATCCTGCGCATGAAACAGTACATCGGACTGGGCAACAGCCGAAAATGTTTCACACATGGATTAAAACATGGAATATTTATCAGAAACATTCGAACATATAGATAAATCATTAGTATATTATGGAGTTAGGAAATAGTCTTACATAAGGCAACATGGTATTTTTGTTAATCAACTCACCCTGCACTGTTTCTCATAAATAAACAAGTAGAATGTAATAAAACTGTACATGCATTGTAAGGACATCCTCGTGTGGTTGAATTATTTTGACCCAATGATGCTTATGTAGTCGTATTTCATTAAAGTTTGTAAAAGTTATTAAATTAATGTTTTGTACCACGGCTATTTCCCTAGAACTTGTGTATGCAACAACAAGATACTTGCTTCGAAGCTAAACTGCGGGGAAGATATTACTGTATTACACTTATGCTTTACCTCAGTGATTTTCTTACAGTACAAGGCCTTTGATTTGATCATAAGACAGTTTTTTTCTGACATAGTCAGTAACTGAGTTAAGCCTGGTTTCCAAACCCATGAATATAGCGTGTAAATACAGAGGTAGGTGGACGGGTCAGACAATTTGCAGGATAAATATTGTTTTAAATGCTAATCAAATGAACTATATATTTCAGTGTTTATTGTGCGAAAGCGTATGCGACCCTGCTCTAAAAAGGTATGCTTTATTTACACATTTCTTTTTTAATAATACATTATTCTATTTTATGGATATAACTAAATCTTAGCTAAGTTGAAACATATGTTTAAATAGTAGTAGTAAGTCTCGACTAAAGTAAGGCCACTGTTCGTTGATTTTTCGTTTTTCAGGCCCGCCGATGCTAATTTTGTATAAAATGAAAAAAAAAAAAAATTTTTTTTTTTAAAAACAATCGCAAACTCTTTTATTCCTCGAACAAAAGAAAAAGGCGTTGTTTAGTTAACTGTAGAGTGCGCTAACCCATAAAATCAAGTATCACGGTGATGTTCACACAAAATATATGCTAAAGAATAAGACGAAACCATACATGCACGATTTAAATAAAACGGTTAAGAATAATACAATCAAACAATAATGCTTTACCATAAGACGCATTCATTATAAATCTGAAAGTAATATTGTTTGAGTCGCTTAAAAAATAATGAGTTAAACAAATCTTATAAAGACAATCACTGCCTCATGTTGGTAAATGTTGCAATCTAGTCGCAAAGCAAGTTAATTCTAGCCATTATTATACACGTTCTGTTTATAATATGCACGTATAGATTGTGCTGTCAGTCACTGTCTAATTTGGTAAATGATAAGATATAGTCGCAAAGCAAGTTGTTTCTAGTCAATATTAAACAAGTTATGTTTATAATACGCACTTATAGATTGTTATTGGATTTTGTTCCTCTTTCTACCCACAGGTAGAGTACATAGATATGAGAAAAAATAACAACAGTGACTTGACGATATAAACATTCAGGGCACCACAAGTTGTATGCACCCAAAAGTTTATTTAACCATAAACCTTACAATTTGTTGAATATACGCAATTTACTACCAATTTTGATACAATATTCCACAGACAGCTTGTTGTATTGAGTAAATAGACAAATACAACAGTGAAACAATACATGAACTGGTGAATGTATAAAGCCAATATGTATAACATAATAGTTGTGTGTTTTATGGTTGTGTTACTGTTCACATTATTGTGCTTTATCCTAATACTAAGGTTCTAGAAGAGGACCTCGATGACGAGCAGATACATATGATGGTTGAAGGTAATATATTAATTACTGTATTTGTAGATGTATAATATTTATGCGATATATCTCTATTTTCATTTATATAAAGATGCATCGTGTATCAATGTATATGTTATGTTCACTAAAGCAATTACAACTTATTCCAATTTACATTGTGCGATTAAACAAGACCAGGCAGTAGCCTGTTTTTTTTCTATTCATCATACCACGGTTTTCTGAAACTGAAATTTACAACAAACGAGCTGATCTTTTATATTTAAAAACAAAAACTAATAGCAGCGCATATTTTGCTGAGCCGGCGTTTACTCGTTCACGTATATGTAGTTATGCAGTTATGTATTTTTAAAAGTTGACTGGATGATACCTTATTATTTGCATTTCGTAATGATACATGAGCTGTTTTCACTACGAATACATATATTACAAGCACGGTCATTCATATAATATTGAAAATGCATAGTGAAATGGATTGCAACGATGAATATCATCGGATAACACGCATCGCCTAAATGTTTGTAGACGCCATTTTTGAGTTCTGTATTGAATTGACATTTTCAAAATCATGTCAGTATTGAATATAGCATGTTAAATTTTTGGTAAACTTGTTTACATGTAGGATCAACATAAACTGATCCTGTGTAATTATTTTAAATGTATTTATTTGGAATGTATTGAAATGATTGTGTATATGTTTTATTGTTCAACTGATGACGTTATAGCGCTACCAAAGAGCGGGTTTATGTGAATACTTATAAAAATAACGCTTTTGTGATTTCTGATGATTGAAAATATTAAAATGTATACGTTAATGGTATCAATGTGTTTGCTTTGTTGAATCGGATTCATTTTTATAGAAAATGTTAACTTGGTAATTGATTCAGAGTAATATGACGTACCTCCAAACATTGACTGATATAAACGCTAGCGACCTGATATCAAATAATGTACCATGGAAGATTTGTTTTAGGCCGATTGCAGCATAGTGCTATGATAAAACTATCGATTATATTTTATAAAGCTGCGAAGTAACCATGACTATGTTCTGCATTGTGCATTGAATTTCAGACTTCAGAATGTCTCTGCAATCTATGCAGACAATGAGACAGACTCGTTCAAGATCGGTATGTTACATTACCCGCACTTACACAATAATTTACAATGATGTTTAATTGTTATTTATGTATGCCTAATTTTGCTTTTGCAAAACATTGAGGCTCCTAATCAAACAGGGCTGCTAACAAGCCAGAGGGTCTGACTTTTCGCCTGTTGTAGACTGTTTCTCGTATCGTATGATGAAGTGAGGCTTGTAAGGCAAATTAAATCATTGGGTCATTGTGGCGAAGAAATTATAGCAATTATAAACTCATCTGTGCATGCCTAAAAACATGACATAATGAAAATCCCTTGCTGAGACATATTTGTGGTCTTGGTTTTGTCTAGTCAAACTGTTTCGAACGCATTTAGAATCAGATGGCATGGACCTGATCCATCTTACATTAGAGGACTGTGTCAATGACAACACCACTATTTGTAGAATGCATTAATCTGCCTTTTTGTGATTTTTGTATGCATGTGTATGCATTCTAATTCATACTATTTATAGCAAATACAAATACAGCAACCACATATTTAAACACAACTGCATATAACTCGACCATTGGTAATTAAGTTATAAGTTGTAATTTTAGGTCAACATGGATGAACTGAATGCTAATAATGCCCATCACAAAGGTATTTATATTTAAAAAAAAACGTAACTGCATATGTATGCTGGGCGCAATGGGTTCGTTGTTATTGCTGTTAATATATATTACCTTACCGTACAAGCAATTGATAACGTTTGAATATTAAGTTTCTACCAACATAGCTAATAATTACAAGAAGATTAATTGATAAAACCTGTACACAGGACATCACCTCAAAAGACGATGCCAGTGTCTTAATGGGATTATCGGAAGAAACGAAATAAAATAAGATATAATGAGGAAAGGGATTTTTGCAATATGAAAAGAAAATATCTTGCATATTTGCCCGTTTCTTGTTTACATGTTGACGTAGGAATTGCGAGTATCGTGCATATCCATAACTTTCTCACAAGTCAGAATAGTGCAGCTAATTAAATGACATTCATTGGTATGACTCTTACGTCCGCAGTTCCAAATCAACACGACATAGTGTGTTTCATTTTTTTAAACATTATGCTGATGCAAAATGGTTGTTAACATTTATTTAATTTAAAGGTCTTTGTATTACGTATTTTGATACACTAATACTATTTACATTACCTGTGTATAACGCTTTCCTAGACACATTCACTATATACCAGTTTTAATGATGAAATATATACAATAGTTTTTACTAAATATTACCATTAACATTTAGATCTATTCGTTTATGTTTAAATAATGACATCCGATTTTGCATTGTTGTTTTTAAGCTCCAGTCGAAGAACCTACCAACTATTGCAGTCTTGTACGTAAAATGCTTTAATACTACAAGTAAACGGGGTTCAGTTCAACACATTCTAATAGCAAATTTGCCTTATATGCCTTTTCTAAAAATACGCATGTACATCATATGCCTAATTTATAAAAATACATAAACGCGCAAAGTGCTAAACTATTGATAGCCCATGCATGAACCATACACTTTTGGTCGATATGCAGATACTATATACAATTACATTTGAACGCCAAAATGTGTACTGCATCTATCTACAACAGCAACCTATCAATTAAACGTCTTCGGAGACGCCTATTAAATATTTAAGGATACAATTTATAAGCATTTGATAGTAATCGATTTAAAAACATGCATTTACATATATAAATTTGAATGTTGTTCAATCAAACGTGTTGTTTACAAAACAAGTGTTTTCATATCGTTGTAAACAATACGTTTAACATTCTCCCCGTGTGATGTATGTTTCGTGACCTTTTTGCATTATAATTGCAGGATAGTGCACGTGATGATGAACCGAACCTGCCTTTGACTTCTAAAGAGGTATCTAAATAATTCAGTTGTCGGTATTCATCCTGATTCATGAAAATGGGTGGAATACGTATATCTTGAGTCAGCTATATTAGTATATCATTATTGATAAGCAATACAAAATGATTCATTACAATCTTATGATCTGGATTTAGAAAAGTTGTATCGTACGTCTGTAATTGCATTTGCTGTGCCAATTAAATAAATCATATCATAAAACACTTGGTGAATCATTGCGATCAGAGAATATCACATTGCAACTTCCATTATGATGACCATTTGAGACAATAGATGGTAACAGTTCGTGCAAAATTCTTAATTACGTTTGTAATAATTTCAAATGAAGTTAGACATTTGGCGTTTTGATAAAGACATGTGTCACAATATGGACTTGGCACGACAATATATTATGTTGCCGATCTTATCATACAGCAACAAAGCAAATATTAAATATGTAAGAAGCTGTACATGGCTTGTCATTATCCATTCGTATGCAATAATTGTGATGGTTGTATTTCATTTGCTGAACTTATATTTGACACCTCAAATGCTAGAAGTGTATTTATATTATTAAACAGTTGCCCTAACGAACTCTATTCTGTATACATTGTTGGTAATTTATACACGAATCCTTATCGTTTAATTCAGGAATCGCCGCCACCGTATTCCGGAAGAGTATTAATACGTGCAGATGCTTTGCAGACAATAGAAGAATTTCACTAAAACGAATCCTGATGCTGTTTGTATCGGTGCATGCTCTTGTACTCCAAATTATTTTACATGAATCATGTACATAGGTGTATACGTATGTGTATTATATTATGTTATATGGATTATTTTGTTGTTTGTATTAAATTGTCATGTTAGTACGGGTGTGATAACGTTTATGTAATGATTTCTCAATTAAACATGCACCTTGGTGAATATTACTATTAGTTACCTTAATGTTTTGCTTGTTCTTTTTGTCTTTTTGCAAATAATTTCATTATATGAATAACATCTTTTTATACAAGAGTTTAATTTTAAAACACGATAGTTTTTTTTAACAATACGACAGCTTTTGTATACGAATCTATATTTGAATATATTTAATAAACAATAAAGAAGACAATATTCGAATACTATTACACATAATTATTTATAGCATCTCATTTTGCAGGAAAGTGAACACATCTACATGTTTAGTTGCCATAACACTACATGCTAGAAAGTTATTTCGTATAACTTTATTCACTAAAGAAGATACTATAATTGTGCATGCACACTGATGACAAAAAATGCTTTGTGCCTGTATACAAACGTATTATATACATATTTATATCATCCAATTAGCTGTCGTCATTCGTGCAACGTGACAGTACAATATTATAATGTTACTAATTAGTTGAATTCATAGTTGCCTTGTTATTGGGCTGAAGACTGCAGTAACTTTTACCTCAATGTTGACTGCGATCTATTGCTTCAAAAACGTATTTGGAAATCCAGCAACTATAGTTTTTAATCCTGTTCATACATCCAGTTCCAAGAAAATGTTTTTATTCTTGTCAACCGTGCTATTGCTAATCAGAAACGCAATTTGTTTCGAAATCGTTATGTGTGGTCAGAACGTATGCGTTGTGTAAAGCGTAAACGTAAATTCGTCTCCAATCCTGTATCTGTTTATGAAAATATCACATTTTAATATAATTTTATAATTCAACGAAACACTACGTATTCAAAACTGTTTGTGACAGTATCTGTACATAAAACCTGCAAGTTGCAACATGGCACACAACAATCCTGAACTTTTTTTCCATCGCCACTATCCTGTATACCAATAACATTGTTATGTATATATCCATAAAACACTTTCATCAACTGTATAATATTCCATTCGATAACAGTTACATCATTGCGTAATACTGATTTAAACTAATCCGCTGCAGAAACTACCTATTGATCACGCCACCTTTTTAACATGACCCGTTCTAAATATAGTATCTACACACTCATGTTTACATTGAAGTTCAAAGACAATGCCGTTTTCTGCGAATTTTTTAAGTACGGAGGGCTCTTTTTGCAGTTCAATTAAAGAGTTAGTTATATGTTAAGGGGTCGACAACTATTAACGTATGTTTGCAAATCATATACCACGTCGAGCGTCGTCATATACATGTATTAATGTATTGGTTTAATTTAGATAATATGTATATTATGCAAATAACATAAATATGTATATAATACAAAGATTATTTAAGAGTGTTCTGTACAATACGGTGATATATTTGAACTCGTACACAGCTGACATACTCACACTGGACTGGCCTATCGGCTCGTCCAATACGGTATGTCAGCTGTGTACTCGTCCAAACATAACACGGTATTGTACAGAACGCTTTTAAATAACCTAATATTATTCAACCAGTATGAACAATACACTAAATATGCATTACATTTCAAAAGTACAAAACTGTATAAGGCAAAACTGGTTTTCATCATTTTGATCAGTATGCCACGTTAGCTAGTATTTTGCTGCCTTACATGAACTTTATAAAAGTGTGTTGATGCATTAGGTTGCTGTTTGACTTGAAATGCCATTGATTTTTTTAATTTTGTCATTGTAGTGGTGTTTTTATATATATAGCCAAAGGGCAGACACACCGAATGACAGACAGACCGACTGATGGACAGACTGATTGACTGACTGGCCAACATAACTATTGGCGCTAAAAGGCTTCAGTGCAATCTAAAAGTCGGGTAATCACAAAACCTATTCATTACGCGACGTTTGCAATGTTATGAGGCGTTTTGGCAAAATAAAATGCTAAGATGGCCGTCAAATTTGTTTTGGCGGTAGCAGCCGCTATATACAAACTGCCGAACAATAAATCACATCATTCGTAATGGTTTTATTACACGGGAGACAAGGTACAGCATGTGATAAATTGTGTTTTGTTTATTGATAATACAATACATAAACTACAAAAAAACAACAACAACGGCTTAAAACCTATGTGGTCAGAATATTAAACCAAAACAATGATAAAAACAACAAGTATGTCACAGTTTGTAACTGAAAACGCAGTGAAATATACATTAATTCAACGTAAGTCAGGTTGACTAAATTGTTTATATAACAAACGTTGCGTTGTACTACCATTGTTATTGTCACGTTGATTACGAATATTTGTTTATAATTGAAATGTATTTTGTTTCCACCTCGAACAGCACTGTTTTCCAAAACAAAGACCAAGAAAATAATCTACGCATCTGTCTATGGTAACTTTATATCAAAAGTGATATTTTAAAATTTAATATTACTTTTCTCAAATCATATAGTTTGGAATTTTCATTACTTTTACAAAATTAAGAGAACAACAACAAAGCGAATATGCTCAAAAGTGTTCCACTTAATAATAACTCCTAAAAAAAGTATGCATAATTACTTGAACTATTTTAATTCCTGCAATAAAAAAATTAATCACGATTATAAAATATGTCTACATGTACGTACAATGAACGAGTTGGGTTTTGTATGTATCTGAAAGTATACGCGCCAAACATCTGTGTCATTAATTCATGAACATTGAAGACCACTGAAAAATACAGCCCTTTAATGGTCATGAAGATGTCGTAAGCAAACCGGAATATATTCCAAACCACAAAGTATAGAGTGACATCTGTCAGTAGACTTTGGCATTGTGTGGCAATTGTTGATTCATGCTGACATATGTCAATACTGTTTAGCAATGAATCATCGTTTATTGTTTTTAAGTGGAGTTTCACAGTTTGCATTTTAATACACACTGTGTCGGCACCCCATTTTTCTCGTATTTATAGTTGAACTGTCAACACTCCCGTCTTTATATATTATTACTATACTAAAGGGTGAATCCCGTTTTGCATTATTCGCTCATGAATTGTAATGTGTTGTGTAAATGCATATCTTGCTTTGGATCATGTATAATATAAACACGTTGTTTATAAAATATGCAGTTTATAAATAAACAATTTATACAACATACAAATATATACATTATACAACGAAACAACGTAATAGATATGTGTTATTGATTCAAAGTTATTCAGTTAATGCAGCATAATGACTAGCTAAGAAACAACAACACTCTGTTACATTTCGAATGAAAGATCAATCAGTTGGTGTATGTTGGTTCGCTAATATCGGTTGGTCTCTCGGTCGGTAGCTGGTGTACTTTTGTTTCCGCTCTCAAAACAAGTCCAATGGTTTTCATCTGATCTTCACCAAACTTAGAAAAAAATATTTGTGGGCACAATATCTCGGTCGAGTTGTGATATTCAAGTTAATCGACCGAGGGACTGTGGCGTTATGGCCTTTACATTTATAATTGACCATTGTATCCGTTTCCACGTTCGAAATCAAACAATGTTCATCCAATCTTTGCCAAACTTCATAAAAATGTGTGTAATCATAATATCTCATCTAAACAAAACCTGTTTAGCTTATTCCGCTCTTATAATCCAACATTTATTTTATCCGATCTTCACCAAACTTGGAGAAAATATGTGTTGGCATAATATCTGAGTCAAGTTCAATGATCAACCAACTCGTCTTAGTAACTGTGGATTCTTATTTAAAATTGGCTTTTTCAGCCGTTTCTATGTTATAAGTTTGATAATTTTCATCTGATCGACACCAAACGTATTATACATGTTTGCCATTATCATATCTGAGCAAAGTTTGATGATCAGCCAAATTGCCACAGGAACTGCAGCGATATGTCCTTGATTTAAATAAAATTGGCCATTAGTTTCATCTGATCTTCACAAATATTCATATTTTAAAGTTTGCTTTTGACATAATAGAGACATAACTATTTTACAAACAGCTCATGTTTCTTGAAAACTGTGCACAATTGAACACAACTAATATACACATATATTAACATTCATATACTAGATTATACAGTTTTTCAATGCCAACACTCATCGCTAACTTTCTCCACGTCTGACAACGTGTTGTCTTCTAGCTGCTTGCTAAGTTGCCGTACTGTGATTTATTATCGTTTCTCCTTCCCATACGACTCTCATAGAGGTTTGTGTCAGTTCTACAAAATATAGCTTACATACAGTGGGGATGCGTGTTTCTGTTGCTTAATTTAAAATGTGTTGGGTTAGTATCTTGTTATCACAAACCACACTAAACGTAATACCATTATACCAATACAAATATCAATAACATAACGCATCAAGCACGTATTGAATTGACGGGTTATCGCACTAAATTAATGTACATGTTTGTATTTAGAATGACTAAGTGAATGTTCGTTAAAGAGGGTAATTTGAACCGTCACTGCAATAGTAATATATTATGCCGGTTATTTGTACGAAAGAAGCAGTACTATTTTTGTTTGATATTTATGACAGTATGTTATTTTTTTTTTTTCTATAAATGGTCATCACATGCCACATTGTTGAGAAACTGTGAAGAAAGCCTTACTGTTTTGAAAAAAATGTATTTCTTATCATTTCAAACCAACTAGTTAATACATACGCCTGCGTATCGGATTCCTCGTGTCCGTCTAAATACAAATAAGAACTGATGATACATTAAATTAAACTGGCTGGGAAGTTAAGTTGTTAAACTGTCTTAGAAGAAAGCATCGTACAATAATACAAAATACTTTCATAAAACAATCACGATAGCTTGCAATGTTGTACATAGTATGTATATATTTATGTCGCTATGCCATGAATAGAATGTATATAGTAGAATAAAAATCCATATAACCTATGAAGTTGTGTGAATAATGTACACTGTACCACGGTCAAATTCGAATGGGTGTCTTACCGTTAGAAGCAGGAACATCGGCGTTTTCTTCATCTGGGATTGTTTCATAGTTGTGCACTCTTGTTGGTCTTTGTTCAGTCTCAGATTCTAAAAGATAATCTAGCGCAGATGCGTCGCTTGAGAGAGGAAAACTGTCAGCCATAGGGGACATAGTCATAATTGGAATTCGATCGTAGTGGTCTGCCGTTGAGCGTTGTCTTTCAGTTACATCTTCAGTTGACCTCAAGTGAACAAGTACTTGCGCCACGTTACCTTTATCATCAAATGATTCTAAAATTTCAACCCCAGCAGCTTGTAAAACAATCGCATGCACATTGTCAAAAATCTACTTGTATTCACAATATGTGCATACATCTGCATCATCATCATGATGCACGTGTAACAGATGATTTACATAGTAGCGTGACTGTTGTAATATTGATATTAACGGCTATATTCAGTCATGCTTAATACGCGTAAAACTGAAGATACGAACTTAATGAAAAACATATTACATTTCAAACATAATTATACTCAACAACGTCATAATATACAACCTGTATGTATGCGGCATTTTCTATAGACTCCTATTAATAACGTAGCTGAGAGGAGAAGCCCAACACCAGCGGCACACATGATTATGAACTTTTGAAAAAAGGTATCTGAAAAAATTGCATACACTGCATTATATTTAAACATTCGCAAAGATATATATTAGAAACAGTATCATAAACAGTGCATTAACACAATTATCAATTATACTACCTGTGAAGAAAGCCGGTGACTCCTTTGTTTCTGAAAGGTCATCTAACGTGTTTGAAGTGCTGTTTGGTTTATTCGACGTTTGATCTAAGGTCAATGACGTTGATTCTAGACCTAAATATGTTCATTAAAATGGCAATTAATGTGCTTTTACAAAACATCATTTACTAAGCATTTGGAAACGAAATGTCCACATTATATAAACTTTCGTTAACCAATAATTCACTGTCTTACAAATACTCCTGCAAATTAAAACGAGGATATTATTATGTTAAATAATGAGATGAATATATAATATTATTATTTGTACCAAGTATTATTTCATTAGTAGTGATAATGGCCTCTGTTTTACTTTCCAAACTTAGATCCACATCTGGTCCATTATTGCTAGATATGGTCAAATTACGATCTGACGTCATGTATTTTGTTTGTCTCGGACCAGGGCACTTTAAGATCAGTGTATTGTACTACTGTACATATGTTGTTGTTGGTTGTTTTCGAAAACAAACTTGATGTTTCACAGACACAGATACCCCCACGACACAAACACAGACTGCCATCAATGTTTGCCTCAACACAATTTCCGTTTATCCTAAGTAAAGAAACAATGATTGCGGTTGTTCTGTAAAACGCACACAATAATGATAAAACATCAGTTCGTGCATACACGGTTTTAAGTCATATTTAATTGTATACTAGGTTTAATGGTAAAGAGGAATAAAACAGACAACACATAGTAACTGTTACCAGAGACGACCCGTCAATAATTATTTACTATGCAGAAGCATGAGTTAGAATTTACATGTTTTAAGCTGTCTAAATCATTCACTACTTTCTACCCACCATACCTGTCGAATAATCCGCCCTGTATGTTATTCCTTCTGTGTCATTGTTCAAACTTGTAGAACTTCCCTCAACCGATACATGGTATAAATCCGATTTCGTTGTACATTCACTGGTTTCTATAAACGAATTAATACTCGATATGCATCGCTGAACACTGCTTGGTCAGATTGTTCACGGTTTCAAATCATCACAAAATGTGTGGCAGTGCAGATAATGTGGCAAATAGACGGTAAGTCGACTAAAACATTCGCCGTATGACAACTAATGTATTCATAATAGTACTAAATAAACGTACAATAATGTAATATATAATTGAGTTGAATACGTGATTGCCCTCAACGACAATTTAGCGGGCACGGTGGTGATTTTTGTAGTAGTAAACTCGACATGAAATGTGCGTTATTTTAATTAAGTTTAACTTTTGTAGAAGTGAATTCTCATAACTCAAATAGCCATAACAGTCTAGACAAATAGGAAATATTGTTGTATCGTTTCCGAATTCTGCCAAATGTCAGTTTAATGCCTGTTTAGAGTACTGGTTGATGCATATAAAGAAGTATTAACCAAATATCTATAAACAAAGTTCACATTTTGGATTGATCTGATCTAGATTTACGAACGAAAGTAGGTGATTGGTTATTTAATGCTTACGTTTATAACACAGATACATTAAGGATCTGACACGGGTTGTCATGTCATACCATATTTCATTAAACGAGTTCAGGCATTTTTTTAGTAAGCGATTCTTTGGCAAGCTTACTAATGATTTTCCAGGACGAGTTTAATAAAATATGATAGGAAATGACAACGAGTGTCAGATCTTTTTTAACACATGCTTTTAAACGACAAAACAACTTATACTGTTACCAAACGATGTTGATAAATCCTAAAAATTGTGTACTGATGTGACGTCATTTCATGTTGACGACGTCATTTCGCCAAATTTACGTCATGCGATTGGTCAGTCAAAGAATACGTAGCCAATGAAAACGCTTAAAATGTTATCTTACACATGAATACGATAGAAATATTTGTAATGGTTGTATTACACTAGAAACAATGTTAACAATGTGATACAATACAATACACAATCATTACAATAATCTGATAACTGCAGTTAATATATAATTTATATCATGTATAATATATTTAAACGGTTTACCTTGACTGGGTAGAGTAAAGTTATGACTGAAGTGTAGTGTTCCGTTTTTGAATATTGCACATTGCCATTGATCTCCTTCGGAAAAAACCATGTCGTCAGATATGTTGCATACGACACGAGTTTCATTTATACATACGCATTGCATTGATTCAGTAGATATCTGATTTGTAGGTTTACATCGGGTGTTATTGTATTCAACTTTCGCCATATTGGTTCGTGTTTTGTTAACAGCTCGATTTCTATAAAGTAGCCACATACTGTAATTACCACTGCCGCCACGGCAAGAAACTTCCAGTGTAGATGTACACAGTACTTTTACGTCGATACTTAGCTCAAATGAAACTGAAACAAGTGCGTGTTGTTATGGTCTTATGCCAAAATCATGTTTACAATCAGCATGCGGGATGGCCATTTTGACCCGATAACTAATTTAAATGATAGTCCATAATGATATAGACTGTTTACTATGATAATTTTTTTTTGCAAATCAATAACGTTTAATCATTCTAAAAAGTCACCAGATTCTAAAAATTATGCCCAGGCCATGCCAAATATTGATTATATATCTGATCTTCTTAAAAACACATTCTTAGTGTTTGATTTTGTTCCAGGCTAACTCTAAAATATGAGTTACTACGATACTTATCCGACATATATCTTACCAACCGAGGTAACATAATAAGGCAGTGTGTTTATACAAAAAAGCAGTATCATACGTTTCCTATAAAAAAATATATGTCCTGTTTACGCTAAATTGTAATTATCCATTCTATATGTTCAAAGCTTTCGTCATTACCAGTAGCATACACAGCCATTAGGCAAAACGGTATAATCCAGTTCAAGTATGGCATTTTGTAACATTCACGATAAATTTGAGGATGTTCGTTGATTAGCGATAGACCGAAAAGACTAAACCGTGATCATATCATTTGAATGGTTTATCATTGTTCAACGAAACAGGAAAAAATATCGAAACCAATCACACAAGTAGCAACGTGAGTTGAACTGGACTATTACGTTAAGATGAAACTGACTCTAGATCATAGGACACGACGTATTGATACAGATGTTACCGATATGTTAAAACCGCACTGAAATAATTCGAACTAAACATTCATGGCAAATTACGTGTACATGTACATGTATACTGTATGCCCTGTTAAATGCATGTATGTGATATTTGTGTATACGCTAGTGTGCAACAGTAAGTGTCTGTACTATGCCACTTTGATATGCCACGATCAATAAATATACATGTATATTTACCAGACAACTGGTACGTTTATTCATTTGTACATTCACTTGTTTATATGAACGAATAAATACTCGATATGAATCGCTGATAGTTAAGATTGTTCGCGGATTCAAAGCATCACAAAATGTGTGGCTGTGCAGATATAGTGGGATATTAACGGTAAGTCGACTAAAACACTCGACGTTTCACAGTTCATTTACTGAGAATTTATATTTATTTTTTTACAACTAATGTATTTTTATGTAAAATGTATAATAGTAGTTAATACACGTACATTAATTTATTATATACATTAGTTGTATACGTGATTGTCTTCAACGACAGTTCAGAGGGCAAGGGAACATATGTTGTAGTAGTTAACTCGATATGGATAAAATGTGAGTTATTTTACTTAAGTTTAACTTTTGTAGATTTAAATTCTCATAAATCAAATAACCATAACGCTCGAGGCAAATGTGAAATATTGTTGTTTAGTTTCCGTATGCCAAATGTCATTGCAATGCCCGTTTGGAGTTCTGGTTATTGCATATAGAGAAGTATTTAACCTAAGATCTATAAACAAAGCTTAAATGTTGCATTCATCTTATCTAGATTTACGAACGAAAGTAATTGATTGGTTATTTAATTATGGTACGAAATTACAACGAGTGTCAGATCTATTTTATCAAATGCTTTTAGACGACAAAAGAAACTTATAATTTAAACAAACGATGTTGAAAAATCCTTAAAGTTGTGAACTGAGGTGACGTCATTTCATGTTGACGACGTCATTTTACCAAAATAATGTCATGCGATTGGTCAGTCGAATAATAATTATCCAATGAAAACGCCCAAAATGTTATCTTACACATGTGTATGATAGGAATAGTCGTAAGGGTTGTGTTACACGGAGCACAATGTATAGCATGTGATACAATACAATACATAATCGTTACAATAATCTTATAACTGCAGTTAATATATAATTTAGTTCATGTATAATATATGAACGCAATTTACCTCGACTGGGTAGAGTAAATTTATGACTGAAGTGTAGTGTTCCGTTTTTGAATATTGCACATTGCCATTGATCACCTTCGGAAGCAATCCTGTTGCAAGATATGTTGTATACGACACGAGTTTCATTCATGCATACACATTGCGTCGATTCAGTAGATATCTGATTTGTAGCTTTATATCGAGTGTTATTGAATTCCACTTTCGCCATATTAGTTCGTCTTTGGTCAACAGCTTGATTTATATAAAGTAGCCACATACTGTAATTACCACTACCACCACTGCAAGAAAGTGCCAATGTAGATGTATACAGTACTTCTACATTGATACTTGGCTGAAATGAAACTGAAATCAAGTGCGTGTTGTTAGAGACTTATGCTAAAAACATGTTAATAGTTATCATGCATTATGGCCAATTTGACCCGAGAACTAATCCTAATAATAGTCCATCTTGATGTATACTGTTAACTATGATACTTTCAAATCAATAACTCGATGTTGAATCATTATAAAAAGCCATCAGATTCTAAAAATTATGTCCAGACCATGCTCAATATTGATTATATATGATCTTGTTAAAACAAAAAAAATCTAAGTGTTAGATTTTGTTCCAAAAAACTCTAAACTAGGAGTTGCAGAATACTCATCCGGAATATATCTTACAAACCAAGGTAACATAACAAGACATCGTGTGTATACACATATGTGCTATCATATGTTTCCGATAAAAATAATTGTCATGTTTACGCTATATTGTACCTATCCATTCAATATGTTCAAAACTTTCGTCATTACTAGTAGCATACACAGCCATTAGGCAAAACGGTATAATCCAGTTCACGTATAGCATTTGGTAACATACAACATTAATGTTAATATCATATAATTTGAATGGTCTATCACTTTTCAACGACACATGAAAAAAAATCGAAACAAATCACAGTAGTAGCAACGTGAGCCTAACAGGACTATTAAGTTAAATGAAACTGACTATCGATCACAGGGCACGACGTATCGATACAGATGTTACCCATATATTAATCTTTAATCACGTATCAAACTAATTCGAACTAAACAGTCATTGCCATGTTGCATGTACATGTACATGTATTCTATAGGTACTATTTAATACACGTGTGTGATGTTTGTTTATATGCTAGTGTGCAAAAGGAAGTGTTTGTTCTTTGCCAATTTGCTATGCCACGACCAATAAATATACAATTACGAGTACAATATTATGAGACTACAATTACAAAAGCAGTTCAATGTGGAGGTACTTCAATTTAAGAATACAGTCTTGTTTGTTGATGGTAATGTCATTAATTCATTTATGTTGTTTTATGTCATTAAGTACAGAGTGTACTGCAGTTTTTCCTTATTAAACCAGAGACACTTCATTATGAAGCTCAAAACAACTGGTGTATGCGACAACATCGGTTTCATTGACATACACACCTACCAAAAACATGTACCAAATTTACAGTGACACTATAATTATGCATACAGTCATAGATATATAAACACATGCTTTACTGCACATATGTTTTAGTTCTTACACCTTGATATATTAACAAACCATATCTAATATGAATCTATATTTGTATATAAAAGTACAAGTACTGTTTACTTACCGGTAGATGATGAGACATCGACATTCGTGGAATCTCGGACAGTTTCGTAATAATTTACACTTCCAACGCTTGATTCACTCCCAGATTCCAAAACATTAGCTAGTATGCGTGCGTCGTGTGAGAGAGGGTAACTGTCGGCCATAGGCGATATAACCATCATCGGGATGCTTTCGTAGATCTCCACTGTCGACTGTCGGCCTTACGCTAAATCTTCAGTCCTCAGGGCATCCGTGCTTTGGGCAGTGCTAGCGTTGTCATGAACTGGAGTAATAACTGCTTCCAAGGCATCTGTAAAACGACATAAAATTAACAAAAATCTACTCATTGTAACACAGCATTGAAGCGATATGCATGTGGCATTATTCATACTCCGACAAAATGGCATGTTTTTTTTTTTATTAATATGCAGACATAAATATTACATTTACACTTTCTTATGACTGTGTGGATATTGTAGAATGGTTTTTACATCTACGATCGATAATATAAATATGTACAGTTTTAACATATATCATATGTTAAGAGCTGTTTGCATTAAAAAATGAAAACCCATAGTTTGAATACAACCTGAGAGATGATGATATTTCGTGTAAACGCAAATCCATAGCGAAGCTGCAATGAGGACTACAGCCACAGCCGAGGCGCTGATGATAATTATGAACTTCTGATAGAAGTTATCTGAAAAATAAACGTTAATGAAATGCATTGCATGACATTGCTTTAAAAAATGTCATACAGAAACATTTACCTGTAGAGATACAACGGTAATATAGAAGGATAAATAATGAATTAAATGAAAATAATGCATTCATGCAATTGCGTGATTTTTGCAGAACACTTGTGTCAATTTATATTTAGTTAACCATTAACAATGCTAAATAAGCTATTGAAATATTGCCATAATAGATTCAATAATTTAACATTTGCATTAGCATTCAGAAAACACACATACGCATATATACGCGTTAAGTCAAAACAACAAAACGGCTATTTGGTATCATACCATTAGGTACAGTTAGGATACTTCTTTGTTTGCAAATTTTCATCAGGATTGTTTGCATAACTATTTGGCTTGTTCGAGATGTGATCAATAGCGATGTACTTGTTGTTCCATACTTCCCTGCATATATGTAATTGTTTAATAACAATTTACGTAGTAAATGAATGCACTCTCCACAGAGAGTGGTGTAGCTTTAGGTGAGCTGGCCGTATACTTATGCATGTTTAATATCACACACCATGTGTAAACTGCAGGTGTAAACACCATGCAGTAAATATCCCCAAAAGTGGTTTGTACAGTACAGGCAAGATCATTTTTGCATTTGCTACGTCGATCATCGCGGGCAGGTTTAATTTAGCGTTATAAATCACCGCGATTTCCACCTTGCATGGTCGATATATCAAAGCGGGATCACTGCGAATTCACCGCGACTGCGGTGAAAAATCGCAAGAGAAAGAATCGTAATACCCTCGATTTTCACGTCTCCGCCAATCACCGCGATTATGTTTTTGCCGGTTTCCATGATTCTACATTCATGTAAAAATGTAATGCATGTATTTATTTTTAGACGTTTGTGGAGCAAAAAATAAGCATTTGTTATTAATGTTTATTCATGTTATTAATATTATTTCATTTGTGTTGCGTTTTAACCTGTTATGGAATGTTTTTCATGAATTTATTTTAGTTATACCAGCTTGTTTTGAAATGCTGAATTGTCTATCGTGCTGTATTGACGCTGTTTTCATCTGTTATATCAATTGGTTATATAACTGATACGTGCATATTTTGAAAACATTACAAATTTAAACAAAAAAAAAAGATGTACAACGCCTTAATTTATCAGCTTTGATTCAAGTTGACGGTTACTGTTCTTGTTATTAATTTTCTGTCATGGTCGGCTCTCAGTCATGGAATACTAATGTGTTCAATTTATAACGAAAAGAAAGATCACTTATCAATAATTTATTTGTATACATAATATCATTTAAAACTGTATGTGTCACATTCAAAATCATATACAGGATACAATATAAATATATGAAATAAAAACGCATGCATATCGGTATAAATGTACATTTGTTTTTTTTTATTTGCAGGTTGGACGCTGAATACACAGAACCCTGAAAGACAAGCGCATATCTACGACATAAAGTTTAAAATACGTATGCACTACAGTATGCATATACATTTTAATTTAATTATTTTACAGATTGAATCCACAGAAACGTAAAAAAAATATATGTGACTTTTTAGTAGTTTAATACAGTTTAATAAATTTATTTACAAACACTGTAATACAAGAAGTGATATTGCATGTACTTACAGGTAACATTCACTGACACATTTGAAACATGTAGTTGTTGATGTTGTCTACATGAAACTCAGACATGGCCATCATCGACGTGTGTGAAATGTCGCCGATGCTTGTGTAGAACACGTCGGCGACAACATCGGCGACTGTATCTCCCACAGGGGATGTTCCTTGAGCCGCTCTCACGTTGGTTCTCACTTTTCTTCTGAGGAGTTCATTTACCTTTGGCACCACGCTCGCCCTCCACTTTTCCTCCTCACGCATTCCCGGATAGAAACGGCACACGTAGTGCTTCAACACCTCCTTTCGTTCTTCGCAAAGCACTAGTAAGTTGATTATGTATAAAAGTAGAACAAAGTAAATAAATGAATCTAGATGTTACAATAGGAAAACGGGAGGCCTGTATCTAAAACATATCATAAAACGACCATTCGTGTATTATTTCACAATGTGCTTACCTTGTCGTTGGTTTGAAAAAAATCCAACAGTCCTAATTAGCAATTTCTGGTCCGATTTATATCTCAGTAAAAAGTGAGTCACTCTTCGTTGCTTTCCGTCAAGCCATTGTCAAAATAAACTGTGGATACTGAAACAAAACTTAATACAACGCGTTTTGAATAAATTATATATAGCCTGTTATCGCGGCGTGTTCACGCTATGTCACCGCGACGTCACCCGCTCTTAACACCGTGATTCCACTTTGAAACCCGTCGCGGTGATTATTGAAAATCGGCTCTGCGACATCACCCTCATTCGCGGCGATTTCACCCTAATTTCTTAATCGTCGCGCAGGAGTCAGATCGCAGTGATTCGTAATAAATGCAAACATTATCTGGTCTGCATTGTATATGTAATGTTGTATTATTGGTAGGAGGATTTTCTTTTACAATATATTTACTTACCTCTTTACACTAAATCTTACTTTCTTACTTACTCTAGGACGGTTGTGCTAAATAGCGTATTATTTCAGATATAGTTAGTTTCAAAAACAGCAAAGCATCGTACAAATCCTGTCAAAACAATATGTGTGTACCTTCGAAAACAGTAAACTTATATTATTGTTAGAACATAACATGCTGCTATGCGGCCCGCGCAACGTCAATATACGTCACGTCTTTCAGTCATACTCTTATTCATTCCCATCACATGTCCATTTTACTGGATGCATTTGTTGTTCTGAATAATCCATTGCGCGGGTACATAAACAAACAAATAAGCAATGTGTGTCCTACATCAGGTCCCAAAGGCAGGCTTGAATAGTTCGTGATATGTCTTCATAGTATGGTCCACATAAGTTACCATCCGAATGAATTGATTGTTCAACATAAAAGTCATCATTTTGTCACTTCGCTAGCGGACAATGTAGTTGAACATCTCTTGTCGGTGGTAAATTAATGCCCAACTAATTATTTTGTGTTTTTGATGATTCCATTTCCTTTACAGTTTATCCATGTGGAATTCTGCGCGCAAAGCAGTATTTTATTACCTACCAGTGTTCCGGTTATTCGTTTAATGTCGAGAGTTCACTCCAATGCTTAAACAAAATAGTACGTGCATGAATGTACAACAAAAATTGCATTTTATGTATGCCGCCATTATACTTATTACATAATTTAAAAAAAGTGTGGTCTGCAAAGCTTTACATAGCATTTGAAATGCGTATATTTTGCATAGAAATATAATTATGATTTAAAAGACTGAAATTCAGTTGGAATGTGCAAATGCTTTTGCAAATAACATCATGATTGATTTCGTTTGTTTTGACAACTATTATTTCGCGATTTTAGTGTAGTCTAAGTTGAGAAGTTGAGAAGATGTAAAAAGTCATAATTAAATAAAGAAAACACATATTCAAGACACTGATTGTTTACATATATTAAAATAAAACGTCATGATAAAATTATACAAACACACAAGCCTATTTACCTTTAGATTGTCTTTATACCTGTTACAAAATACATACGTGTGCAATAAATAAAAAAAGTCTAACCATAACTGTTTTTCAATGGTAGAAATATAGTATTGTACAAACAGTTTTTATTGCATTTTAAAAAGCATTTGATATAATATGACAACTTTATTGATATTAATATTATATATCGGTCATGTTGAATCAAGTTGTTTCACATTGTTATGTTGAGCCGGTGAACCGGTTTGTCTGTGATATAATATAATAATAGTGAAATGATCAAAAGTTATCATTTCACTTGACCCAGATTGAGACGGTTGGGTTATGATTCACTGGTATTCTCCACGCATTCACCGCATAATAAAGTAAATGACACGTCTTGTAACAAAATATATACAATTAATTGAATTTAACTACAAAATCAAGTAGTAAAAATCATAATTGCTCAATGGAAAACAAAAATACGAATACATCTCAAGCTTATATTTTATAAAGAAGGTTGTGAAAGATGTGACATTGTCCTTTGTGAAATATTTGATCCGGAAAATATATTTGCCGCGTAGTTTGATGTAGCACTCTTTAAATCATGTGTGTGGTTACTCATTGAAATTATTGTGTGGCCGACAATTCCACTTTAGATTCATAATTTAATATCCTAGTCGCCATTCAAGTGGCGCCTTACATCTAGCCTTTAACAACTGGTATCCAAGGCAACATTTTGTCAATTCGTTCATACATGTTTAAACCGCGTTAGAATAGATTCAGTTTACTTATACTACTTAGATTATGTATACTTCATTATATTGCTAGTTTAGATATATGTATTCATCTATTAACATAAGTCATTTCATCCGTTATTGTTCTTGCTTTACCTCTGTGCATCATTATACAATAGCATGATTACTACATGTAATAGAAGAATGTAAAACTGTACTATCCTTGTTATTGGATCATATAATAAATAGTAATGTACTTGTCTTGTTTTTATTTCCAAATGTACAGTTTATCAATACATGAATTTCCAACCATTATTATTTACAATATTGGATTCATGCTGTTAATGATTTTTAACAGTTTGTTCATGGTAATGCAAATGTACATAAATGCTATAAACAAACAATACACTATTTATTTCAGAGGTAAACACGTTAAACAGTGAGTGCATATCAATACGACGACTTTCACACACACACACCAGGTTTACCTATACTATTAATTTTTTATTCAAACATATTTCATAGTTTCAAAACAGTAACATATGTCAACGATTTGAATATCGGCGCATTTAACATTAATCGTGAATACAACGTGTAGTGCAATTTACACATAATCATGAACATTCAATTCGATAACAGTTTGCCTCTGCATAAGTATTTTATTTGAGAACGTAATTATATTTTAATCTGTATTTCTAATATCGGACTATAAACATGGTAAAATACATGCTGCAAAATGATATGTACTTACACTGATTTATTAACTTCATGCAATTACGGTTCCGAACGCCTTCACTTGATATTTAAATTTTATTTCGACAGTAATTTAATAGCTCAAATTTAATGTTCACCTTTTTACAAAAATCAATAGCAATTACGCTGGTTAACTTGGCAACAACACCACACCACAGGAGAGATCACTGTCGTGAGTGTTGTCCATATTTTTAGTTGCTTCCCAATGTGTGGTACTGCGATATCTCATAGGTTCTCTTTTCAAGAAGGCTCTCGTAGCGAACTGTTTCAGTTCTGCAGAAAATTAATGAGTTTGAACAATTACACATCATTAAGGATAGTGAATAATGTTTATTAAAGTGTCATAACATATGAAGACATAAATAATACTAGGATAGTGTAGAATAAACATCCGTTTATATAGCTAGCCTAGTCGAGTGGTTCACGTTTTTGTGCCGAGCAACACACTTATCTGTATTCAACTCTTACTTAGTATTATATTGATCCTATCCTTTTCTATCTTTATTATGAAAACAAACGGAAGAAAATAAGCTTAATATTACGATAATACTATATGTCTAGTCTCAGACTGAGAACCTTGTCTTTAAATAAAACAAATATTGTCATTGAATAATAAAACTGGTTTACACGAAACAATGATTGGAATTGAAATATAATTGCTACAGCCAATCCCCTGCACGTTGAAAAAGAAAAGAATGCGTTAAAACAATGAGGGCGTATATTGTTTTAAATTCAAAACAATGGTTAATACGTACGCATGTGGGGCGGACGTTTCAATGTGGTCTAAAAATAGCAGTCAATAATGTATTCATAAAGTAAATAAATTTTGTTTATAATGAATGCTGAAGAAATGTTGAAGTAAGCATTATTTTGTATAAAACGTATAAATATGCATTAACACTAATAGTATCATGTACTCCTGTCAACATTATATAAGTACATACAATACGAGGTGCCCCTTAATGCGTGTTTATGCACGTGACAACATAACATAAAATTCAATTCTGACATGATACTCGTTGATTGTTTCATATATAAAGACAACAATTGTCGTTGTTAAACTACCTCATACACAACGTAAAACCTAGTACATATTCTGAGCGCAATATTGTACAATGATGTTCTCATCACAATTGCAAAAATGTTTGTCAGATCATGTTAGAATCCAAATAATGTTTGCATTTTCGTTATTTATCGGTCACTACACAACTCTTTGTCGTTCTGATGCGTGGTTTTTAAACCAATCGGGCTAACGCCCTCACGGTTTAATTCCTACGCTTCAGAACTCCAAAGTGTTTGATGTTTATTTTCCGATAAACAATGAAACAGTATTTCTCAATTAAACTATGGACACAATAAACTGACGACTGAAAGCACCATCGAAATGTATCTTACCGTTAGAAACTGGCACGTCAGCGTCTGGCGAATCTGGTATGGTTTCGTAATTATGGACACTTGTACCTCTGTACTCCGTCTCTGACTTTAAAACATTATATAGTGTCATTGCGTCGTGTGAGTGAGGGTAACTGTCAGCCATGGGAGACATGAACATCATTGGGATGCGATCATAGTGCTCTACTGGCGAACGGCGTCGGTTAGATATTTCTTCAGAAGACCTCACGTTATCAGTGACTGGAGTAACATTTGCAGTGACACCGACTTCTGAATCATGGCTACTTCTAAGGAGTATGTAAAACGTATAAATGTTAAAATATATGTTACTGACGATCATTGAACTGCGTCTTTGATTTCAATTTTGAAATAAACGAATAGTATTTGCTCAATCAGAAGTTTTGTCACATTTTGAAACAACTATCCGCCCGAAATGTGTGCATTCTATATTCGTATGGCGAGAACGCATATTTTGAAAAATAGTAATAATATTAATCAGTATATATTATACAACCTGTGTGTGCCCGGTATTTTCTGTACACGCAGACGAACAACGTAGCAGCAAGAAGATTCACTACCACACCTGACATGCCGACTATAACGAACTTCTGGTTATCTAAACATATTAGCCATGTATTATTTTCCGACCAAACTGCGTATTAAGTGTATAGTTAATTTAGAGCTCAATCATGTTGCTATTATGAAAATGATTTGTTAAGATATGTCGCACAGACAAAACATTTGGCAAGTGGAACATTATAAAGGTATGTGAGCTTATACTTTGAAATCGAAATTACAATCGTGCACTGTATACATTCTATAAGTCTTACCGTTTATAACAGCTTGGTTGGCACGTGTTTCCAATCGTTCATCTGACTTGTTGAATGATACGTTGTGGGGGTTCCTTGATTGATGATCTATCAACGACACAGTTTCAGCGGAACCTAAGTCAGAAATAGACAATCGTATTTCATTAAACCATGTCTTATAGCCATAAAGATGATGTTGGCCAAGTTTATCTACTTGAATCTTCTATATAGTATTTTGTTAAAGGCGAAATAGCTGCATTTGTTAAACAGGTATGCCAGTGATATAATCTGAACTTTAATTCGAATTTTGTAACTGTACATCATTTATCTTACCGCTGAACTCTTGTACAGTTGTTTCTTGTGGCGCATCTCCTGTTTTCCAAGTGCTTGTTGTTGTTAAAAGTTTGTCTATCAGTGACGTGCTTGTTCTCTCACTTATTTCTGAGTATTAAATGGAAAAGTATCTTATATATAACATATCACATTTAAGGGCTAATGTGGTTTTGAAAAATACAATTGATCTGTATAGTTATGTCAAGCAAACAATACATTGTCACTTTAATGCACATGTAAAATGTTTAAGTCTTTTTGTTTATAACAATAATATTGTAGTAGTTGTGATGCGATGATATAGTTTTGATGACGGTTATAGTGTGGGGATGATGACGGTTGGGATATAGAGCTAATGTCGGTGATATTGTAATGGTAGTGATGGTGATAATATAGTGTTGATGACGGTAATATTGTGGAAGTGATGATAGTGACGGAGCAATGAAAATAGCGGCGATTGTGGTGTTGATGAGTCTGATAATGTAGTGTTACTGACAGCAATATCATAGTAGTGGTGATGGTTTTAATATAGTGTTGATGATGGTGGCGCTGTAGTGATAATGGCGGTGATACTTTGGTGTTGATGACGGTGACGTTGTAGTGATAATGGCGGTGATTATGACACTTGCACTGTAGATCGAGACATTAGTTTGATTTCCATTCGTGGTGTCTGTTGCACAGCTGAAATAGTAATTATATATCGACATACTACCATTTAGTACACGATGTAGTCAGAACAAAAAAGAAAACAGCACTAAGGAAGACAGTAATAAAACATTTAAATTTTTAACTAACCTCTTGCACCAGCAAACAAAACAACTATTACGCACACGATCAACATGATTAAGCGGTGGTTTGTTCTATTGCAAATGAAATAAAATTCGATTGCATGATTATTATGAATAGTGATAAGTCGTCCTGTCACTTGCGTGTCACCTGTCGTGCATCATTCTGAAGACTTACATTGAATCGAGTCATCATTTGCCACTTCAAATCATTTCCTATTCGATTGTAAATTATAGTAGATTATATTACAGTCTATACATTGATGAAATGTCGTGCGTGCTTTTACTTTAAAATAACAAATCAACATATATTTAAAAAAAAACACGTTTATTAGTCTCATCCACATTTACAATGTATGCACATCCTATTAAACCAGTAACACATTTGGCCATTCTAAACATACTTATAAGATACTATATCTAAAGGCCATATGTGTACATTCTATTAACGAATTTAAAAACAATTCAGTTTAAATAGTAGTAAACTGGCATATGGTAAGTGTTTTCAAGAGTAGTTGGTGCATTAAGTTTAATGTTCAACTAAATAAAACTGGTGAAAAGTTGGAAAAAAAATTATATTCCTACATTATATATACACATGGTTAAGTTAGGAATTGCAGTAATGCTAGTGGCTTTGTTCCAGACACTATTAGTATGCACCAAATACTAATGAGTATGATATATTAAAACAATATCTGTTTGTAAAACAGCTATGCCCCCTCTAGGTTAAAAAAGCTAAAAAGTATAATTTTAGACAATCAAGGGTCATACATTAACAGTTACTGGGACGATTTGGGACGATTATCAAACTTAACCAACATAATACGCCACAAAGATTTTCACCTTAGGGGTGTTTTTCAAGCTTCATTGGCTAAGAACTGCCACTTGTGTGTCACCCCGACCCCAAGATCGTTTGAACGGTCCTGTTGTGCTCACCTCGGCGCAAACCCGACCCTCCTTGAAAAAACATATTTCATTGGTCAACGGCTCAGGAGAGCATGTTTATTGAGAAGCCCGCAACGGCTGGCCCATGTGGTGTGAAATGGTTAGCGGTAGGTAACCTTATTGGAGTAAGCCCCCCCCCGCCCCATAATCATCTGGTCCCGTGATGGATGTTTTACAACTAATTTTGTTTCAATAATGTGTAATATATTGCATTTATCTACACATTTCTACAAATATCTAAAACTGTTTATACATACAACACATATTTATTGTGTTTTAAATTTATATTCGCTCTCGTCCATTATATACGTATTTTTTGGTCCGACTCTCCAGGCGGAAGCCAATTTTGTCCATACCTGCTATATACTTCAAATGGAGCCATAGTTTAAGTTACGGACAAGGACAGACGTGGGTCACGGACTAGAATGATAGATCACGCGTTCATGTAAAAGTGGCATCGGAAACAGATCGTTAACTTCGGATGGTACCTGAAGCACAAACGTTTTCGTTCTTAGAGATATACTGTTAAATCGGTTATTGAATGCAAATATATGTTCTTTTTATGTTATTATGTGTATATATATATATACAATCCCCAACCCACTATTGTATTCAAAATCTGGGGAAGTCAATTAGCACATACTACTACATGTGTTCTTAATAACGTAATTGTATTAAGTTAAACGGCTGTTTAATGAATAATCAGCATTATTACCAGTCTATACGTAGCTTTGGTCATATTTTGATCCTCATGCAAAAACATGGACAGTCTTAATCTGCTCACAGGACCGCATTTGAAATGTATGCAGTCTTGTAAAACCTTTATGCTAGGTAGTTTAATTTTGTATAAATTTAAATTGATGTTTTATGCCCCTTCGGGGGTATATAATAATCGCATAGCCCGTCTCTCGGTCTGTCCGTCTGTCTGTCCGTCCGTCTATCCGTCCGTTCGTCACCGATGCATTAATTTTCTGGTGCGGTGCATTACTATATTAGTATTGAAGGGATTCAAATGAGACTTCCTGTAATGATGGAGGGAAATGTGAGAAAGTGCAGAGCACAAGGACTTCAACTCTTCTTTTTTCAATATTTGCATAGTTGTTTCGTAGTGTTTATCTTTTATGCAGAACGTAACACTATTAGTACTACAGGGATTTTAAATAAAACCAAATATATTGCTAGAGGACATAAAAAAGAAGTGCAGAGTACAAGGACCATAACTCTTTCTTCAGTATTTATGGAGTTATTGCCCTTTTTTGTTTTTGCAGTGCATAGCTCCGTTAGTATTGAAGTGATTTAAAATAAAACCCCATATATTGAAAGAGGGTGTTGAGCGGAAGTGCAGAGTACAAGAACCATAACTCTTTTTGTAGAAAGCGTCATTTTGCTAACCTGTAACTGACATAGTGTTATCTTCCACTGACACGCAAAGGCTTCGTGGTGCATACGTCACATCCTGTGACAAGCCGTGTGTTACATTATGAATCTTCTTTATTAAACATACCTTAGTATGACAATATTTATATTTTACATGAAACAGTAGTAGATATAGCTTTATTAATGTAATACATCAGTGTGATTGACGGCATACTGCAACAGGATTTAGGCAGTCTTTTCTTGCTTTGTTTTATATATTTATGAAGGCTTTGGAAAGTCTGCAGTCACAGCACTTCGGTTTCACTCCGTCCTGCACCCATATTGTCTCCCAGGCACTCCAAGACGACAATAATTATGAAGACATCATAACATTGGACAGCCTTTTTAGTTAACATTGATGCCGATGAAAGGGCTAGGCGGAATGTGGAAGAGACGGGCAGCAAAAGAGACAAACAAATATACAGTGGGATCTTGAATGAAGGAGATGTGGAATAACTGTGTTGTGTTGAGAACGACATGACAAAAGTGCAAACGTTTATTGATGAAGGATGCGGCTGCAATTTGAAATGTGTAGACAAACTTGCATGGCGGTAACGTGATATTCTCTTGCATATACTTAACCTAATAGAAATTGACATGTTAAATAAGGATTTGTGTATAATTGGGTTTCTTATTGAAAATTAAGACAATGAAACTACAAAGAGAGGCAAGACAATAGCAATAGTAAGCCTGACGAATATGTTTATAGGCATTACAATCTATAAGAAAACATTCATGTTGGTGCATGACGTCGGAAAACACAGTCTCCAGAGACAAATAACGCACTTGAACACTCAAGGCACTGCACCTAGGGTACACGAAAATATTTCGTAAGAAAACCACAATACTCAATTGTGTTTGAAGGCACATCGTCAACTACGCGGAGAAATGTGGACTTCTGCATCTATCAGCTCCACGAGACATAGACAATGATCCTCCGATATACCTTGGGTGTGACACTACCAAGATGCATGTTCACGAATTGTATTTCAATAGCTGTTCAGAATGTGATAAAAGAGGGTTAAGGTATAAAACTTTCTGTTAAATATGGAAACATTATCTAAATTACATCAAGATTGCATCACCATGTGAAGATGTTTGCGCCCTCTGCGACAACAATAGAAAATAAATTTCCGACGCCTTAACAGAACACGAAAAAGTATCAGCCTCAGTCTGAAAAAATGCACAACCCGCAATTTGGACGCGTTCAAAGACAACAATGAGTGCATTAAGCTGTTACGGGAGACCAAGGATAAAGGTAACGAGTTTGTAGACTACACTTTTGATTTCAGTCGGAATGTGAGAATCCCACATTATGCCTGGCTAATGGGACCCATTTATTTCACCACGCCAAAAAAGATCCATATCTTTGACTTCGGAGCTGACGGTATTTCTCGTCAGTTGAAGTGTTTGATTGATGATGATAAAACTATCGACAAGGCCGGGTCAGTTATTGATTGACTGGGCTTTGAACACACTCAGCTGAGATGAAAGGAAGTGTACACGCCATGTACATAGTTGATAATTGTCCATGCTATAACCGTTAATATTGTTAATATGTAACAAAAGGTAATTTAGATTTACTTAATGTAAATTAATTTCATTGAACTAACTTAATTTACTATACTAAATAAGCAGTACATTTTTGAATGAGCGAGACACTGTTAGTCAGTCGATTATGTTGATTATTTACGCTTATTATGCTATTGCTAATGAATACGGCGACGCTGATTTTTGTATGATCGCCATACTTCAAATGTGTATAGTTTCATTTCTGTTCAATATTGCCATTAGTTGTTCGACTTAAACATTATTTTATTATTTAAGATATTGAATCTTAATAGCGATGTGTAAATGTCGCGTCTTATTTAATATTCGTGCGTCCACGTTATGAGGAATTTACATGTACTGAAACCATTGGATTCGTAACACATGTGTTGCCGCAGCGTGTTGTGGAATGACCTGTTATTACGATTTGCTTGAGCACTGGTAATATTTCGGGCACAATTGTAAAATGTGTTGTTTATTTTTGTTACGTATTAAACAACAACACGTGTTGTATGTACTAAGCAAGGTCTTAATTATTTACACATTATTTACATATTAAACGTGTAGCTCATACAATTACATGACGTTATGTTACGACAGACGACGTCGCGTTTTTTTGTGTTGAACACCACGCAACGTCAAACTAGTTAGTACAACATGTGTCTAAGCCTTGAACATACAACAAATCATGAATATTGATCACGCGAGTGTTATAACTCTTAATTTGTAATGTTGTTAGCAAATACATAGGAGGCGTGTTTTAACAGTTTAAAACCGGGCTTTATGCATGTTGTCTGCACTGGCTAATCTGGGACGACACTTTCCATATACAATGGATTTATGTTTTAAAGATACTTTATTAAACATCAAATATCATAAAAGCGTAAAGTGTTGTCCTGCATTAGCTTGCGCGGACTGCACATGCTGATTTGAGACTACACTTTACGCTCTTTTCCCACAACACGCCACATATATATATTTAAAGAAAAAATATGCACAGTGACACGAACAAACTTTTAAATCAATTACCATTTCAACCAATTATATATCTTACACTCTGTGGTGTGGGGGTATATCAAAATTGTTTAATTGTCTATGTACAAGTTCATTTAAAAAATCTGCCTGTCCGCAAGCGACAGTCACTTATCCAAACAAAAAAATATATTTAAATCCAGGACTTTCTGATATATATTTTATTAAATAATAAACAGAACAAAACTTTGTATTTAAATGTATTGTATAAGTATTATGATAAATAACTTCCAATTGTTAAATCATTGTCCCACCTCGAATTGTTCTTGTCCATGAATAAGAAGACAATACAAATTTAGTTGACTGACAGTAAAATTACCCGTGTCTGACAAGTCTGCGTAGGCTTTCCACATCCCTGTTACAGTTGTTCGTTCTTGTATAAAAGGACTCCTTTGTTAGCTCTGAAAAATAATTTGGAATTTAATAAAAATGTAGATAGATCTCAATAATATAAATCTTATCAATATGTATTCTTTTTTAAGGTCTAGTGCATGCCATATAGTTGCAGCATTTATGAATGCTGTCAATTTACGGATGTAAGTATTACAGATGTTCAATTGAAAGTTCAAACGTCTTCATGTTCATTATGTATGGTCACTAGACAAGGCCCACCAGCATTGTAGCAGAATTATGCCCTTTATTGTAGTGATAAAGACCCATAACTCTGTCAAAGCGATTTAATAGTCGAGCGCGTTGGTCTGAGACAGCTCTGATTAAAATTGGTTCTGCTACGCTTTGTGAGTTTCAATTAGAAAATATTGCAATTTCTTACAAGTTTCCAACTGGGATAGCACTGGTTGCTGTGAAGGAAGGATTTTATCAGAAATGTGGCATACCTTACACTGTGGGAGGAGTTGACGGCACGCTAGTGCCAATAATTGCTCCCTCAGCCAATGAAGCGGTGTTTGTCTGCCGCAAAGGGTTTTATGCAATGAATGTTCAGGCTGTGGTTGATCACAACGCCATGTATACACACACAATTGAACTAATGTTTAAATAAATGTGTATACAGCAAGGCATTTTTGCAATACATCGTGGACAGAAACAAGAAACAACATCCTCCCCCTCCCCTTATAAAAATGTATTATGAACACTTAACTAATTGATTATTGCAAGATATTGATTTTCATCATTTTGCATAGCAAATACGTCAATTTTTGGTCATTGTTATGAATAATTGTATTTCTTTGAAAAAATTATCCACTTGCTATGTGTGTGTGTTTCTTTTGATCTATTTTCTTTCATATAAAATGCACATATTTTTTAATTTTAATTTGTTAAAGGAACTATGTAGACGAAAAATTGGCTTCCTATTGCACTATAAATTATAGTATTTCATATAAATGCGCTTTAGTAAGACACATTAATTCAATATATAAAAATAGTATAATACCGTATACAATAAGATATTTGATGAAAAACAAAGTGGCCAAAATGCCTGAAAAAATAAATAAAACCCCAAGCGGGTATAAAACACACGACTTTGGAGCCATACGAAGAAATTACAGTATACGTCGCTTTAACCAACTGCAATGCTTGGTAAGGAGTTGTTTTTAAAGTATGGTTCTGATGTCAAAGTGTACACAGGAAAATGGCCAAATAAACACAACCCAGTCCCATTTTATAAATTGATTTTTATCTCCGAAATAAAACACACTGTTCCCATTATATATACCCTGTTTTAACCAGTATTAATATCTAAATTTTAGATTTGTTAAAGACATTACCCCTTTGAGACCCTTTTTGATGACATAATCCCTTAAAATTTATAACACCCATTGAAAATTATAAATTATTTCCACTTTTGTGTTGTTGTTTGTTAATATGTATGCCTCGATATTACAATATTTATTTACATATTTATTGACAGTGTGTCAAAATGGCCAGGGTCCACGCACGAAGCCTCTGTCTTTGAAAACTGTGGTTTGAAGGTATAAACATATTTGTTTGCATTGATTTCTCAGAAACGTTCTGAAATATTAAAAACGGTTTGCTGTGTACTGACAAGTTATTGTCATTTATATTCAACAGTTATGAATTGATGAATTGACAATTTGCAAAATGATAATATCATTCAGATTATTTATGTATATTTTAGAAGTTATGAAACATGAAACATCGAAATGGTCAAATCTTATACTTTTAATTAGGATGTGGTGGGTTTGAAATCATGTGGAAGCAACTTGTTCAGTCTTTTTTTGTTATGATGGGTTTCTTGTTAATTTAATTGAACTGATAATTTCAAATGTAGTAGTATGTCCAGTTTGTACGTTAAATGGCATATATGAAAAACACAAAAATAACATTTATTTAAAAGTCAGTATACAATGAATGTAATATTTCTGTTTATTTTTCTTTTATTGAAAAATAGAAGAAAACTAGAAATAACATAAATTTTATTTAATTTGGCAGTGTTTTGCAATCATTGTCACATAATCCTTATGATGCTTGCATGACGCAGTGAACACTGTGCATGACAATCATATGTTCGTGAGCATCCTCTTATTGTAACCCGTGCAAAATGTTCATTTACCTCAGACATTTCTGGAAGAAAACCACATAGGACATCTCCTTGGTGACTTTTGTAGTTATTGTATCTAATGCCCAAACAAATTTACCATTATTGTGCCTTTCTTTTTAATTTTTGGGTCAGTTGACCTTGACTTTGACCCACCAACCCCAAAATCAACAGGGATCCTTTATTAGTAATACCAACCTACCATCCAAGTTTCATGAAAATATATGACAATGAGGTCTTTCATATCCCAAAACAGCCATAACACAGACACTCAACACCAAAAAAAACAACTAGAGATAAAAAAAATATTTTCTCTATATACCGTAATTACTCTAAGTTTTAGATACAGGAAAATATTCCCAAATACTGGTGTCCGAAAATATAGAGACACACTGACAATATTGCATTGACGTTCGGATAAATCCTGTGTATAACGTCACTTGCCGAATGGTATCGATTAATGATAGCGCGTGCTTGTAAAATACCAGGTCGTATAGAATTAATTACATTTAGCGACGTTTGCAATGAATTTAAAATCAGTTCATATGTTTGATTTTGTTTAACAGAAAATTACGCCAAGGCTGTACTTTGACCACCGAGTTCAAAGACAAACATCTCGTATTGTATGAACCTGTAATTAATGCAATAATATATGCAAACTATGATTTCGATGCTTGTTCTTGAATATTAATCTGTTCAAAACGGTTGTCTTTAACACCTTCAAACATTCGTGAAACTTGTAATATGGCGCGATATAATTGGAGCCTATTTGTCAGACATATCGTTTTGAGCCATTGTTTATTATACATGGCTAATTGGCTATTTACCCAAGAACGCTATTAATTGTAACGGTCCACTGACTCCTCTCATTCGTCTGTCAGGTTTTATGACCGTCATCCGGTTGTAAATTTGCGATGTGTCACCGAATTAACGCAAACGGGTTTGATATTCTGATAAAATACCACTTTCACATAAAATGTCCGAAAATTTAGAGTCATTAATTATGGGTGAATATCTGGGTGTCCGAAAAATTAGAGTAACCAAAAATAATTATTGCGGTTAAAAAAGAGGGTGTCAAAAAATTTAGAGTATCCGAAAACTTAGAGTAATTACGGTACTCCTTTTTAAATCTTGATCTGCTAAGTATGCTTGGGATTAAATAGATAAAGATCATTAAGACATAAATTCACAATGCTGAACAAGCTGGATGCCAATTTAAAACAAACTTTTAAACCGCAGAATATTTAAACTTACCTTTTCGCTTTCTTTTCTTTAAAAATAAACATGAGTAAACTAGAGCTTTGTCACAGGAGTGAAAACGGGCCCCGATTGAAAGCATGATGACTAAGCCAGTTTTTTAAAGTTACATGAAAAAAGGTTAATATATGTATATTTTGGTTTCATATGATAATGCACATTCATTTTAAGTGAAACAAGCACATTGAAATTCCATGAAAACCAAATTTTTCAAATTAAATGCATTCAAGGGACTTGTTCACAGATTTTCGAATTTTTGAAAAATGGCATTAAATGTATCTACTAACAAAACTATAATATTTGGAATAATCTAAAATAATTATAATATCAAGAAAAAAGGTTGAATAAAAATATTTGCCTTCGCCAGGATTTGAACCTGGGTCCTTTGCGAGCAAAATCTAACGCGCTACCACTGGGCCATTCAGGCTTTAGCGCTTAACAGAGTATTTTAAACACTAGATATGTATTACACGAATTTTCAAAATTTTCGATGAAAAGCGTTACAAACACGGTATAATTTTATCTATTTTGATCAATGATTATCCATAAACGAAAATATATTTTTTATATTTTTCTTAGTCATGAGTGTTATTTCGCTTGTTAGAATATAATGTATACTTCTTTTTGGAATCAAGGTATTGAGCAGGAAGCGATTTCTCTATTCTATTTGTCTATTCTCACCTACCCTATATGTAATTCCAAGAGATGCCTCAATTTGATTGGAAACTTTCATCACAATAGCTCATTCAGCTATCACGTTATTGAGCAGACTGCATTTCATCTATTTTTTGAAATGGTGACCTTGACCACACCTATCCCATATGTAATTCCAAGAGATGCATTAATTTAAGGTAACTTAATTTATCATGGTAAATATTAAACCACAACCAAAATGATTCACACAAGCTGATTCTGATGTGCTGGTATGTTGTTTTGTTTAATCATGTTGTGTGTTTTATGTTAAGAAAACATCTTACACTGTTTAACTTCTTTAACCTCAGGCCACAACAGAATACAGATGCAAATGGTCATGACATGTTATCAATGTTTCCTTACTGAATTAGTGATAACTATGATAACTATTTGTCAATAAGGTGCTTATTTTGACCTTTGATCTAAAAGGTAGCCACCTGGTTCTTACTTTTGACAAACTGTCTCATATAGGTCAAAATTTGTGCCAAGTTATTGAGGACCATTAAACTCAATGTGTAACCTTGACCTGAATGGTAGCCACAAGGTTCTTGCGTGCATCACACAGTGGTTTTTCTTATACATATGTTTTTACTGTACAGCTAAGGAAATATATTTTTAATCAAAGAACAATTCAATATTGTACTCAAGACCTGACAAGTGTAAAAACCTAGCTGAGATTTGTTCAAAACACATGGCCAATTCCCCATAAATTATACAAGGCTCCCACGAAGTGCAAAAAGTAACTTTTTGTATGCACCTGTCCGACAATAATGTCAACGCATGCACAAAACGTTGTATACAATTATAGCTTCTGCGGACTGCTAAATACAAACTACCAAAATATTATATAACCCAAATTACAATGTTGGAGACAAACCTAATCTACTAAAGTTTATGTATGAAGTCAAATTAAAAATACCTTTGCTCTCCAAGGGTAGTCCCCAACACCATAGTTATAAAGAAGCTCCTCCCCTGGCTGTATATCTGTTATTGCTAAAAAGTAAAGAGATGGACCCTCATCCTTTTCTTCCACTTTGACTTCAAGATTAGGAGCATCTATGCTATCGTTAACTAGACGTCCTAGTGACCCATCTTCTTCTGTACCATCAAGCCTAGAAAAACAAATCACAATCAGTGGTATACAATATAATAAATTATTCAGACACGGTGAAAAGTGTAAATCAGCTGCCAGACACCATAGTTTGTGAACTATATTTCACATGTTAAAAAATATACACCGTTAAATAGCAATCTCATGAAAATCATTTGCAGTCTGATATTGCTATTCGTCCCTGTGACTGAATTGGATGACTTCGCATTTGAAGTCACATTCAGATGACCTTTTCCACATCCAATCAAATTGTTCATTATTGTCGCCTTGAAAATGTTATGGTATGAAGTTAAAACCATAAAAAGCTATGCACAAAATTACCGTTAACATTGGGTGTTTAATCACCTAAGGTACCGTTATATCCATTGTTAACCACCTGCAAATTAACTGAGCATCGGTTAGAAAAGCATCCCTTTTTTTAAAACAGTGACTAAACTTGGTTGTGCAAAAATCAATTTCAATGATGCAGCAGGACCAAGATTGTATTGTTGGTAATGTCATTCGAACGTAACCTGTATTACGATGTATTCAGATCCTAACAATTTTAGGGAGCTGATTTTAACGACACTTCGTTAAATTGATTATTATAAATTCATTGGGCATAAGGTAACATGTTGCAGTAACAGTGATTGTTTTTGGTAATTTGTACTGCCAAATAGAGGTAGTTTCACCTTCCCAATATGAATAAACCTTCATTGTCCCCCTAAAATGACCCACTTTTTCCGCATAATAAAAAACATGTCCTCCTCAGACTAGGTTGGTAGAACAATAAAAAAAAATGAAAAAAACTTTACTGCTTTTTTGCACGATATTTGGTTGCAAATAGACCGAAAATCTACATTGTAGACATTAATAAAACAGAAATGATACTACCGTGTATAATGTGCCCCTGATTTTAGAAGTAAAATTTAATGGTAACTATTTTGTCCATAGGAAAGTCTTCGAAATGTTTTCCCCATTTTGAGGTTTGCCACGCTAAAATTCCCTCAGTTAAAGGGAACATGTAGTTGTAACAAAATCTGTCCCAAGACATCGCACAAGCCTATTCTTCCGCTTTGATAATATTATGTACATTTACTGTCAGTGACCTAACATAATAAACCCGAAGACATTTTTACAGAGATATTTACTTGCACACAAACCTTAACTTGAATTTTCTAAGTAAAAAAATGGGCATAATTCTGCTAAAATGCAGGTCACAGTTATGGGCCTTGGTCAGTGACCTTAAATAAAGACCCCAAGGATATGTGTGAAATTATAATTGAATATCTTGAGTAGATATAGAGATCTGGAGTTGTTGCACGCAAACTTAAACCTGAATTTTCCAACTACAAAAAGGGGCATAATTCTGCTAAATTGCAGGTCAAAGTTATGGGTCAGTGGCCTCACATTATGACCCCGAAGACATGTGTTAAGTTTCAATTGAATATCTTCAGTATATACAGAGATCATATATACTTGTTGCATGAAAACATTAACCTAAATTTCATCTTGCATGCAAATCTTAACCTGACTTTTCTAAGTACAAAAAGAGGCATACCTCACATGATTACCCCGAAGACATGTGTCAAGTTTGAATTGAATACCTGTGATAGTTACAGAGATATGGAATTGTTGCACGCAAACCTTAACCAGAGCATTACGCCAACGAACAGGTGAGTAGTATAGCTAGAACTATTCAACGAATAGTCGAGCTAAAAATGTTTGAGGTTAAATTGTTGATGATGGACAATGGACCGTGACTGACAACAATAAAATGTCTGTATTACCAAATTATAGAACTATCAAACAAAGTGATATTTAACAATAACATAAAATTTCATACAAACCTGTATTTTTTCCCTTTGTGTGAAAATTCAAAGATATATGTGCCGTCACCCTCTGGATCAGACAGCAAAAGCTGTCCATCGTATTTAAAAACACGTTCCCCCCTGTCAATTTTTCTTCTTGTGTGGACACATCGGCCTTCGAAAATAAACAGTTCACAGCAACCACATATATTATTTAAAATTATCTTTGTGGGACCCATTATCATAAACATAAACATGGATTTTATTAAGCTCTGTTACAGATTAAAATCTTTATGGGTATGTTAAAAAAACAAAGAAGGATTACTGCGGAATTATTTCAAAATTCAGAGGTTTCAGAAATTAATGTTTGAAGTACATTGTAAATTATTATTAAGCAAGCGGAGAGACAATAAATAATCACCTGTCACCATCACTTTCTGTTCAACACCTATTTACAAACTTTTGTAAGTTTGTAGACCAGCCTAGTCAATAAGATATGATTTTAATTCAGCAAGTACAACATAACTTTTTCTTTCGAATCCTTGACATAAAAATCTGATGACGGAATTTCTGTTCTGTCCTTGGTTCGTTTAGGCCTCATTTCCCTTAGTATGAGATATAAAAAGAATACATGTAGACCTTTACAACAAGAGCTGTCGGAGGACAGCGCGCTCGACTTTTCTTGTGCTTGTCAAGAGTTTGTGGATTTTTTTTTCTAAAACAAACTGTTTGTATAGTAGGAACCAATTAACATAAGTTATTGTTGCTATCAAGTACTTAAGTATTTTTTTAATTTGCAAAAAATCACTTGAGCCACCTTGACCTTGACCCCACCCAGTGCACCCACCCTTCATGCAATCTCGATATAAGGTATTTAAGTATGAAGTTTCATTACAATAGTTCATTTCGTTTTTCAGTTATTGAGCAGAACCATTTTTCAATATTAAGTGACAGTGACCATGACCCCATCATCTCTATATGCAATCCCAAGTGAGGTCTTGATATAAGGTATCGATATATGAAGTTTCATTACAATAGCTCAATTCGTTCTAGAGTTATTGAGCGGAAACCATTGTTCTTGATTTAGTACTGGTGACCTTGACCCCACCCACCCTATATGCAATCCCAAGCGAGATCTTGATATAAGGTATCTATATATGAAGTTTCATTAAAATATCTCAATTCGTTCTCGAGAAACTGAGTGGAAACCCCAGTTTGAACAACTTTAAAATGTCTATATAGCTTATATGTAAATTTCTAAGTGTAAAAAGGCCCCTAATTTTGACAAATGTCAAACTAGCGTTACCAAATTTGGCCCATGAGTTCATTTTAATATGGGGAATAAATGTTTTAAGTTTGAATGAAATCCCTCAAGCCATTCCTGAGAAACTAGCTTACTGAAAAACTTAAAACTAGCCTAGACGCCGACGCCAGGGCGAGTAGAATAGCTTGACTTTTCTTCGAAAAGTCGAGCTAAAAACATACTATTTGTTATTTAAACATGTCCTTTCGAGAAGCTGTTAAAATCACAAAAAATATACAAAAGCACTGTAAACAAAAATGCATTTTTTTAAATGACAAATCTGTTATATTTGAATAGAGGACAGACATAATTTTTGTCAACATCTTGCAAGTAATTGCTGTTATCTTCTTCAACAACATTAAGGTCTAAAGAAGTGCAGGTCAGGATGGTCAAAGTTGTCGATAGCCCATACCATGACGGTCCTCTTATTTATAATACATGTGTATATAGAAATGTAGAATGTTATTATGAAATTATAGAATTTTAAAATGTTAATGATAAGTGTTCCAACAGAGAAAACATTAATTTTCACCAATAAAATTCTAATTATTATAAAGAGACATAGTCATTTGAGTACATATATTGATGCAGACTTTTTCAGTAAGACATTTGAAAGTCTGGCATGCATAACTTATAACAAATAAAAATAATATTACCCAATTTTGATAAATTTTCTGTTTGCCTAGTGTGAGGTTCGAACTGACGACTGCAACTGAGTAGTTTATAGAACTATAGTTTATACTCTACTTCTTACGAAGCATGACAGTGCAGTTGGTTAAAGCGCTGGCTACTGTTATTTCTAAGTATGACTCCTAAGTTGTGAGTTTGATCAATGGGTGGAGTTTTAATTCTTCAGACTTTTTTGCTAATTTGTTTGTATCAAATATCTTATGTATATAATGTTTATTTATTTCATGAACATCAGAACATGTTTTTATAAATCACATTTCTATCATAAAATATTGTTTATTGTGTAATAGGATTCAAAATTCTCTGCAACATAGGCCCTTTCATGAAACTACTTACACTCTCTAAAATAGCTGGTGAAATATATGTTCACTCTCCAGAAAGAGAAAGCCCATAACCCATGATGTGTAATCTTCAAAGTTAATTAAATAGCCATTTCTATATCTTCTTATGCACATTGTTACATTTTCAAATCCATCAAAAAGTTGTCCAAAGCGGCAACATGTTCTGGTCTGAGAACAAATATTGACAACATTTGTGTACACGAAATCAAATTAACGTATACGCACATCAACATCGCGAAAACATGTGAAAATTAAATGATAACGGATTGAAAAGATGCAAACATGAAGTAGTCTAGTAATAAAACGTGTCATATCGTTATTTTGGATTATATTGTCATGATGAATGCTTATATATCGCAAACAAAACCATAATTTATTTAGTTATCAACAAAATACCTCTGTTTGTCGGTGTTAAACTTTATCGTCAGCCATTTTGCGCCTAAAGCTCTTTCCGTGTCTAACGTAACCTTACCATTTCGAAACAACTTTATTTTGCTGTGTAAGTCAGCCTAATACGAATACTAGTAGACTAGTAGTAGTAGTAGTAGTAGTAGATCTAATAGTAGTAGTTTAGTAGTAGTAGTAGTAGTAGTAGTAGTTGTACTAATAGTAGTAGTTTAGTAGTAATTTTTGTAGTAGTAGTAGTAGTAGTATAGTAGTAGTAGTAGTAGTAGTAAAGTCTAAATCACACACGATAATCGGCTTAGTGTCGATTTAACTTTGTCATTTCTTAATTTTTTACCTCAGCAAGTGCCTCGGTGTGCCTCGACCGGGCTAAATTATATTATCCAGTAAACTGCCAATTACAAACAGTTGCTTATAAAGCTGTTAGGTACGTGAGGGAGAAATTTAGACAGTATACTGTATCTATGCCAAAATTTAGAAGCTCAGGCCATAGTCAACATATTGAAAAGGGTTGACATTTCGGCTATTTCCGGAGCATCGCATATTCCGAACTGTGAAACATAGTTTGCAAGTAATTCTGCAATCACGTGCTAATATTTACCACTGAAATACATACACCGTTAATTGGCCAACTCGATCATTGATTCGCAACTGGTTACTTTGATGATGAATTACATTTCTTGTTTATGCCATAGTGTACAAAGATTTACGCATAAATGACCCATAATGAAGGGACTTAATTGTTATCAGATTTTGTCATATTTTGAAGTATGTCATTCAATGTCTTAACTTGGCAGATTTAAGAATAGGAACTAAAAAGTTTAAGTATAATAACAAGAACAAATAATATAATATAATATATTAAGAAAAAAAAAAGTTGCTCCCACCGGGATTCCAACAAGGGTCTTCAGGATCAAAAGAAGGCCAGCTCCTTAACCACTCGACCCTTCCGGCATGTAGTACCGAGGTTGTATTTTTACTTCATGTAAGCGATCCACGTGTTGCCAGCATTTGTAACGAAAACTACAGAAACATTCCAAATTATTCCATCGTTTCGCGTTACAAATACTCAATAATTTTCTCAATTTCAACTGATTATTCCTCATTAACAAAATAATATTTATAGTATATTTCTATGTCCATAGTGTTATTTCGCTGTTTTGTATACACTATTCTTTTATTTCGGGAATCTGTGACAAAAATCGGAAAATTGTCTATTTGTCCATCTGTGAACAGGTCCCTTTAATAAAAAATGCAAACGAAGCTATGTCCTATGAGTCAATTTCTTCAGATTGGGTGCACATTATCTACTTATTTTGGCTATGAATATTTTCTGCAACAAATGTACGAGATGAGTATCTTGCATGGTGTAAATGTATTTGTAGATACTTCAAGCATGTCTCTAAATAAGGAATGCATGGCATTTCGTAATGAATGTACACTCACGTATCATTCTGGCAGTCATATTTTACACTTCAATATTTTCCTACCCTTTTATTAGTTAAGATAAAGATAATACATGCTATTATTATCATATAGAACGTTATTTATAACAATATTTTTAATTGAAAAAGCTGAACATTTGACAAACACACTGCAGTGTACTTGGTGGCTAATTTTAAAATGTTAAAGTGTTTTATAGAAAACAGAAAGCACGCAACATAATACCTACTTTTGACTCTCTAGGCTACAAAGCACTAACGGTGATGTTTACCATTTTGTGTGCATTTGTCCATGTTACTTAACTGTAAGGCGACGATTTCTTGATAAACGATTTTACGATAGACCATCAGTGTGTAATTAATGGGATCTGTTAACTCCGTTGTTCTTAAAAGTGTTGCAACTTCTATAAAATATGCATTAGAAATTAGATAACCAATAACTGCATAATATACATGTACACCACAAATATATATACATTTATAAATTGATGTACATATGTAATTAGATTCGTTATGTATATATATATATGCATATAATAACGTCTTCATGTAATAGTGTGCTATAATAAATATGTGTTCGTTACTTGCAATTATTTTTATCATTATAAAAATATCATTGAATTAGAAACAACATTATAATGTTTGAAGATTTCACAAGATTTCAAGGCTGTTGGCATGGATCTCCGTTTTAAACATTACCGCAATGAATATCTCATGATATGTAAAATTCATTTTTTTCATTGCATATTTTAACACCTGATATGCAATTAAATTGTACACTGTTGTTTATTTGTTTTTGTTTATTTGGATTTTTCGCCGTATTCAACAGTATTTCAGTCATATCAGGGCGGTCAGTTAACCTACTCACACATTTCCTGGGTTAGCTGGTTTACCAGTACTAAGTGCACATACTTATGCCAGTAACTGACAACTGCCCTACTTGAATCAGAGGTAGGGGGAGAATGGCCGCAGAAATAATGTCATGACCAATCCCCACACAAGTTATGTTGCCGGGCCGGGAATCGAACCCGCGATCCTCGGATTTGTAGTCCAGCGCTCTACCAACTGAGACATTGTACACTGAATGCAAATTTTACACTGAATGCATAGCTAAAAACACGCAAGTTTCAGGGCTGGAAATTAGCAGGGGCCCACTAGCCAATGGCCCCTAAAATTTGTGGTGGGCCCCTAGATTTTTTGAGAAAACTCATATGTCCTCTGTACAAGAAGTATTGAAAGAACGTGGGTCGGCAACCATGGCCAAAACGTTAGTTTCTAACCCTGAAGTTTACATACGGACCTTTAAACTCAACAATATGATTATGAGAATCGATAAAATATCTTGTGAATGTTTTAATATTCTGTTTGTTTTGTTTTCGTTTTTACTTTGTGTTTTGTCAACCTGTTATATGAATCACAACAAATACCGTAAATGATTAAAAATTGGTGCTCCATGATATTTATTTTAATAAATAAGCAATTTAAATACATATATAAATACGCTATAGTTTACATGTTTAAAGAAAGAGAAAACACTCTGAAACAATATATCACGTTAAACATGTGCATCGCAATGTACATATCGTCCCTATGACGTCATGCGGTTTAAGCGCCTTACTGGGTAGACGGAGTGTGCTTACACACACGGCACACTAACAAGTGTTTGACGCTGGTATCGAGGTACAAGCGAAACTTCTTGAAATCGTTCTTCATCGATAGCTGACGCTATTAGCGAGGTTTACATACCGAGGTAATAGAAAAATTTACCTCGGTAGTTTTTGATACCTCGGTGCGTGGGTGTGTATTCCAGTCATATACCTCGCAAGGTAAGGTGCACCAACGCACACAGACACACACACACACACACACACACACACACACACACACACACAAACACACACACACACACACACACACACTCACACACACACACACATACGTACCTGGCAGACTATGTGAGGACCTTGACATAGTTCGGCACTTAGAGGACCATTTATAAGGAATGCATCTAGACTTCAAAGAATTAAATGAGACGTTGCTCTGACAAACTATTGTTTGTGTTCTGAGTATCGTTTACAAAATGTAAACCGTTCCTCCGTAAATTCAGTTTAAAATAATGTCAACAATTCCATGCTTTCAGAGGACAATCACATGATACCATCGCTTTGAGGACAGTGTTTTGTTGTCAATGTTTATTAACACTGACAAGACATGGTAAGCACAAAACTAAGGTATATATCTTTGTGAGGACAATTTACTCAAATATGTTTTGCGAGAGATCAGAAAATAAACAAGGTATTTGTGTCACCAAAATTTGAGGAATCTAATGCAAATGCAGAATTATACATTCCAGTACATATGCCAATCTTCGACCTGCCATACAAAACTAGAATTTGTCACAATAGTGACGAAGAATACCCCCCGACTCCGCATGTCGTAATATGTAGCATGATGTTATAGAATGTCTAAGTTGAACAAGGGGCATAATTTTTGTAATTTTTAACGCAGGATGATAAAAATCGCACATGCACAACTTCATATCATAAGGAACAATGCCTGCAAGTTTGAATGTTGTACGTTGAAAAGTGTAGGAACGCCTGCGGACAAGTTTTTGTCTACGGACAGACAGACATACGGACAGACGTCCATGGTGATTCCAGTATACCCCCCTTAACTTGGTAACGGGGGGCGGGGTATAATAATCAATGAAACATGATAGCAGTTAAAATCATCCCTTTGTATTCGAAGCCTACTTCGTCAAAGATTTTTTGTGTTTTATGTCGTGTTGTTTGTATTGTCCTGTATTGTTTAGGCAATTGGTCACTTGCCTTAAATGAAAGACTAGCGGGTGTTAATAAAAATGTATCTCCTGATAATGTTTTTGGAGTTTCATTATTCCTATATATTTACTATGCATATTCTAGATTTTTATACAATAGATTAAATCAATACCTTGCAGTTATTTCTTATATTATGGAAATTACCCTGTCCGAAGTATGTTCGCTTCCGCAAAGCAATGTATATGTGTATGAATGTGAAAATATATATGTTTGTTATTACAATCCGCTACAAACTCATTTCCAAGTTCCGTTCATTTCGCGATGTCTTATATAGACCATCTTGCAGCTGTATTTAAAGAGTTCACTTTTGATATATGCTAATCAAGTCTAGCGTTACTTCATGGTCGTCATTTTTGCAAAATATTACTGATATTTCAATTCACATTTATTTACTTTATAAAATTACTTATAAATACTTGTGCAAAATATTACTGATATTTCAATTCACATTTATTAACTTTATAAAATTACTTATAAATACTTGTCAAAAAAAAAAGCTCACTTTTCATTGTGCACGTCAAGTTTAGGTCCTTAAAAAGCAGTCCTCGGACTGTCGGTGCGTGTCCATTGTAAAGTCCTCGCAACATCGGTCAAACAAAAGCATGTACACTGACACGGTGGTTATTTCATTTGCTTTTAGCGAATATTTCAACTGCTGCACCGAGTAGATTGATTTGAAACTGTTACACGCGTTCAAAAGGTCTTATATACATCATCTCGAGGTACAATAGTTTAACCTGATCCACGAAACAATTTATTACATGTAAGTTATTTCGTGTTAAACCGTTTATCTGACATGACATTCGATACCATCCAAACCAATTCTTAACCATTTCTTGTGAACAATTTTAACATTATTTTTGCATGTTTTGTTCGTTAATCAATTACATGTAATTTGTGTTCAGACTATTGCGCGATCATTATCAATAACAGTAGCATCAGAAACCAGAAGTTCAACACCAAATACTAATTATACAAAAAGCAACACACTTTTGATTAAAATATTTTAATCAACTAGGTAACTATCACACGGAGTGAAAAAAAAACTGTAAAGGCGTTGACTTGAATATATACACAGTTGTACTATAATTATAAAAGTCAACACAAAATGGAAGTATGGTCATGAGGTCATATAAAACATTATCAACTTCTAATTCTAATATATTGACATTCATGTACACATGTCAAGAGGCGAAAAATACCAACACTCATACAATAACACACTCCAACATGTCTATCACTTGAAACTAATAAATTGTAACAGTTAGTGAAATTAAACATATCAAATATTAAAGTAATAGTCCAAACTTCAAATTATATTCATCAATTGATAATTATATAGACAAAAATATAATTATTCAAACAAGTAACCAAGCACAAAGCATAGGAGTTTATAAATGAAACAATTTTTAAGTTCAAACAAATACAATTTTCACTGTATATTATTCTTTTAAATAAAAAGTGGGTCATTGTGTTCTTTGGACCAAGAGGCAGTACTGACAAAGATAAAGACCTTGATGTTGGGTCAAACGTCCATCACAATGAAGGAACACAGCAAACTGTTCATAACTGTTCATTTTTTGCCACAAACAAGCAGTAAAAATCTTGGTTATATCTGGCCCATGGTTGAAGAACTTTTCACGGGCCTTAGTATTATCTCGTAGGTTCATTGTCTGACCCATTAATCAATATCATGCTTAGTCTGCATAAAAATGTAGTCTGTAAAGTGGTTATGTGGTCAAATTGTTGGCATCATACGGACGCTCGAGGTCCCATATATCATTGGTTGATAAGAAACTAATGGTCAATACAGAGAAATTGTGCTGATAAACAAGAGTAGTCGGAGGACAGCGCGCAAGACTTTTCTTGATCTTGTCAGAGTTTCTGGCCTTTTTTTCTCAAAACAAACTGTTTGTAAAGTAGGTAAGTTATTGTTGCTATCAAGTAATTAGTATTTTTCTTATTCGAAAAATATCCCACGAGACACATAAACCTTGATTTTGAGCAGAAACCATTTTACTGTATTAAGTAACAATGGCCTTGACTGTTGACCTTGACCCCAAGCGCCCCATATGCAAACAATGTATCTATGCTTGAATCACAAAAGTTCAATTCTTTCTTCAGATGTTAAGCCAAAACCATTTTTCTATATTTAGTAACAGTGGCCTTGACCTTGATCACACCCATCCCATGTGCAATCCCTGGATATAAGGAATCTTTGTATCAAGTTTCATAACAATTGCTCAATTTCTTTTCAAGTTATTGAGAAAAAAATAATTCTTTAATATGTACTAACAGTGACTTTGACCTCACACACCCCACACAAAATCCCATGCTAGATCTGGATATAAGGTATTTATGTATGAAGTTTCAATACAATAGCTTAATTTTTTATTGAGCGGAAACCATTTATCTATATTAAATAACAGTGACATTGACCCCATCTGGATTCCCAAATAAAGTTTTGAAAGAACGTATCTATGTTTATAGTTGCATGACATGTGCTCAATTCCTTCTCGAGTTATTAAGCGGAATCCATTAGTAACAGTGACCTTGACCCCATCCATCCCATACGCAATCCCAAGGGGGGTCTTAATACAAGGTATCTACACAGCTTATATGTAAATTTTCAAAGTGTAAACAGACCCTTAATGTTGACAAATTTCGAACAAGAAGTACCAAACTTTCAATACGGGGAATACATGTTTTAAGGTTTGAATTATATTCCTTAAGCCATTCCTGATAAACTAGCTTACCGAAAATTTTAACCTGCCTATATAGTATATATGCAGATTTCTAAGTATAAAAAGGCCCTCAACTTTCAAATTTCAAACTAGAGTTACCAAAATTGGTCTCTGGGGTCATTTCAATATGGGGAATACATGTTTTAAGTTTGAATTTAATACCTCAAGCCATTTCTGAGAAACTAGCTTACAGAAAAACTTAAACCTAGTTCTGAGGCCGACGCTGGGGCATGTAGAATAGCTTGCCTTTTCTTCGAAAAGTCGAGCTAAAAATTAAACAGCTGCTTAAAGATACCTTTATACACACATGCAAAGATAAATGTTTGTTGTATTTTTTCGAAATAAATTTAACAAAGGACATGCCTGTTGTCACAAAAGCATATTATTAACCAATGTGCACAGGCTGATCAATACATATATATGTATACTACTCTAGCAGTAAATCCTTTTGAGTAATATGCAACACAAATCCAAAAATGTTAATTTATACTAAGAAAAAAAGCTGTCACTACATATGCACCATAACACACTTTCAATCAAGTGACAAATCATTGTCTGTCAGTAAAGATGAATGAAAAATGTTAACTTAATTTCTTCAGTCAAAACGGCTGCTCTGTACAAATAGTGAAAACAAAAACAATAAATCAAATCATAAAGTAATAAAAGGTGCATTTATCTGTCAAATATTTTCCATTAAAAGTGGGAGTTTTTTAAGTTTTAAGTAAATACAAAGTATTCAATATTAGACTAAAAACTTCACCTTGGTTCGACAGATTAATGGTTCAATTTCAAAATGCCCTCCTTTAGGGGTTATAAAAAAGCCATAAACTTGCTGATCTATAATTCTGCAACAAAATACCATCATGTGCACATTTACATAATGATGAACATGTTAATGAAGTTTCATCACTCGAGCAGTTATCCACACAAGTCCAAAAATATTATAATTTTCTAAGAAAAGGACCATAACTTTGATCATATAGTTTAAAGTTTCAACATTCTTTGCTTTACTAAACAGTCCATATTTTTTTTTTTTTTTTAAGGGGTCAAAAGAGAGGTGATGACATAAAAAATATGTGCCAAAATACCCAAGTACACATGCTGAAAAATATGTTAATAATGTTTCATCACTATAGCAGTTGTACTTTTTTATTTATGCCAGGCTGACAGACTGATAACACGGCAAACAAGAATATCAGTGAAATTGATGGATGCTCCCCTATGTGCTTTATTAATGTGGGTTATTTGAAAGCATAGGAACAAGAATGAAGCAATTACTCTATGAAAGATCAACAGACCAGAACAACCTGACAATATGACCCCTTGGTTGGGAAGCTGCCTACAAAATGTCATTCAAATTGGCTATTAAGTTCCAGAGAACATGCACAGGAATAAAAATGTACTAATTGTAATGCAAGATCAATAACTCCCTGAAAAATCATTGGAGTGGAACGACCTGACAATATGCACAGGTCCATCCTATAAGGACACTGTATATAAAGTTTCATCTAATGGGGATCTAAAGTTCCTGAGATTTCGTCCAGAAATGCAAAGTTCCTTAAAAATGTCCAAGGGCAACAACTTCCTGAAAAAATCATAGGAGCGGAACAACATGATAATATGCACATGCCCACCCTATACGGATGCAGCATATAAAGTTTCATCAAATTTGGATCATAAGTGACAGAGATCACGCGTGGAAATGAATCATTATTCAAGGGGCAATAACTCAATAAAAAATCATTTGAGCGGAACAACCTGACATTATGCGTATCAGTGCTCCAGCTAGCAATAAATAGCAGGGCGCAACGCCCATTCCCATTTGGATGCGCACCGCTGCCCTTTATACTGCCCTGCCTTTTTCTCTTATCAAAGATATCAGTTAAATTTTGATATTGAGGGACTACAAGCTCTCTTTGTGCCTTAATTTCCAAATCCTTGTCCTAGCAATGCTAAAACCTTAAACTATAACACTATAATGCAATTAGGGTCTGATACCAGCTGATTAAAAAATCAATACTCAACACTGCAGCAGACAATTTTTCAGTTTTACTGATAATACATATACATGATTTAGTCATAGATACACATATTAGTTTTATTACACCTTGCCAAATTAATGGCGCGCACACAAGTGCCCTTTAAAAAAAGTTTCACCCTGCCCTTTTTAAATCCTAGCTGGAGCACTGCGCATGTCAACGCTTTAAGGATACTGCATATAAACTTTCATCAAATTCGGATCATTAGTCCCTGAGATCTCGCACGGAAACAAAAGTGTAACAGACGGACATCAAGTAGGATGAAAACAATTATCTTGGAAATTCATTTCACAACCCCGCAAGCTCAATTCCATCAAAATTAGAATTCAGACGGATGGACCAAGCGGCGACTATATGCTTCGCCTTTTCATAATATATATTCCCTGACCTTGAAGTGGGAGCATAAATATACACCATTAAGCAACATTTAAGTAAAATCATAAGGTACATGTGGTTAGCATTCAAAAACAACACATCTTGATTATATGATTAAAGATTATACATATAAACTGTGATAAAATCCCCCAATAAGGCAAGTCATTAATAATACACAACATGAACTTCTTTAGCTTAATTATTGCTGGTATGGTTAACACAACATGCAAAGGCTATTCATATTTACATTAACAGTCGTATGACAGGTTAGAGCAATCAAATAGACAAGCAACTCCAAAAACAATCTCAACAAGGAAACAAGTACAACTTGTCAAGCCATACAAATGGAGTGAGACAAGTAGATAATAATAAAGAAATTGAAATCACATGAACTGCAGGACCAAATCTGAAAAAACAACAACTTTATGTGAGCATACCACGCATATACCAAATGAAGATAAAGCAAAACAAAACTAGACATGTGTCCTATGGACACTGATGCCCCCTCATTCCAGTTATGTCTCATAACTCCACTTATGTAGAAAAAAGGACCAAAATACCCAGGTGAGTAAGTTCTCATGCTGGTAAATATGTTTGTAAAGTTTCATATCTCTTTCAGCAACACTTTCTGAGTTATGCTCAACACAAATTAAAATATGTCATTTTTTGCTAACAAGGCAGTTCAAGAGACAGCTATATCACCCGCCACGATTCTTTTGACCTGGAAGTGGTTACCTTGACTTTGAGCCAGCATGATTGACTCATGACTACTTGACATCTCAAAGACATTAACTTTTCATGAAAATCCTTCAATGGGTATAGGAGATAAGAAGCAGACACGAAAAAAATTAAGGCTAAACTATTTGACCTTCAAGTGTGACCTTGACCTTGAAATACGACCTTAACCTTGAGTCGGCATGACTGTCTCATGCCTTCTGCACATCGTCTCAATGCTCTTAACATTTGAGGCAAGTTTCATGAAAATCCGTCAAAGGGTATAGGAGATAAGGAGTGGACACGAAAGTGTTACGGACAGACTGACGGAAGGACAAAGGGCATTCCTATAATTAAAAAAGGGCCATAACTCTGGATATGTCAAAAAGAACCAAACTAAAATATGGAGTTGCACAAGTTCACATGCTGGTTAATGTTTGTAAAGTTTCATCCCTCTAGCAGGAATACTTTTTGAGTTATGCGCAACATAAAAAATCCGAAAGACGGAAGTACGGATGGACAAGGTCAAATGTAAATGTAAAATACCAACCAAAGATCAATAGTGATGAATGTTTCTACACATTAGGCCTTGTAACTATGGCATCCTTTTCAAGGAAATAAACCAGCAGTTCACCCCTGCTGGCTGGACACAAAATAGCTTATTCATTTTGCACTGTTTAATCTTCTCTGCATTGAAACTTTGGAATTCTTAATGTAGCTTTTTACTTGTTGCCAAGGTCTGTTCAACAATACAGGTTCTTTTTTTCTGCTCTCCTCAATCTCGTGTTTACCTGGCAGCTTTGTTGTGTGAAGATATTTTCCGAGTTGTCGCTCAACAGCTGCTTGTTCTTCGATAGACCACATTTTTCTTTTCTGCGCTTTCCTTCCGACAGAGCTGGCTGTGGCTTTGGACTGGCTGCTTGCGGCTTTGGGCTGGCTGGCTGTGGCTTTAGACTGACTGGTTGTGGCTTTGGACTGGTTGGCTGTGGCTTTGGACTGGCTGGCTGTGGCTTTGGACTGGCTGGTTGCGGCTTTGGACTGGGCAACTGTTTTATCAACAACTGGCATATCTTCTTCAGAATCACTATCTTCTTGGTCCAGTGGCTCTACAAAAAAAAGCAGAGTTCTTTACCACACAATTCATTAAACTAGACATGTGTCCGTAGGAAAGGGATGCCCTTAGGCTTACGTTCAACTTTTGTCTCAAAAGTCCACCTGTGTCGAAAAAAAGTAAATTACCCAGGTGCGCAAGTTCAAAAACTGGTAAATATGTTTGTAGTTTCATCACTCTAGAAGCAATACTTTTTTAGTTGTGCGCAACACAATTTGAAAAAAAGTGCCAAATTATCACAAAATACGCCCGTTTAAAGGTCTGGGTTACACTGATCAAAATTGATGATGATAAGATTAACACTATTTGAGTGAGAGAACATTAATTTGGCAAATTTCGGATTATTCAAGGGCTATAATTCAAAAGTGCTTCAGGCGATCTGGCTGGTTATTGTACTTGGCTGAGATTTTATGCCCACAAATATTTTGACCAAGTTTGATGATGATAGGATTAAAACCAGTCGAGTTAAAGGGCGGACAAGGTTAATTTTGCCAATTAATATATTTCAAGGGCCATAATTAAGAAGTGCTTCAGGCTATCTGGCTGGTTATCGAACTTGGTCGAGATTATATACCCACAGGCATTGTGACCAAGTCTGATGATGATATGATTAAAACTATTTGAGTTAAAGAGCGGACAAGGTTGATTTGGCAATTTTTTTTATAATTCAAGGGCCATAATTAAGAAGTGCTTCAGACGATCTGGCTGGTTATCAAACTTGGCCGAGATATTATGCCTACAAATATTATCACCAAGTTTCGTGATGATACAATTAAAACTTTTTGAGTAACAGAGTGGACATAGTTCTCCTGGATGCTGCACGCCCACCCGCCTGCTGCAGGTGTTCCTATAATATGATCAGTTTTTTATAAGGTGTATAAAAACGTATCGTTCTTGCTAAATAGGGCCATAACTCTGGTTGTGTTAAAAAAATGACCAAAATTTGAGGTGCACATGTTCACATGCTAGTGATAATAATATGTTGGTAAAGTTTCATCACTTTAGTAGCAATACTTTTTGAGTTAAGCAAGACACAAAAATTTACCACCAAAAGGGACTCATTCTTTGGGAAAAGCATTATTACATGTTTATTTTCTACTTCTACACCAATATATTGATTTGCTAAGATTATTGCTAACATACCTAGTGTATTATTTATGACTGCTCCATGGTATTAGTTTGAGGTTTAAAGCAAATAAGATGTGTTTTGCTCTGGATGTACAATTAATTACAAGCCCCAGCCCCTTTAAATTCTTGTTAGCAATTATGCTTGTCATTTGTCAGAGGAAGGCACTCAATGCAACACATTTTAATTTTAACACAATTTTCAGCTTTGACTAAAGAAACATGATCATGAAATGCATAAAAATACTAAAATATAATGATATGTGACGGAATGATACACTCAAAAGTTTCTTACAACCTTCCATGATTGAAAAATTCATTTAAATTGTATAAGTGACTTAGTGGGCCCAGTGACCTTATTCTTGCCTGTGACACATTCCCTCATGATCACTGTGAGCAATAAGTTGATTTTGTTCCAATAACACAGGTAGCAGTATCTCTTATACATGGCCTTGATAGAAAAATAAAATCATACATTTGAATGCTTTTTTTTAATTCAATTGTGACATTGACCCTAACCTAATGGCCTGGTTGCTCACGACATACCATATCTTGATGGTGATCATTCTGCCAATAAAATCCCTACATGTGTACATGATAGAAAATGTATACTCAAGACAAATAGTTGATTATTCACTTGCACACTGATCAAAGCGTGATTCTATTGGATAAACTATGATACAAACAAACAGAACAAATAAGCTCTATATACGCACCTTCAAGATCCATTTGAATTTCATCAAGGCTTTTCCCGTGGTGTTTGCTTAGTGTACCATTTTCTACCTCAATCAACAGCTTTCCAATTTTGGCTAATTGTATTGTGTTTTCAGGCAGACGGTAAAATTGTCTGTGTACGGCAATATCATGGCCAAGAAAATTCGCCAAACTGTCCAGCTCATTTTCTTTAAGATTCAGGATTTGAGAGATTGTAGCAACATGTTTTCGTAGCGATGTAGATGTGATATGCTGTGGATGCTCTGCTCCGCACTCGACAGCAAACACTTTAAGAACATCAGAACTTCTGAGAGGAGTTGCGGCACTACCCTCCCTTGCAAACACATATTTGTTATCTAATTGAATTCCAGCCATTTCTCTGGTGCTACAGAGCACTTCCAATTGACTGAAATGTCTCTCTGTAAGCAAAATAGGCACACACCGTCCTCTTTTGCCCCTTATCTCTACCCTCCTCAAGGTCTCTGCCAGCTTACGTTCAAATGGAGTTAAACTCTGTGCAATCTCTTCCTGGATTTCCCGTGGTTGGTTTACAGCTTTTCTATACTGCTCGATTTCCATCCTTTCAGTTTCACCTCCTCTTCTTCTGTTAAACAGCACCAGTTGGGCAAGTGTTATTGATGCAAGTTGTCTCCAAACATTCGGGTTAGGGTTTTGTTTTATATGCTTCAGCTTGTCTTCTGCTTGCGAATCTAGGAATTCATTCAGTTTTTGAAGATCACTTGCAATGGGAAGTCGTTTAACAGTGTTAAACTTCTTATTGTGTATATTCTGCAGAGCGACACTGGAAATTTCTGAACACCATTCCTCACCACACAATGTAATAAAATTTTCAGCAGTGACTTTAAGATCATGGTTGCTGTTGATAATAGCTTTGGTGTGAAGAATCTTACCACAATGTTTTAAAGAATGTCCTAGTTTCAAGGCCAAAGATGGAACTCCATACTGGCTTGTACATTGATCGAATCTTGCCACGTGTTTGACAGCGGAAATAACGAGTGGAAACATTGTAGGGTTCATACAGTCTTGCAATGATTCGATTCTTGAATCCATGTCTTTCGCACTTTTTAAAAAGCGTCCAAGTTCTCTCATCTTTTGTTTGACATATTGGTACTGATGTGTTTGGTTTGTTATTTTAGCAAACAATTTTTCACAGTGTCTCACAATGATCTCATCTCTACGAGCGATCAAAGATATTTCATCGTTTGCCATTGAAGTTATAATTTTCTTTTTAAAGTCTTCATTTTTAGACAAGTCTGATGTCAGTAAAGCCAGTCCAGCAGCCTGATGCCTTGTACCTTTCTCTGTTTCTTTGTCGCCTTTAGCTGGACAATTTTTTGAATGTCTCCAAAGTTCATGCCTTAAGAAAAAACCAAGACATTTCTCACATGGTAAGTAATCAGCTGCCTCATAGCTCTTTTGACTTGGCCTCTTGAAAGGAATGATACTGCCTTTTTTTTCATTGACTGCTTGCTTATTCTGAAGAAAGTTACCCTTGTTCATTAGCACCCTCCATTTTGCTTTTCTTTCTAGTGATTTCACAGGCAATAAAAGCGCTTCAATGACTTCGAGTTCTTGTCGATGTTTCTGCTCAAAATGCCGAGGCAATTTTGCCAACAACTTCGAACAATAGAGACAATAATGTTTCTTGTCCCATATTCTGGCACCATCGTTTGTGTGTTTTGCTATGTCTACTATTAAAGTTTGAGATGTAGATGGCTGAGGTTCATTTTCAATTGAAGTTCCAGGCTGAGGGACTGGATCAATGTTCTGGTACTCAGTAATATCATAAGATAAAGGCACTGCATTGTCTGATTCTTCAATTTCAGTATCTGACACTGACGTATAACTTTCATCCATCTCTGATGGAATGTACTCACTATGTTCATCTGATATCTCTGATGGAATATACTCACTGTGTTCATCTGATAATCCCTCAGAGAGTGTATCAGCTTGGTCTTCAGAATTAATATTTATATATGGAAAACAGACTTCATTGTTCATTTCTGTTTCACTATCCGGCACTACCGAGGCATCCGTATCTGAAGGGACATATTCATCCCCAGAGTCCATCAACGAATCTTCTGAAAAGAGATATCATTATGTGTGAAAAAAGCAGAAAAAAAATGGTAAGGTGTGGAAATGTATGTTTGTTCATGAAAGGGATTTGTTCACAGATTCATTTAATGTTATTACTTGCAACAGATGTTTACTCAGCAGGAACTCAGTTGTTTTTACAATATATTTTTCAGTTCTTAAGTGTTTTTTTGCAGCATAACATAACCAATTCTTTTCGTAATCTGTGCAACAGTTGACAATTCATCAAATAGTGAATGTTCCTTTAAAACAACAAAACATGAGACATAAAAGAAGAAAATAAAATGTATTAACTGACTTGTGTGAGGAACACTTGCATGCAAACAGAAATACATATTGGACTTTTTACCCTAACTAGATTTGTGCTAAGCATGGGGAAGCAAGAGCTTAGACAAGTTATATCTTGACAATAAAGTTCTAAATGTTCAAATGTGACCTCAAAGTATGACCATGACCCTAAAGTTAGCCTCCTGGTTCATGTCCACAGCACACCATCTAGTAAAGGCAAACTTTTGTGCCAGCTAATCGATAGACTTCCATGCATTTGAAAGCTAGAATCTGGGACAGACAGAAGTGACGCAATGAAGACAGACTAAAAGACAAAGTGATTCCTTAATAGCCCCTCATTCCACCCAGAAGTATAAACATAACTGGACAGCTGTCAACGAGAGCAAAAATATGGTTTTGGAAAGAAAACATTTAACGTCTCCCTCCATATGACCTTGTGAAACTGATCATAGTCAACATAAAATATCAAAATATGTTCACTATCTATTACACACTTCAACTTCAAATTCCCTCCATGTGTAAGGTAGTTCTGTTCTGGACACAATCTATTCAACTATATTCATGATTTATAAAACATTTGTACTTCAAGTGTGACCTTGATCTGAACCGAGGGAACTGAAACTTGTTCAAGACACATCTGATGGAGATGGTGAACATTTGTGCCGCATTAAACTTAATTCTCTCCATGCATAAACAAGACCTATACCATGAGCCTGACACAAAATATACTTTCAATATCTCCATATTAGGTATATGTACAATTATCAAGTGTTCACTGTGACCTTGACCTTTAAACGAGTGACATAGTTTTTGCACATGACATGTCATCTTGTTATGATGATCTTTTATGCCAATTTATTTTGAAATCCCATCATCCACAATAGAGTTAATGGCAGGACAGGAACTATAGACAACAACAAACCAACCAACAACAGCTTATCAATATGTTGCCCCACTTCTTTGTGTGGGAGAAATTTTATATTATCACAACATACCATATCTTGATGGTGATCATTCTGCCAATAAAATCCCTACATTATATACCGTAATTACTCTAAGTTTTCAGACACTTAAAAATTATTAATTTAATTTTTTTTTTCTGAAAATTTATATACACAAAAATATTCCCAATATGCAATGTCCAAAAATTTTGAGACCCTGACAATACAGTCTAACCTGTGTTAAGCAGCCAGTCAAGGGAAGTGGTCAAAGTGGCAGCTTAAGGTAGGTGGCTGCTTAAGGCAGGTGACCACTTTTTAGATGGTTGGTCAGCTGATAGTATCATCCTCATTCAAAGAAACACACGCCAAAAGCAAAAACACTGATAGTCTTTTAATGTCTAAAGTAATATACATATACATGTACATTTGTATATTATACTTGTATGTACATTTAGTTAATAAAATATATGAAATATCATGTTAAGCCTAGCAAACCTCAGTTTATGGACTGAAGTTGTATAAAAATCATTCTTAGCTTCTTAAAACTAAGCTTAATTACAAGTCAAAGTAACATGTATGTTGAAAACAGATGTCATTTTTATTGAAACAATTCACCATTAAATACCATATACTTCATCCTCGGTATTTAAACTTAACATTAGAATTTTTGATTATAAATATACATTTTATTACACTTTTTTCAACTTATTTAATAATGTTGTCAACGACTTTGATCGTTTTGTAAGGTCGCGAAAATACATGACAGTGTCAAAATTTCATATATTGCAATCAAAATTATAACCCAAATAATAACTAGTCAAATTCTAGTGTTGATTTTGATTTCAATTGAGTGTGTTTGTGCCAAACCAAGCGGAAAACTGATGCTGGGACAACTGAGATAATCTATCACAACATCATGTCACTCTCGTCTGCAACAATAAGCTAATTAGCAATCTGATAACAAACAATGCCTTGAGGGGACTTCATATGCTCCAGTTATCAGATGTCTCGTGACCGCTTAACAGGGTGAAAAAGTGGATTTTATCATGAAAATGCTGGCCGCAGACAGCATGTGACCGTTTATTAAAACGTGTAACATACTCTGACATATTTTATTTTGAAGATATTCCCGTAATTATCACAGTAAAACAAACCTTCTCAACACCCTAGTATTTGCTTTTTCACAGTGGGTCGCATTTATTATATCAAAGGCGGTTACCGCAATCAGATTCTTTACCCGCACAATAGACGCACAATCGGACCGGTTTAGAAGCAAAAAAATCTGATTGGTCATTTTCAGCTCACAAGTAGACATTTGATTGGTTACTTCTACACACACTTTGAGAAGGACCTGTAAACTGTGTGTGGCCAGATGCACAAACTCGTAACATGCGGACTATATGAGGACCATTACTAAATTGCAAATTTCAAACGAAGCCATCCTTTAGATGAGATTTATGAAGAAAACGTTTTGAGGACTCGAGTGTAAGTCCTCTCAACGAAAACAGTCCTCGGAGTGTTGGTGTGTGTTCAGTGTTAAGTCCTCGCAACGTCAAAGGCGGTTACCGCAATCAGATTCTTTACCCGCACAATAGACGCTATGACGTCAGAGGTGCGAGACAAACAACGCAGATCGATTTGAATGTTTACTTTTTGCACCTCGGAATGACTGCCTCGTGACCGCTTAACACAGGTGAAAAGTGGCATTCGTTGTGAAATATACTGGCCGCTGGCCGCATACGGCAGGTGACCATTTAACTCAGGTGTAATAATGACTGATTTTCGTCGGGGGGAATCTAGACTGACCGCTTACGACAGGTGACCGCTTAACTCAGGTGACCGCTAAGTCAGATTAGACTGTATACCTATTGCATAAACATTTGAATATATCCTGTGTATAACGCCACTTGCCGAATGGTATCGATATTAAGATATGTTTGCAATAAATTTAAAATAATTCCATATGTTTGATTTTGTTCTACCAAAATATACTCCAATGCTGTTGATCACTGATTACAAAGATACGTTTGATATACTGTAGTAAAAACATTTTATTAATGAACTAAAATGTGCAAATTATGTTTTAATTGTTAATTCTTGAATCGTTGTTTTTAACAACTCAAATAGGGCGCGATACAATTTGTCACACTTAAGGTTTTGAGCAGGGACAAATTGCAGTAGATAAGTGAATTGGTAATAAGAAATAATTAACAAAATACTAATTTTCAAAAGCAACCTGAATTATCTTAATTGGCACTAATCAACATTATACACTGTTGTTCCTGCAATTTTACAATACAAAAACTTTGAACTTATTGGTTTCTTACTAGGATCATTTCAACTGGATGATCATTTTAAGGAATCAGGTGAAACCATTGTCTATTACTGGTATACATGGTTATTTACTCAAATGTACCGTCCACTGACTTCTTGCATTCATCTGACAAGTTTTATGACCGTCATCCGGTTGTATAAACATGTGTGATGTGTCACCGCATTAACCAAAATAGGTAGAATTCTGATAAAATTCAACTGTCTGAAAATTTAGAGTCATTAATTGTAGGTGAAAATCTGGGCGTCCAAAAAATAATTATGGCTAAAAAAAGAGTGTCAGAAAACTTAGGGTTTTTGAAACCTTAGAGTAATTACGGTACATATAAGGAAAACCCATAACAACGACTCACCCCCAAAAGGCGTGTCTACATCTGTCCCCAGGGCCATAACTGAACACTTTTTTTAAGTCTACCATGGAAATGATTTAAACAATTGAGGACTAACATGTTTTACAAAAGTCAACACACAACAAACTCCTTAATACTGAGGTTTCCACTTTTTGAGAACTAAGGCAAATGTTTTATGAAAATCAACTCACAAACTCCTACATAATGAGGACTATACATTTTGATGACTAGCCCACATGTTTCTCAGAATTCATGTCACAACAAACTCCTATATATACTAAGGACTTCACTTTTCCATGGAAATCACATATGTGTTTCATTATTAAACACACAACAACCCCTACAACATGAGGACTAGAAATATAACAAATGTTTACATATTACGACTCACAACAAACTCCTACATAATGAGGACTACACCTTTTGAGAATCCCTTCAATACTTCCAGTTATACTCCACGCAAGAAGCAGGCAAGACTGATGGATGGATGGAAGGACGGACTGACGATGCGGTTACTATATGCCTCCCTTTGGGGTCATAAGAAATAAATCAAGCAAATTGATACTAGAATATGGAGCTGAATTGTTCCAAGGACACTAAATAACAACAACTACAAAAGACATTATTTAACTGCATAGAGCTGAAATAAAAATGATGCAAAATACTAAACAATCATTATAAAATTTATGTAACACTAGAAAAAAAGCATTTTCTCACCAAATCGATTCTTGACTAGCACTGGGCAGTCTGTCTCTAAGGGCTCTCCAATCCCGTACATGTTCTCAGCCATGACCCTGAACTTGAACGTGACTCCTGTCTTCAGGCCAGTGACTATACTGGACTGGCACATCAGTATGCCAGGCACCTTCTCCCAGAAGTCTGAGCCCTCCTCGCACTTTTCCACTGTGTAACCTACATCAAGAATACATTCCATTATTGTCCAGCCATAATCTGTTTACATGGCAACATCCAGAACTGGAATATTGTTCTAAATTGAAGGAAATAGCAAAAGGCTCTACTTAAAAGAGATATTTTTGTGTCAAACACTAACACAAATATATTTTCTGTCATTAAATAAGTTCAGTTTAATTGAAAATGATTTCTACACAAAATATGCCCAAGAAAAACAATTGCATTTTCAATAGTTTTATTTATGGTAAACGAGCCTCAATGAGAGAATTTTATTTATAATTAATAGGACTTACCGATAATTGGTGAGTTTCCGTCGTCCTGAGGTGGTTTCCATGCCAATTGGCAGGAGTCCGCAAACACATCACTGACCTCCAGAGGACCTTCGGGGGGTCCAGGCTTGTCTGCAAAACAATTAGACTATTTGTAAATTTTATGAAGAGACTATTTGTTACAACACAGACCACTGGCACAGCAATTATGGTTACAAACATAATATATTATGCATATAAATAATAGATGTTTGAAAGAGAAGTTATTTGGAGTTTGTTCATTTTTTTAATTGACTCAGATATTTGTTGTTGCATTTGACAATTGTCACTGTAGAAACATGAACTGGTAAATATGTATTTTTGCTATTGACAAATTGCAGAATTTAACATACCAATAACGATGACCGGAATATCTGCAGAATCTCTGCCATGTTCGTTTTCAACAGTTACAAGGTAGTTTCCAGTGTCGCCATGATCTGCTTTCGGGACCTCTAGCGTTGTATTATCATGAGTGTTGGAGGTGCGAGCCTACAATATATGTCAACCAAAATAGACTTGACTAATAATAACATATGCTGCAGCTGATGGAAGTTAAGGTGGGTTTGCAAATTGTTAATATTTGATGGTTAGTTTAAAACTAGAGCTTTGACACAAAATACAACTGATATGGTCTGAACAACAATCTTCGTTCATCCTTTATGCTGGTATTTACAATGCCCAAATGTAAATAAAAGGAGAAAAGTTCAGTGGACTACGTATTATTTATAATCCCTTTAGGTAAGTACATGTACAATGAGTTTTCTTTCACTCTGAAATGGTTGAACAAATTGAATATGTTACTGGTTTAATATAATTCAAAACACTTAACTGGTCCCAAAGATTTAAATACTAATACATAATTACCCTTGGGATGGGTTTTCCTCCTTTGGTCCAGATGACAGTGGGAGTTGGGGAACCGGTAATGCCCAGTTTCAGCTTGAGTGGCTCTCCAGCACGTACACGCACTTCGGACGCTCCAAAAAGAGTTGTGGTGGTCAGGTGAACCTTCGGGGGCTCTGTAAAAACAGCAAGAAGCACATTTAAAAGGTAGCTGTTTTCAGAGTTTGCTCTTTGTCAAGTTTTTGTTTCTCTAACTTGTATAGTTGTAGGTGCAAATCAAAATATTATTCTACACAAATATAATATATTAAAACAAGCAAACTTCTCTGTATCTGGGTGTTTGTCCAAAATTTTCATGTTAAATGAGACAATTTATGTTTAATTCGAACTTTGCTACTGGGAATTATCAATATTTTAAATCCATTAATCATGTCCCAATTTTTGTTTTAAAGTGTATTTACAAATGAGTTTGAAAAGCTTATCTGCAGGCTCAAAGTATTTTTTTTCTTTTTTTAATGTATTCATTTACAAAAGGTTATCATCACCTTGGCTTGATTTCACATATTTATTGCTTTCGACCAACTCCTACAATGAGGATTTTATTTCCAATGACAAATAAAATGTTTTACATATTATTCAAGTCACGAAAACTCCGACAATTAAACAAATTAAAGAACTTCACCTTCAGGATATTTTTTACATAATTTTCGTCAAAAAAACCTATACTATAGGAGGACTTTTGTTTTACAATTGTTTTACATACTACAACCCACAAAACATTCCCTTTTGATGACTGACACATTTGTTTTACATAATTCAACACGCAACAAACTCCAACAATATGAGGACTTTCCCTTTTGATGACTTACACATTTGTTTAACATAATTCAATGCACAACACACTCATATTAGGCCATTAAGCTAACACAACTGTTTTCCAGATTTTAATTAATAACAAAATCCTACAAGATGAGAACGTTTTTAAGGACTAACACACGTTTTACATAATTCAACCATTAAGACATTTATTTGGAATGAAAACATTTAGTGTCTCCCGCAATCGAATTATATTCTTTCCATGTATGAAGAAGTTCTATTTCAGATACAACTTCAACATTGAACTTCATGTCTGACCTTGACCTTGAACATTTGATGCTGGTTCTTTCCCGAGACACATCATGATGTTGGTTACTAACTGCCAAGTTATTTCAGAATTGTCAAAGGGACATGAAGTTATGGCTGGGACACAAAATATGTACAAAAGTTCACAATATAATTATAAAACATCTGAACTTGTTTGACATTGCAAAAATGTTTTAACTCAAAAACAAGAAACATGGCAGGCATCGACAAATTGTTCCAGAGCCACTCGCCCTGCAGGGCGAGTAGGCCCGACAATCCACTTGCCCTGCAGTTTAATCTGCTCGCCCTGCATTGTTTTGATATCGAAAAACATTATTTCTGATAATAAGCAACCAGGACCTTTTTATTGAAAGACATGCTTGATTGACAAATTATGTTGGTAAATTTTGGCTACTCTGTTGATCATGAATTATTCACTTATAGTAATAATTAAACCAACTATGTAAAAAGTTACTGATACAAACATACCCAAATTAAATTCAATTCTTCACATAAAAGACCTATCTAATGGTCTTTTTCACAGTATAAATACTATAATAATCGATTAGATTTAAAGCAGTGTCATCCACAAACCAAGCACATTCCGCGCAGCCGAATTCGACAATTATTTTACTGTGCCCGTGACGTCATTGAAATTGTCAAAACGAAAGCGCAGTTTCTTTGTGTACAGTATTTTGTTCGTTCGGCAATTTGTTTACGCTTTCTATTGGTGTGGCAGGAGTTTTGCCATTGGATTAATATTTCCAAACCGGGAAAAAGCACTCGCCCAGCCGGTCGAGTATTTAAAAAACTTTACTCGCCCGACCTTCAACTTCACTCGTAAATTCGAGCGGGCGAGTGGATTTTTCGATGCCTGAAACATGGCAATGCCACAAAACCAGGTTTTCAACATTTAACTTATTATTGTTCTTTACTTTAAATAATTGTGCAATCCCAAGCTAAGCTGCCTGTAAGCTACCTACACACAAAATTCCAGCACAATACCTCAATCCAAACTCAAGTTATTGAGTGGAAAGTTTTTCTATTTAAGTAACAGTGACCTTGACCCATCTGGCCCAAAATGCTAGGTCCCAAGCTAGGTCTGCATGTAAGCTTCCAATGCACTAAATTTCAGCACAATGAGAAAAAGCCATGATACCCCACCAATCTTATAACAAGCATGTTCAACATCGTTCAAAACCTGGTAAAAAAGAACTGTTTTATATGTATATAATGATATTTATATATACTTTTTAAAACTTTAGAGCGAAAACCAATTTTTGTGCTTTGCAAAACTGCCAAATTTGAATGGCAAAGCCAATATATCTAGTGCCCATCAAGGCAGCAACATAACACACTAAAACATAACTTTGATTTAGGGATGTCAACAAATATCTGGATATCCAAATATATAGAAAATACGTTAGCATCCAGATAACAAAAATGTATTTTAATATTATTTTTTTTTAATCTTGATTGCGCATAAAAATGACCCTGCTGCATGTATATTGATTACTCCAAAACAGCCAATAGCTTTGATCCCACACTAGTGGGCAATATGGGGTTTTGCACATTTAACTGTAAATTTAAACCCTTTATATACTTACAAAATAGAATCGGATTTTCCCAATTTTGAATACTTTCATGTCGTTAATTTCCCAATTGAACTTTTCCGCAAAAAGTTCCTGTCACAAACTATTAAAATAAAAATTGAAATGATCACAATTGTTAAAAAATCCTTTGTAACTTTTTCTGTTGTGGTATGGTTTTCTGTGGAACATGTTGATGTACATAATATGTTACAGTGTATATTATTGACGAAGAACAAATACTGACATAACTTGTTCATGGCGCTTATTGATTATGTGAATGTACTTTATCAAAACTAATCCAACATACTTTGAATTTCAATTTCAATTTGCACGTTGACTTCGAGCATCAAAGAAACAAAGCTTGCCGGTGTTCTATCGGATGTGTAAACTGTTAACAATCAATTAACAAGACACGCATCTTAACGTAATTGAGTAATACATGCATGGTAAAATTTGTAAATGTGAAAACAACAACAACTGTGCTCTTACAAGAGATAACCGCAAACCATATACGTATAGATGCAGTCTAGTTCCATACAACAGATTGCTTGCAATTAACGAATGTATGAAAACACTTGTAAATAAATGCACGTTTCTAACCTACCACCTCCGAGAACTCAGTCACTACCGTGTCATTGTTCAAATGTGTACTAAAGTTCCGTCCTGCCTCGGTGATTGGCTCTACAACTGATGTCGTTGTGCATTCGCTGGTGTCTAAGACATAATAAATAGGCATAATGAGAGGAAATACAGTTGTTTTTAAACAAGCACTCAATCGATGTGAGCACATAATGTTGTAACTGTGTTACATGTATGATGTTTTACATCAATACAGATTTCGAATGTATAATGTACATGTCATAAGTTTACGTGGACTAGAATGATGATCCATACATAGCCCATTATATTTTGTGTTGTTATGCATAATTAGTTTAGACTACGATTTTTCGGTATTGTACAAACAAACTGTAACACCGGAGCATATATTAGGACATTAAGGCCAATATGAATCCAAATCACTCAGAAGAAAAATATATATTACAATGCAAAGTACGTTAGGTACGATAAAAAAAGGAAAGCAAAAATCTGATAAATTCTTAAACCATATGCACTTTGATATAAGGTAAAGGCACATAAACACACATTCAGTTATAAGTGAAATTGAGCATGTGTTTGAATGAAATGATCAGCTAAAAAGAACAGGATTCGTATTCCTTCTTAACTACTGATTTTTGTTCAGTGATGTTGTATGTAGTGCCATGCCTTGTTGGCGGAGAATCTAAATCGATTTAACAAATACTTGTGTACATATTTTTAGGACATAAGAAGAATCTAGCGGAATAGAAGGTATTCGCATATAATTGTTCAATGTTCAGAGTTAAATACATAAGAAATGTACGTGTAACACATACATTGTATATTTTATAAAGATAAGTAATGCCGTTATAGCAATAATATCAAACAAATACTACAGGTTTAATACAAATTGCTTCATTCAAAGTAAAATTCTTAAAAACGCAAAACATATCGAAACTTACCCAGATTTCACACAATAAATGTGTTGCTAATATAAAGAGATCCATTTCTGAATTTCGAACACTTCCATTGGTCACCAACTGAAGCAATCCAGCAAGGCACTCGCAGTGTATTGATTCCAAGGATGAATGGGAATATACGATGCGTGTGTTTCCATTGTTTATAATGTTTGCCATATTTTGAATATTCTGCTTTCCAGTTTGAGATATTTAAACAATCCAAATTACGAAACTATCAATACCATCGCGGCATGAAACATTCACCGTTGATGTATATAACACTCTTTCGTTAATCCATGTTTCTGGCGAAACAGAAAAGCATGTTTATGTTCGCATCGTCCAGTTATTTTTGCATAAGTGGTGTTTACCTCCTGACACCGAACATTATAATGATCCACAATTTTAAAGAAAAATGAATGTGCTTGCTGTAATAATCAATTTCATAATAACATGTATGGATTTACTATACCACTTTATTATTATATGAGATACTTTCAAAAAAGGTTACACCAACTAATCGATCGGGTTGTATTTCTCTTAACCTTGACTACAGTATTGTTCTTTAAAATAAATTTGCATAACAATTATTTTTATTAAATAATATAGTAGTATCAAATATTGGATTTGGGTTCATTGTCCCTTTTTTCACTTCCACAACTAATCATAAATAACATGCATGCTCCAATTGTAATACAGTATTATAGTCGGAAATTGCCAGGTTAAGTGTACAGGTGAGAATTATGCCGAATTCTGCGAGTTTATATACGTTAGTCTTGTTGAGTTAAATAATAGATCGCTTTACACTATTTTGACTTACATATGTCAACATGACACAAACGGATGGGCTATAGTTCGATTAAAACATCAACAACATCAAGAGCCTAACAGCATTTATTGAGAGAAAACAATATGTAAATGTACTTGCGTTACCAGAAATATGTACACAAATTACACAAAACTGTATTATCCAATGCATTTTAACAATTAAGCAGTTTTCTAAAAACATGGTAATGAACGCACAGCTTTCCACGGCCAACATTTACAGTTTGCGATAAACTGATCATTGTGTGTCATCAAGAGCTTAACAATGATGTAACACAATAGGGAAAAACATGCTAAGCACGATTATGTCATGTGGATAGTGTATTTGCACCGTGGTAATAACAAGTAAATTTATTATTGCGCATTCAAACTTGTAAAACCTTCGTTCAAAGCATGATGTATTTTATGTTGAAAAACATTTAAAATTGTTTACTAAAAATATCTGCTGAACTACTATCTGCTAATAACGTATAATAAGACACATATTAAATAGATTTAAATACAAATATAAGTTACGTTGTTAAAGTGATATCTTATATACAGTTTAATGATTATTAGTACTATTACCACATATATGCATGTGATATGGATTACAAATATGATTCCATGTATATCAAATAAAAAAGCTCAGGCTGCTGGTTGTTCACGGACAAAAAATAAAGCTAAATTAAAGCTAAGCTAAACATAGAATGAACAAATGCATAAGAATTAAAGTTAACAATACATTATACATATACACTTTAATTAGTCATCTCTCAGGCTGTTTGTGTTTATAAACAATATAAACACATTTTGCGAATTTGCCAAATCTTAACAATAAAACATGAGCGTCACTTTGTGTAAGCTCATGATAGGTAACACAATCGATAATATAAATAGCTTCACATATGGGGCAGCATGAATGTTTAGTTCACCTGTACAAAATTTGGTATCTAACACACTTAACATTATGAATCACTTTCTGAACTATTTTTAATCTAGGAATATTAATAGAAAAAAATATTTTCTTACACATTTATTTCATTGATATAGTACAGATCAAGATATATGAAATCAAACTGTTTTAATCCGGCAATTGCTTGGCTTTATCGTCCAAATACAGTATTAAAAAACATATTTGCCATGCTATACTTCAAGCAATAGTGAAATACTTTGCAATGTCACTCTAAAACAGTATGTTATACATGTACAACCGGTAATGGATTACCCATTGGGTTTAACACAATGTCTAACATCTCAAAATATCTTACACATTCATATAAAATGGCATTATCCATTAATCACATGTGTATGCATACATGAACGTTCTGCTTCCCAATATGTTTATGTTATACACTTGTAAAGTATGTCCGTCATATGACTTGAGTGCTTTATGACATCAAAATATCTCAGTTTGCTTTGACGTTCGATCCAATTATATGTCTTCATCACAAAACCTGCTGGCTCACATGTCACTGTGTGTGAGAATGAATGTGAGGACATGACACTGACATGTATGAACACATAAGCATCTCAGTAATTACGCGAAAACACATTTCTATATTAGAACAGACGCACGGAATTGGTCGAGCATGTATAAAAATGTGACAGTGATTTAGAGGATTTGTTATTGTTATGTGTACCTATGCGTTGTTTATCAGCATTACGAAAATATATCTTTAATATGAACGTATTTGCCAAGAGGGTATTTCTTTACGCCTAGTTGCTTAAATTAATAGCAGACGATAATAAGACAATGCAATGAGCGTTGCATGAATAATATATAAATCATATGCACACTATTAAAAAGTATTACATCAAGATACGATTGAAATATTTTCATTGTTATTGCATATAATTACAAAACATTCTATAAATGTACGTGCACATAAAATACACGTATTCAGACACATATATGTATATAGATAGACGTGCGATATTCTGTTTATTTAAAACAAAGCCATAGATAATACAATATATCAGAACAACTTAATGCCGTGTGTTTAGTTGTGCTGTATGCACATGATCCTGATGAAGAACGATCCAATATTGATTATACTGTTTTCAGAGTTTTAACAGCACAAAGTAAACGGCATTAAGCAACAAGGTCATGTTAAAGTCAAGGTGGTGATTGCATTGAAAAAAAAGATCATCGGATATTAACACTTGCTACGTAACGAGAAATATCTACAGATGCCTGTTTTAAGCTGGTGACTCAACCGCACAGTGGAAAGGTGGTGATTGTTCAACGAAACCGCCGTCTAGTGCTATGTGATTGTTGAATGGGGCATGGTTGTTGAGTAAGAGATATGTCTGTGGTTGAAGATAAGTCATTGATGAACAACTGCATATAGCAATACATCGATCGTCCTTATTTTATATTGTCTTGGTGCAAATTATTGGTTCGTAAAATAATAGCTCTGCTAACACAAAAACTTTATCTCTCAGGCCGAAAATAAAATAGTGTTTGTTCCCCTCCCGCGACCCATGCTAATGAAAGGTGGGTCGGTAGGTCGGATAAATATTTTATTTGTATATACAATAAGTCATTTTCATTCATGTTTTCCTTATGTTCGAAATGATACGTTATAGTATTAATTCTTAAGATTTTCGTTGTAGTAGATTCCTAACGTTCTGCTTATTTACGTAATACAATGTTCTAATTACCTTACAATAATTTATCAAAATTTAACAAAACAATAACATACGTTAAAAACAAGAGCGTTAGTAATAAAAACCTGTTAAATCAAAGGAGTAATTTGCGTGACGTGGCAGTTTGCCGCGCATCCAAAACAGAACGCTGTTAGCAACAGCCTTAGCAACGGTGACTGTCAGACTGCGGCTAGCAGTTTGTAGCTGAAAAGCGTGTTACACGCTTAGCACGTGGATAGTGTTTTAAAGCATCAATCTGTAATATTGTATCTGAACAACGCAAATGCTAGAGCATAAATGAATTAGCATTCTATGGAAATAAAACAAATAGGAATGTTTTCATTAATAAAACGAAAGCAACACAAAATTTTTGATAAATTAAAATAAAAAGAAAAGGCGCTGAAGTTTATTTACTTTCATTTTTAACAAGGACTTTAGTTCCGCTAACTTTCATTCAAATGTTGCCTCAGCATACGTTTTTGCATAATTTTAATCCGAGTGCATTGATGAGTCTGAATAACACTTTCGTTAATTATGACTAGATCTAGTAATTTTATTTATTTTTAACAAAATAAGACGTTTGACGCGATCAGTTTGTCGAGTTAAATGACGTCGTATTTCATATTCTTAGTAAACGGTTCCTTTCACCAAAATTCACCAAAATTATGATATTTATTTATAATTATTTATTTACAATTTTAATTTGTAGTAATTTATTACAAGCGCGGCTGTTAAAAACACGCATATCTATAACAAAACACATACCTAACGCAAATGTGTTACAAATGACTTGCACCTTTAACAATTAAAATTAGAATGAGGGCGTGATAAACTTTCTAATGACGACGCTCATTTGCATGTTGAAAAGTTTATGCGTTCTCTTTGGCTGACTGTTTGGCTCTTTTTAAGCTGACTCCTCCTTCGATAAGGTTTTATCGATAATGGACACTTTGTGCATAAAGGCGAGTTTGTTCATTGGCGGTGGGCGTTCTTTGTCTTAAAAAAAATGCATATGCGAGCGGAAATGGTTGCGCTCTAGAATCTGACACTGAATGTTATGGCGTCCTTTTCGTAAAAGCATGCGTCAAAACACGCCGAATTACGCGTTACCGAGAACTGTCCGTTCAAATCATTTTATAAGCGTCTTTTAAAAGTTAGATTTGTACACGCTATTCTTTTAAAGGATTCGCACCCCGCATTTTCACACACAAATAAAATAAAATATGTTTTTCTTTGGTCTATAAATTTTGTTGGGTCGCGGCGATTTTGCTGGCGGTCGCGGGAGGGGAGACAAACCATATTTTATTTTAGGCCTGAATTTTTTATGGAAATCCATCATAAAACATAATGCCAAGAATAACACAAACACACAGTTAAACAGACAAACCAATGCAAACAAAGCATCCCATCTTTAGAGAGATAATACCAACATATAAAATACATACTTTACAATACAAACTATAAACTTGGTAAAACAGAACAATAAACAATATATACAAAATAATAATTAAACATATTATATGTTTGGATACACAGTTATTATATACAGTACGTGCCACGCGAAACCCGCAAAGTTCGCGAAATGCGACGAGCCGATTTGATCGCGAAGCGCAGATCGCTCGCTTGCGATGTCACGAAATTTCGCTAATTCTCGCGACGAAAATTCGCGCTTGTTCGCAAACTTTCGTGGCGAATAATTTTGTCCCGCCACGAATCGTGACGAGAAAATAATTCGTAAAATGTACACCTGAACGCAATATTTGTACTTTGCGGTGAATAAATAATTCGTGTCAGAAAACTTTGTGGAATTGATGTTTGAATGTACTCCTTTGAATTATATTAGCTACATAATCATTCAAATTCAGAAGTGCCGTTTGTTGCCGAAGATTTAAAATATAAAAGAAATACACTTTTTATTGTATACATGGACAAAAATAGCATTCAAAATAAAAGTAATATTGTTCGTGTGAAATTTTGAAATGGGTATGTGATAGGGTGTGTTCGTTGTTTGTAAATATGTTCCGTTTATTATTTCCACGGCATGATATTCATTAGATTGTTCTAAATAGGTTTCCACTATGAACACGAAGTTTTACCTAGAAAGTTTCTAGGTAAAACTTCGTGTTCATTATTTTATATATGCTGCGTGTATTTATATGTTGATTCTGTTTGAAACCCTTACTGTTTTATTACTTAGAGTACATGATCAGTCTTGGATTTTGACTTGTATTTTGTTCTGGTTCACAATTTTGATATATAAAACATTCAACATGTTATATTTGTTGTGTTTATATATGAATATGACCTACATGTATGTCGAATATTATTGCACTTGAATTGGTTGTCCCATCTTCGTTGATAACAACATAAATGCACACATTGACCGAAAAGAAAGAACAATTTTACATTACAATCGAAAGCAATAAAATTTAATACAAATATCACAATATAGACAAATATTCCACGGATTTATAGGACACATTTTTTATAAAATGCATGTATGTTCACAAAATTATCATGAGCAATGTCTACAATGTGCAAACGAATATTTTTAAATATGAATAATTACATGTACTGAAAAGGAACATTAATCATTGATCGGCCTTAATAACATTCCTTATAGATGTACTGACTGTAATACCTGTATGACTTAATAAGTGCGACTTTTAGTGGAAAGTTATCGGTAAGAATAATTAATTTATATCTCAATGTATTGGGTAATAATTTACAATTATTATAAAACGAAACAGTAATAAAAAGTAATACAATACTACAATATATAATTTAGTTAGTTGATAAAAGGCGTTAAATGGATGCCCGTTTGTTCGTGCCTACATTATATCAACAACAACAACAACATTTATAGTTTAGTTTATTATCAAGATGAATAAAAGCGCAAATATATGTATGTGCTAATTGACAAGAATATGTTCTAACACATAGTTTCACTGTTTGTTTTTTACGCAAATTAATTAGAACCAATACAGTGTTTATTAACAAACAAACACAGATAGTTGCATGAGGTATTTGCTCCCTTTAGGCTTTCACGACCCCTGCCGTTTTAAACAATTAAGAACCGCTATCACAGATCAGTCCACTGTCGCACAACATGTGCCTCCGGGTCGGTAACTGACACTGATTAGCGATAAGATAATGCGGATTAGCGACACAGGAAGACTTTTTGTTCAACAAACACCCGCGTTGTGAACGCGAATTATCGAATATTCAATGTATTACCAGTTAAGCGCCTTAATAATCGGAGAACTGGTTATTCGTTGCCATCTTAAAAATAACTTATAGTATTATGATATAAAAACTGAATAAACTATCGCTTTGTACTTCTATCTTATGTAGTTTATATGTAACTTCATAATCATTCGCAATGTGAACTGGGATTTAAAATGACTAATTGAAAATGAGAAGATAAATCCAAAAATACATAAACATGAATAAAAACAATTTAGATGCAACGATCATGTTGTTTGCTAACCCATTGGTGGCCTGTATACACAACATGTGAACACACAGAAAGGTAGCTAGTCATCACGCACTCACCACCACCCCTCATCGGGAACCGGTTGTCTGCCAAAAAAATATGTTTTCTTTAGCAAACACCGAATTTAGAAGAGGCTACAATAACCGTTGTGATGGTTTTCGTTTGTATTTGCGTTTATTTTGTTTACCGATGAGTAAACAATGAGTAAATTGTATAAATACATGTTACAATGAAACCATACGTTACAAGTAATTATAGAGTTACGCGAATATAACCAACTTCAATACAACTCAAGTACATGATCTTATAAAATATTGTGTTGAAACGTCGGTGATTTGCATCTTTATGATGATTATAAATACGATGAAATTGAATATGCTGGTGCACGGGTGAGGATGACATATATATACATGTACACACATAATCTGAATGGATATTCTAAAAGAAGGAATGTTTGAAAAAATCACGCCCACGAAAAATGAGATAATAATGCGTTTTTATAATAATCACAAGAATCCCGTTTACACATTCACATAACAATCGAAACAATTAATTAACGATTAACTAATAAATCATTAAATGGACATCAGTTAATAGTATTTTTTAAGTGACATCAAATTCAAATTGAGCGAATTAGTGTAATGTGGCATATACGTAAAAGGGGTGATTATTTGTAGTGAACACACGATCAATCAGTGTTATATAATTTTAAGTTGATTTTAATAATTATTGTCCGAATTGTAAATGTAAACTTAAACGTATATACACACTTTATAAATTCATTGTGACTTTTATATGCGTTTTCAATGTTTTCTTTGATTAATACTGTCAAATAATAGTGCTTTATTATATAATTATTTATTAATTAACAGTTATATGAAGGATACACAATTAATATATCTACATTCAACAAGCACTGTGCGACACACAACGTAGACTGTTTTGAAAAGGCCGTAAAAACTGCAGACTCTAAATGTTTAAAGAGCAGATGTACACATACCTATAAAATCGCCGCGAATCGCGACGAATTTTCGTGACATATTCGTCGCGAAATCTCGCGCTGGGGCCGCCCGCTATATTTCGATAATGGTCGCGAGCTTTCGTGACGTCGCTTCGCGAATTTTGATCGAAGGCTCGTCACGACAGCGCGAATTCTGCGGGTTTTGTACTGTAACTATAAACATACGTGTTCATGTACAAATGCATTCAAAAAGCAATATATCTAATGCTTATATTGAAAATGCAACGCTCTGTGATTGTATGACAACACTTAACGACAAACAATCAATCGTTTTGAAAAAAAGACATAGCATATAGATATACAATATGGCTATTAAAATTTAATACGTCTCACACTTTGTACACAGTTATCATGATATTGCGATGAACATGCTTATCAGACCAGTCCTTGATACATGCAATATAAGAAAAGAGTGTTACACATTCCACCATTTCACTGCGTTTTAGTTATGAATGAAAATCAAATTGACGTCTGACGTTTTCTCGTTCTGACTTCAAATCAGAGTGGTGTATTGGGATTTTTGCTCACATCCAGTTCTACTTAGATTCTCGTAACGAATACTATCTTCGTCCGTCCTATTTGTAACAAAAACATAGGTATTTTCGCGTAAAACATGTATTGAAACATGAATAGTTTATGTTTAAAATGAAAACCAGATGCCAGTGCAATTTTATTTCGTTCCCGTATTGATGTCATATTCATCAATGTCCATGCATTACGATCACCATTACAAGTCCTTTTTATGCTTATTTTTATCTTGAATGAAACAGCTGGATGAAAAATGTATGTAGATGATTGGAAGGTCTTTTGAAATTCTCGACTTGCAATGCCACCGAAAAGAGAGTCTTCGCATTAACGAAACGCTGAAACGATTACAAATCAACGTTGTTCGAAAAGGTAGTATGGAACTCATGACAACATGGTTAAAATAACCATTTACAATGTATTTGCATATGAATTTCTGAATCTGTAACACCATCTGAAAATATATATACATACACATGCATAGCATCTTAACGCGATCACACTGACATGTTTGCATGCATAAATAGCCGTTTAAATGACAAGAAACATGTATGCACAGGTTAATTCACTTAAATCATTCAACATAGTTCACCGTTGATGTGTATACTTTATATTACAGTCCATGCCAAACAAACATCGATCGCAACCAGCACTGTTTAGAGGATTGAAACTAGCAAGGACAGAAAGCATATTCCGATGTACTGTTCGCAATATCTCCATGTAATACATAGTTTTAAATCAACCGGCAAAAAGACGATAAAGCCAAGCAATTACCCGACTTAAACATTTTGACTTAACATAGCTTGATCTGTACTATATCAATGAAATATATGTGTAACACAATCTTGTTTTTCTTTTATTATCCCTAGATTATCAATAGTTCAGTATTCAACCCTCACAATTCGTAAATCAAATATATAATTACAGGTCTTGTAAGTACGACAATGATCATGGCCAACTTGAACATGACCTCAGAAGAGAACACACTTGTACATTACCATGAAATCGCCGATGTACCAAGTGAGTTCATTGATGAAGGTTCTAAATTAGCTAACACTAGGAACAGAAAGGGGAACAGTCAAGGAAATACAATAACAGCAAAGGACAACTACGCAAATACAAACCTATCGCCACCAATAGAAATGGGTACTGTTCCCCGTTTAAATATGCCAACAACTGTGAGCCACTACAAAAATATTAACCTAACTCCAGCAACGGAAATGGACAATATTTCCCAGATACCAAGCAGAATGAATACGGAGGACAGTGTATCGACATCAATGACTGGCACCACACTCAAAATAGCGCAAGTACCGGTTTCGCATACATATATACATACTACATACACCCCCATGTGGACAGTGTGTTGCAATAAAAGCGCACGTAAATTATATAAACATAGACTGTATGTGGCTGATACACGTCGTGCGTGTTCTGGTCACATGATTGTAAACATACAATCGGTGCAATCTTTATAATACTGCTCAATGTATGCGCCTTTGTGATATCCGTAAATCAATTTAAGTATTATTTCTAAATTCCGCCTTTGTCCAGACACATGTTCATGCTATTGTTAAGGTCAATTGTTTCATGTATAATGCAAATATTTCAATTTTAAATGTTGACCTGTTTGTTTTTTTAAATGCGTTTAGTGGTATCAATTCGCCTATATAATCGTCACATTTAAACAGTGCGTTATTTGTATGACTTCGATCATGTGTTTGTTGTTGTTTTTTGTTTTTATTGGTCTATGATTAGACTCATTTAAATAGTTTAACTATTGCATCGCCAATTTTACTGAATATAACTAATTACTAAGGATTGCCTGTTTAAATATATTGTCGAACGAAGATTAAATAATCAAATTAATCAAAATATACGGTAAGTATGACAATCTGTGTCGTTTTTATATTTGAATAGCCACTTACACGTGCTAGTGAAATTATTTAATTGACACTTTTCTTACCCAACTAGTTAATTTGATATTTGGGTTATATCACAGGAGTACAGGCATGTAAGTTGGTGGTTTCGTTTATATCACGATACAACTTGAACGTATTTGCGAAATATATCAATGTAGCATATGATGATGACAATGGCGACGAAGACGATGATGATATACTGCTGCTTCTTCTGCTGAATCAGATGCTGATGATAATGATGATGATGACGATTATGAGGATGACGATAATACACATTGTAGCGTTCGAAATTTAAACCTGATCATAATTTTCTGGAAACTGCAATGTACATTTTAGAGACAGATATTTTCTAATACAATTTAGCTAAAATCAATATTGTTTTAAACTAGATAATTAAATTTTATACAATGCTATTTGATAGGCACATATTGTTAAGTTGTTTGTAAAGCTCTATACATTTAGAAAGAAATGCACATGCAACGTATAGGCCGACATTGTTTTAAGGTGTAATTGATATACGACGTAAACACTAATAGCAAGGATATTGTATTTATACAATGCTGTCTGGTCTTAAGAGATATTTTGTTCAAACAAAAGTCAAAATCTAATTTAACGTACGAAATAAAATAATGCTGTAAACGCGAACTAAATTAATGCTAATGATATACAATTTTACCGAGGGACAAGTCTCCTCCAGGAGCATAATCTAAAGCAGTCACAGTCGAGCTCCAAGGCGTAATTTGCTTCAACAATCGTATTTGCATTTTCGATATCTGCATGTATTGATATTTAACAGATATGCAACGATTAATTTTATTCTAGTCAGTTATGTAAGGTTTTGGTTAGAATTTAACATCTGCTTTCACCACATTTATGTGCATAGATTACGTAATTATGTCTTGTCCGTGTAAAGTAGACTTTTCACTTTGATACATTTTTCAATAGTTCACGTAATGCTTTTGACAGATGCTGATGTAATGAAATATTCACTTTTCTTATTTAGACTTGTGCATTTTTCGATGACAATAATATGAAGTTACTTTAAGTGTTAGAAATAAGATTATCATATATTTTAAGTTCCTTTAATCATATTAGAGAGTGCTATTGTGATAATATATATTGTGTAATTATTGTGTTCTAATAATCGTTTCAATAACGCGTTTGGCAATTCTTCACTTGCCTTGAATACATGACCATGTGGTGCTACGTATAATAATGCTCCTCTACTGATGCAGCGGGAGTTTCACTTTGTAATATTGTAATATTCTAGTACACATTCATCCATGTTATTCCGTGGATAACAGACGCAAACAAAAGCACGCGCACATCCAAAGAACGCAGCGCATTTATTTGCAAATACCTACAATTCCCACGGAACACTTTGTAATTCTATACACAAGCCCCTTTGTTATTATGAAGAGTTTTGCAATCTGATCGCGTCTCTAATATGTACTTAAATCCAGGACAATGGTTTAGCTAATTTTTCAGGAATTTTGCACAATTCAGTCCGGTTTATTTTTAGTACTAGATAACTGGCAATACAATACTTCAGGCCATGGTCAATTTTTATGATGCACCTTTGTACAAAAGCCTGACGATGCAATACTACAAGTAGGTCATGGCACTTTGTTTTTGAGATGTCTTTCAAGTCGGTAAATAATGTGTGACATTAAAGGAATTTACTCACACTAGTAAGTCTCTACTGTATTTATGCGATAACTTGCTTTATAAATCAAAATCAATGCATGTATACTTACATCTAGCAAACACACATGCTGTAAAGTAATGATACGCTGAAGTATGAACTTAATACAGTAATATTGCGTGCTTTCAAATTCTAATTTGCTTAAAGAATTAATACATGTTGGAAGATGTGAAGTATTTACATGGATCCCGAGTAGTATTATGACGGTATAACCCGAAAGAAAGGGGCATTGTATGTAAGTAAACTATTAAATACAATAAATTAAAAATAACATTTGCTTTGGATAATATAGCCGACAAGTCGCTGTCATAATGACTTAAAGACAGCAATGCTACAACTTTACGTTATTTTAAACACAGAAGCGATCAGAGCTCTCCAGCATTAGGTTTGTGGAACACAACAATAAACTACAAAACACAATATGCCGGTGGTGTGATTGGATACTATTTTACCTGCATTATCTGATATGCAGTTTTTTTTACCTTCAAAATGTGTTTCACAACATTAACGTTCATTTAGTTTTGACCGCTGACATTGCACTGACATTTTCAAGACCAATTGTGCAAATAAACATGTTAAACCTTTAACTATTAAGACAGGTCTAGTACAAGTAGTTGAGGATGAGAGTCATGCATGATTTGAGTGCTCTTTGCATAACGATGCAGGAAATGCCCTCTATATAAACACCTTGCTGATTAATCCTAATTATATAGTCTAGATGTTAGTGATAAATTACTATTTCTTTTCACAAACAGTGACCTGACAGGAACTATCGCCAAAACGTGCTTCCTTATTCTACAGAGAAGGCAGCTTTTTGTTTGTAAATTGCTAGATCTTTTAAAACATTATTATATTTTATCACGCTGTGATCTATGCTTTTGAAATATTTCCTTAGATTATGATGTAAAATCTTCTTATTACCAATCTGATCGGTGGTGATACCTTATTTCTTAGCATATTTATTTCACTTGAGCAAACTTGGTGCACATTTAAACAACAAACGATTCTACTTGTTAGTTTTAATTATGTTTTATGACACTTTAAAATGGATATGTTGTGAGTAGTATGCATAGCATACTGCGTACTGTGTATATAATTATAAGACAGTGATGAGATTGTTTTAGTATATGTATTATATGTGTTATTTAATATCTGATAACTCATTATGAGTGATAATTAGCGAATGTTATGCTTGTACATGTATTTATAGTTATAATGATGTGTATATGTATATGTACAGGAAAGAGACGTTAAAACGAAATAAATATACATCTTTGAGAGTGACATACTAAATAACACGTATATTTTACGCATCATAAACTGTTGTATTAGTATGCCGGAGGTAAAATAAATGTATTGGTATATGCAGATCGTCACATTAATTTATTGATGTCCATTTTCTCTCATTATGATTGTATCCAGTGCTAACCCATATTATATTTTGAAAATAGGAATCGCGGCTCATTTAGAGTCAATGGAAATGACAGATGTCGTGTTATATTGTTATATTCTGACGACTTTTTAAAATAATTTACCTATTTTACGGTGTACTTCCTTCTAAACTTGTAGTGTTTATCGATGTACGTTGTATTGCAGTTCCCAGCATAATTCCTGAAAATATAACAAGAGCCGATATGTCAATAGAATGTGCGTCGAACTATCGTTCCAATTTAACAGCAGAAAAACAAACAAATCTCTAACGATCGCAGAATGCGACATAATGATGCAATCATGTCGTAAGTTGGGAACACCTCTGAAAAACATTTACAACCTTTCTTACACTGGCCGCCGGGGAAGTGTGCACATCACCAGTCTCGATGACGAAACAATGGGAACATATACATGTTATGAAACCTACAACCCCAGCAATTTTGTGAGCATATACATTATTTCGCCGCCAATGATGGATCCTGCGGATAACTCTTCACATGCTGTTCCCCGTGAGACTAACAATAGCACCAACAGCACATATACGACTAGTCGTTAGAGCTCTTTTGTTTTAAGAATCACAGGCTGATTACCGGTAGTGTTAGTTACCGCAATCATCTGTGTCATTGGCGTGAGTGTCAAACTTATAAAGAAAAAATGTAAGTACACTTTTCTCTAATAACGTAAAATGTACTAAGATACAACCGCAGCAACGTGTCATCCAGTGGGCCAGACACTAATGCTATTGTAATGAATGAATTAGTGATGATGGCTTATATGACAGGAGGAACAAAATATTTGTAAAGGTGCTTCGTTAGTTTAAAATAAGGAAATAATTTATATATTTTCGGACGAACGCAGTGAGTTAGAAAATAACACTAGATATTTGACAACGACAGAAACAGGCTTTTAAATATCGACGGAACAATTACAATATCCACTTGACATGCTTTCTCATTAACTTTTTGTTCCTGCTTCGTTAGATCAGCGATCAGCTCTGAAGTGCAGACATAATGTAAATGCGCATGGAACATTCAGCATAACATGTTTTTGCTGTTAATTGTTAAAATGAATCGGATAATACATTTCTTCGCATTGGTTGTGCATGTTGCTGGTAACGCAAGTAAGTTTACAATTTTTTTTTTACTAAATGAATGCTTCTAAAAGTATTGCTGTTGTAATTGTTTCCATCGAACTATGGCTCATCCGTTAGTGTGGTGTGGTCATATCTTGGTCGAAAGTTAAAGCGACGAATCTTTTGACACAACAAGATAGATGTATATAGTCTCGTGTAATGCTGCGTGCTTGTCACTATAAAATTGGTTTTGTAAATTGTTTAACCTTTACCGGTAGACAGGCTTTTTACCATTTCCGACCATGATTTTGTATTTTATTTCAATTGGTATATTTATGTCATTTATGAATATTCGTTGTAGAGAAACACGATACATTTTAACCGAATCCAATATTTTTGACATGTTATTGTTTTCCAAATAAATGGTAATGTTAATGTATTGCACAGACAAATATTGATATAAAGGATTATATTACACCAATAAATGATAACGTAAATCAATATACACTAAACAACACTTATAACCCGACACTTACACAATTCGTGATAAAGGGGTTAATCTTCGAGAAATTGCTATTAAAATTGTACAACGATCAAATTAATGACATCAGCGTTCGCCTGTTAAATTTTGTTTTTTCAATGTTATGATGTAACCAAAGAAAGTTAAACAAACAGTTGAAAACCAAATTTCGCCAAAAGCCTCGATCAAATCTGGTGGAATTGAAGGAGGAGCCTTCAGATACATAGAGAGGAATAGTAATCATTAATTAATTAATTTATTATATGAAAGTTAAAACGCTTCGACATAGTTAAATATTTTTTCAGTAATTTCATCGCAGCATTTTGCGGTCTTTTTATCGACCGAATGTTTTAGTGTTCTTGGTTTCCTCATAAGTTGTGAACTAAACACATTAAAATTTACAGACTTAAACTCATCTGATGAATTTTTTCTACGGGCAAGTCTAATCATATTTTATTGGAGAATAACCGATTTTGTAAGTGTCAGGTTAGGAGTGCTGATCGGTATATAACTTTATTGAACAGTTTGATTACGAATTTGATTTAGATTGTGGACCATTATAATTTACGTCGATAGAATGTCAAAACGACTTATGTGAAAATAACGGAAAGATTCTAACATAAATTAAATTTGCTTTTCAGATTCACCAGAAACATGGATTAACGTTAACGTGTTCTGTCCATCAACAGTGACAGTTTCATGCAGCGATGGTACTGATAGGTACGGGATTTGGAGTATCTACAGAGATCGACAGCAAAGTATTCAGAATATGGCAAGAATTATAAACAATGGTAGCACATGCAACGTGATTTCCCACACATCCCAGCAATCAATACACTGCGAGTGCCAAAGTGGACTATGGGTTATGTGCAACATCTCTGATGACAGGATTGCTTCAATGGATGACAAGTGGCACTGTTCGAAGTACAGAAATGGATTTTCCTATTTAAGCAACACGTTTATTGTACAAAGTATCGGTAAGCTTCGATACGTATTTGGCCGTAAAGTATTAAACGCTTGAATGTTATTCACAATCTGTTATACACACGATGTATATTTCAATTTCCACTACCCACTTGCGTCTCTTTATACAAGATTTAAATATCAATGTACCACTATATCGCTACACTATACACACACATATCTTAGACGGTCTAAATGTATCTCTGTGCATTGATAACACTAACCTAAGAAAAACTTTCTAGATTTTTTTTTCTAGATTCCATTAAAAAATGATTACTTCCCACAATTATTTGTTAACTTGTTTTTATATTTCCGCCAAGATCTAATGTTTTTGGCTGCGTTTATTTGTTTGTTGGTCTGTTTGGTAAATGTCAACAAAACGAATACCTGTTACATGTATGATTGGCTTTAATTTTCTGGGTATGTGTGGAAATGGAAAATTCAATATTTAGCCTAGGTTACATATTTTGAGCTTCATGTTTGTTCACTTTTTACTGATGGTGTTGAAGTGTTTTACATTGCATCTAAGTGAATATGGATTAAGAATACACCAAATATGTTTGGCCTTTTCTTACGTCATCTAACATAACTTTCATTTCAACTTTTGCTGTCCGTGTGAACACGATAAGAACATAATTGCAATACTTAATACTATTTTGCTCCTCCACCAGAATTGCAAGGCGATGATTAGAAATGACACCTTTTTTCAGAAATTGCATGTGTTGCTCATCTACTGATTCGTTATGTAATTTATACAGATTAAGTTGCGTATATGAGGCTTAGGTATCGTTATCTGCAATACGATTCCGCGTGTTATTTAAAATTGGAATACCGGTAACATAAAGTTGTTTTTGTATACAATGATCAGCTTACAAAATCAGCAATATGGCCGAATGCCCTCTACCGAAACTTACACCTTAATGTATTGAACTACTAATAGAATGTGCATATATGAATTTAAAATGTAAAATATAGTCATCGTAAAGATTGTAAAGATGTCTGACAAGCCTCTTACAATACAATTTATATTTTCACTAGAACCCACTGAGTGTGCAACAAAATTGGTTATGAACCAAGTCTCGAACGAACAAAGTATATTTCCTACTGCTTTAGACAATGTCACAGAGAAAGTTTCAAAGATACCGGATACGTTTACAGATATGTCAGGTGAGTCATGTGCAGACTTCCCAAAAACTGTCGGTCCGACGGACATGACCGGCAAATTTTGAGTGGGTCCGATATTTGTTTCCTAAGAATCGGTCCGACCGTCCGAAAGCTTTTTCAAGACTCTTTCCTTTATATTGCTGGATAACAAAATACCAAAGCAATTGAATACAGCTCCGCTATATCGCTATGTCCAATACATCGCAAATTGGCGGTGGATCACGAATTTTTGTTTTCATGCTCTTAAATGATTTTCTCATTACACCTACTGCTGTATATAAACGCCGTTTGGTCTGGATTTTAGCGCCTGCATCGCTACTTTTCTCAATTAAACTAATGTTGTGCGACAAAGTATAACCCGACCTGCGCACCATCAAAGAGTAAGTTTGGCGTCACCAGCGCACATTGAGCATGCTACCCATGACTAGGTACTTTCCATTCAGTCGCTGTAATTAGCAGCCCAATTACAAACGTGGTTACACGTAATTGTATGGGTCGTGAAATAATGTGCTGCACGGCGTCCACGTGGTGTGTTTTAAAAGTAACTCTAAGTCATAGACCTTAATGACAACAATATTCTCGATACCGCGTAATTGCTTTCGCGTTTTATAGGTGTTATACTGGTCAACAAAAGATTGAGTAAAATATGCGGCATCCATACAGACACTTAATAATTGTGTTGTTTTGCGCTTCGAAACTTTTATACAAAAGTAATGACTTCACAGTTCTTTGCGCTACAAACTTTTTTTATATAACGGTCAATACGTCCACGCTTTCCATGTAGATGACATAACGTTGTGATTGTCAGCATAATTTTTGCGGGCTTTTTAGCAAACCACGGGTTTTACATGAAAAACATGCACACGTGAACAGCAAATCTGGACGGGTGTTTCGGATTTCATTTTTATTATGCGCGTTGTCATATCGTAAGGTGATATAAATTAAAACAATAATGGCAACGGTGGGTAAAGTATGTTTGCTTTTTAGATCGCGAACATACGTTAGTGTATACATGTATACATACTAAGACGAATGTTTCGGTCCGGGAAATTGTATTTCGTTCCGACTACTTTTGACAGGTTGTCAGACCAAATGTCCGACACTTTTTTTGAGCTTTCGGGAAGTCTGCATGTGTCGAAGTATAACCAGTTAAATAAACACAGTGATATAAAAATATAATCTAAGATAGTATCTTTTAAATAATCTACATTTATCACTGCATTTTATCATTTACCGTTTTACGTATAGTTTGTTATTTCGAAATATAAATCCGTCTTATTTAATAACTGTAATGGAAATCTTACAACTAACATACTTTAAATTGTGTCTATGTGTAGTTCATGTTTACAGTTTAATGTGTTGACCAATAATACCGCAATAAGTTGCTAATGTTTCAAACGCTCATAAATGAGCGTGTTGAGAGTCTCAATTATGTTAAATCCTCATATTAAAATTTTGATATATTTAACATCCATTGAAGTGCATATATGAAATAACATCTATATTAAATGTTATATTCCCCAGCAAGCTATATTTTGACATACACGACACCGAATCCCACAACAAAAACTGACAATACAACTAAGCCGGAGAATGAAGAATCTGCTACGACTCAAGAGAGTTTACATTTCACCAGTAAGTTTTCAAAAAAAACATTAAAACATCTGCAAAGCACATTATTGTGCCGATGCTTACAAGATTGTAAGCAACCGTTTCGTTGCATTAATAGCTACACAGTATATTTTCAAATCTGTTAAATACCAATATAAATTAAACATAGAATTATTGCTTTGTAGTTTATTTCCACAGCTTATTTAAAGGGACTATGTCATCGAAAAGGACCTCAAGGGGGAAATTGCTTTGAACATTATGAAATTTAGATATTAATACTGGCGTATAATAACGGTTAAAACAGTGTTAATAAAATGGGACAATAGTGTGGGTATTCTGAGATTAAATTTATAATATGTGTTGTGTTTGTTTGGCCCTTCCCCTGTATACAATTTTACGTCAGAATTGTGAGAGTTTTGAATAACCATAGTTTGCATACGACTCTTTCCTAAGCATGACAGCGCAGTTGGTTCAAGCGCTGTCTACTGCTAATCTGTTCGTATGGCTCCTTAGTCGTCAGTTCGATACCCGCCTGTGTTTTTTTTTTCAGATTTTTGTGATGGATGATTTGTTTTTAATCAAATATCTTATTGTGTTCTATTTTATTTATATTTATTTAAAGCACATGTCTTCATTAAAGCACATTTCTATCAAATAACATAATTTATAGTGCAAAAGAAGCCATTTTTTCGTTGACATAGTCTCTTTAAATGTTGAAATGTGAATATATATATATTGTATATATCATTGTCCTTATCCGTCAAGCGTGTTAACGTCACGAAGGCATTGCCCTTATACATCATGCGCGTTTAAGTCACTGAGTCATTGTCCTTAACATAAAGCGTATTTAAGTCACTGAGTCATTGCCCTTATACACCATGCGTGTTTAAGTCGCTGAGTCATTGTCCTTATCATCAAGCGTGTTTAAGACACTGTTTCATTGTCCTCATCCATCATGCGTGTTTAAGTCAATTGTGAATTAAGTAATTGTCCTTATCCATTATGCATGTTGCACTTTGAATTTTCCATCATATGAACTTTCTCTCAGACACATTCCTACCGCGGCGTAATAATTACATCACACTATATACTATAACATATGAAACTACTATAATAGCGTATTTTTATTCCTCATGCTAATACCCCATTATTTAATACAGTAAAAGTATTAACAGAACTTGTCAAAATCGTATATGTTTATTAGATTTTTTTATTATTGTTCACTGTGTAAAAGGCATTTAGTAAAGTGTTGGTGGACTGAACAGAAATAATACATAAAGCATGTTCGCCGTTGTTATTTTTATTAATAAGAACTTATTAAAGGAAAGCCGATGACGGAAGTGGTTATTGGCACGATACACCTGTACTAAGACGAGGGCTTGAGCCCGAGAGCTAATACAGGTTTGGGGTGCTAATAACCAATCCCGGCACGGTATGCCGTTTAATGAGATGTTTATTATATACCACCGCTATTATCTTGTAAAACATAAACAAAACTCGTGAGATCTAATTTTTAAACCCGTGCAAACCGCAGACAAGAGCGCGCGCTCACGTCATGATAATATGACGTCTTGATAAGTTACTTCCAAAAATATACAAGTTACATTTTCTTGATAGTTAAGCCGTTAAAAGTTTCTCAGAAAGATATATAAGCACGTTTTTAATTTGACGAATTATTAATATTGTACGCAGGTAAATTAAATTAAACTTTTATTCAGAAAAATGAGAGATTGTCTCAATACGCGCAAGTGAGTTTTGGCGAGTTATTTTGCACTTCTGCAAATAACCGGAACTACCTGAATTGGCACGATAGCTAAAGTTATTTGTTTTTCCTGTTAATAAGTGTAACTATTTATGGTAAGATATATTATAATGAAAATAATAACACATACAAAAAAGTAGCACTGTCAAACTTCAGCAAATGTAATATATTAGTGCAAGGTTTAATAGTGCATTTGATGTATTTGTAACACGCTAGTGCAGTATATGAAATACAATATATGCCTATGTTGTATATTTAAGAAATAATTGACGGGTAGCTGTTGATTATTGCGGTAATAACCAACGGTTTGGATTTCCGATGCGTAGATATTAAACCACGAGGGCGGTATGAGAACTATATTTATTTATTCTCCGCCCGTTTTCCGAGAAGTGCACTCACACGTGCGTTGTTGTGACATCGATAAATCATAACAATTCAAAATGACGTCAGCTTAATTGATAAACATTAAGCGAATGACGACGTATTCATCGATATAATGCAGTGAAAATATCATGCAAAAAAGCGCAATATTAACAAAACGTAAACGTTTTTGTGAACTTAAGTATAAAATGTGTAGTACAATTGTGATATAATTGCGCTGCATAATGCAAAAATGATTTGTTTGTCACAATTTGATATCGCGCGTTTAAGCACGTGCATTTTTCGGAACAAGTTCTTCGAATTTCCGGAACTATTTTCAAAACATTAAGCTCCGCCCATAATTTGTTGTTCAATAGTCGAGCATAGTGCTCGACTATTTCAAGGATTAGTTTATGTCGGTGCATTCATAAAATGTGGACAGGGGAACAACTGTATTCCAAATACCTAAGACACAAACATGTTTCTTAGTAAAGGTATTATCAATGCGTAACACTGATGCATACGTTTAATATATACCACCGCTTTTAACTAGATATAAGTATATATAATAAAGAGTTAGCTTCCGTTAGAATTAATTAACACACGTACACGTAACAAATATATGATCTCTGTTGTTTCTAATGTAATATTGTTCAATGCTATATTCTTTAGTCCTTTTTGCGATTAAACTTAGTTGGTGTTTGGCTTCCGTCAAACTTCTGGCTTGTTTGCGATTTTTGCCGGAGGATGACCTGATCAACTGATAAGGATACATCGCCCGAGGATGACCTGATCAACTGATAAGGATCTGTGTTCGTCTTGGGGATATTGGTTGTATGGGGTAATAAAATTAGGACCATATAAGTGCAAATGAGAGTTATCCTTACGGAGTATTTGACATGAGGTGTCTTACCAGTTTTATACATAGAAGTTCAAACCAACATTTGACGAAACCTTAACCTTTTAAATGAGTGTATTTAGTGTACTTTCAGACAGAATATACATTGTTAAATAAATAATATATTCGAATCTTTAGGCGAGGTGTTTGACATGTCTCAAAAATACATCAATAAACAAAATAAAATACATAAGTTCAATTGAAATAGCAAATGTATCTAAATATATTCGTAAAAAGTAATATTATTTAAACATGTATTTTATGAACATTCTTATTTAGAACGTTGTTTGTTCATGTATGTAGATGTTTGTAGCTATGTTTTTCTTATAGAAATGGACTACGTTTATTTCATTTTGTCTATTTAAACTTTTCTATTATAACAAAAACAACACCAGTACTTGTATGGGTGTGTCAAGCCCTTCTAAGCACCATTCAACCAGCAACTGGAGATCGATCAAATGCTTACATGTACTATTTTGCTTAGAAAAAAATACTTGATTTTACCTGCATGTGTACACACGTCTTCACATTGGCTTCTTTCTGTGTTTAATGGATATAACTCCTCAAGTGTTTCAAACTGCAGATTAACCATAAAAACAGAACGTCAAAGTTTTGAGTGTTAAAGTGTGTTTTAAAAAGCATACGATGTGCATTATTAATCATGATGTGAACTCATTAAACCAGCATCTGACTACATATGTTAAATCATACAAATTGTATTAACACAATACATGCATATTAATACATATATCCTAAAAACATATAACTATATACTAATATTAATAAATAACGCTAAGCTGTGTGTATATTTAATTGATTTTTAACCAGTTTACTCATTTGATATGATACTGGCAAACTTTGTTTTTTGGACGCTCGAGTAGAAAATGAAATTGAAATTTGAAACTCATACTCAGGTATTCGGCTAAAGTTGATTCACATCATATACACGCGATAGGCATGTCCATGTATATATGTATATAATTGTTATATGTCGATATATTAAAATCTAAAATATGAACAATGTAGTTTTCACAGAATTCTATACCACAACAGAAACATCAAATGCTTCCACAACAACGAATGCCAGCAACACAAAGTATGTGGATAGCGAAGAGTCTGACAACTTATATATCAACAGTGTGTTAAAAAATAATAACAATATGCCAGTCTGATATTAATCGTTTTGAAATGCCGACATTCAGGAAACTTCGTCAATCTGTAATACATTGTAATAAAACACATACAACCTAATGTTTTACATGTAAATGGTTTACTTAGAACAACATCACAAAGTTCAGGCTTTACATGTGTGAAGCATTACTTTAATCAGATTGCCGTCTATCTTTTGTCCAAATGTTCTGCGTTACGATAAGGGAATTCCTAAAGAACAGGTACATGCGTCACTTCCTGAAACGGCAAGAAACATTCGACAGCCAAAACCTAAATCGTCTATAATACATGTACTAAAAATAGTGTACAATTCTGTAACATAAATGAACTGTTTTTGTTTATGTCTAATCTTCTAAAAAATAATTTGGCTGATAAAAAACTAGCCTTAGTTGTTTACCTAATCTCTGCTAAATACGCATGTATATCAACTAGTAATGCACATGTCAACATGTAAAGACATGTGTTTCGGTATTATAACCTAACCACACTTTTATTTTAATTATGACATGTCACGAAATAGCTTGTCATGACTTGAACAATGCTGCATTGTGTTGAATGAATATCCGCTTTTCTTAATTCTGATCGATGTGAAAACAAACAATATTTATTATAAGTATCGTTTTATACAACCGGTACATGGTGTTTTATTGTCTACAACATTTAATTTGTGAAGATAATAGATTCATTTACACCTTTCAATATATACTTTCATTTTATGCTTTCCAGTGGTTTATAGGGAATATATCAGTACAATAACATTGATAATTCTTTGTTTTAAACAGTGAAAATTACCACTTTGATAATGTTTACTATTTCACACTAGTTTCCGATTTAATACAGTAAATTAAACGGACCGTTAACGATGTCGAACTCGAACAATGGGAAATCACGTCATTATTTTGACATCATGACGTTATGATTTCCGCAACATTTTCAAATTAATCACATTCAGATAGCACATAATAAACTGGGTTTATTTCTACCTAAGACCGCGAAGCTGTAGTGTTAGTGTCCAATCAACCGTCTCGTCCCCACGTCCGTTACAATGTAGTGTCCCACCGGCTAGCTGTTTAGGTCCCTGGCTCTATCTTTCAACAAACGTAAAACATTCAGTGACAGAAGCTTTAAAACTGTTGGACCAAAACTATGAAATAAACTACCATTACACTTGAGAAATTCTCAATCTATTGATATATTCAAAAACAGTCTGAAAATGTATTTTTTTAGAGATATTGTGTCATATTTCTAAGTTATCATCCGATGGACTTTAAAAGCAGGCGATTTTTTTCTAGAGAAATGTGTAAACAAATGAAGAAAATATTGTTCCATTCATATATTTTATTTTCCATATGCAGTTATGGGTTATTAAGTCATGTGTCATTTGAATGTCTTATTACTGACTTTAAACGTAACTAAATCATACGATCGAACTTCATATGATATGTAATGATGCTGTCTCTCTCTGATAATGAATGTATACAAATGTATGTATTCATGTTTGTATGTCTATATAATGTAATGTTTTGTTTTGTAGTTTATGTAAAACGCCATTCAATATGCTTTATTTTTAAATAGGCGTTTAAACAAATTAAACAGTTTCAGTTTCAGCACATACAACAGCATACAATAAAAAGAAAATGTTTTGATTTCGGTAGAATTTCGATTTTTTATTCGCTTGTGATCATAGAAAACATATATTTTCACGAGTGGCTGCGTCACTCTTGAACATATAAATGTCTATGATCACTCGTGAAATGAGTGTTCCGTTATTTTCAGCACTTTCAAAGAGAGACTTCATAATCGTCATGACTGTTGCGGGTTTAGCAGTTGTAATTGCAACAAATACCTCCATCTGCGCGTATTGGAAAATCAAAACTCGCTTAAGAGGTACGTACATGTTACGCTATGATAAATTTTCATATTCGAATACACATAAAGCTTGCAATCAGTTTCTAACTTACGAATTCTATATACACTACAGCTCATGCGTACCCATTATATGTCGCGCTACGCAGAGTTTAGCGGATCGATTGATGGGCATCACCGGGCATCAACAATCCGAGCAAAAGCATTCGGATTGAATCCATTTTGTGTTCGTTAAAAACCACCACACCGAGCTACTTCGCATGGGTACGCCAATCAATTAGGCAAATAAAACATAGAGACTTCGCGACGGCGAAATAAAATATGTGCCTGAGCTAAAGTTTCTATCACTGGAAGATGCTTGTTTAAATGAATTGTTGACTATTAATATCGAAAGGCCATCAATATGTCCGTAGCCAATCAACACAATCCTCACATAAATAATAATATGATTACAGATCTCCAATCTACGACGATGATGGAGGGCAACTTAGAGATGACCCCAGAAGAGAACATACATGTTTATTATCATGAAATAGCGGAAATACCAAGTGAGATTTTTGCTGACGGTTCTGCTTTCCATAACAAAACAAAATATGTGTCTGAGCTAATGTTTCTATCACTGGAAGATGCTTTTTAAAATGAATTGTTGTATATTAATATCGAAAGGTTATCAATATTTCCGTAGCCAATCAACACACTCCTGAAATAAATAATAATATTATTACAGATCGCCAATCTACGACGATGATGGAGGGCAACTTATGGATGACCCCAGAAGAGAACATACATGTTCATTATCATGAAATCGCGGAAATATCAAGTGATTTGTTTGCTGACGGTTCTGCTTGCCCTAACACTCTGAACAGAACGGGAAATAACCAAGCAAATACCGTAACTGCAATGGGTCACAACGACAACATTACCCTAACGTCATCAACGGACATGTGTAATATTTCCAACATAAATACAATTCTAAAAACATCAAAGGAAATTGATAATATTCCGTATATAAATACACTTCCGGCTATGGGCCACTACGACAATCTAACCCTAACTCCACAAGTGGAAATGGGTGATGATCCGCATATAAATACACAAGCAGCTATGGACTACTACGGAAATATAACCCTAACCCCATCAGTGGAAATGTTTAATATTCCTCAGATGTTATGCGGGACGTATGACCATGTATCAACACCCAGGAATTACGCCACTAACAAAGGCGCAGGCGAACCGATTTCATTTATGGCGTTAGCAGAGGTTAATACTTCTGACGGTAAGGTGGCAGCACGACGTGCTCGTATAAGATGCCAATTTGAAACTATTATTGTACAATTGCATAAAAAAACAAAACAACACGGATCATATAGATCTTTAGAACAACACTAACACAACAGCAACACACATATTTATAATAACTATGAACATAATTATAACAGTAACACAAATAACAACATTAAGTATAATGGTTCATTATTATGTTTCTGCACGGTTGTTTTAACCTTTCCTGACACTATGAACATATCCTTTCAGGAACAGAGAGAGATTCAGAAATCAGTATCCATGTACCTTGTGAAAGGTTACACTGAAATATTTAAACATGTTATTTCCACCTTGAATTTTTCAAAATATTCTTAATATGTTTTGTATGTACAAATCAATGTATATGTACATGGATATGTTTTAACACACACCACGGGTAAAAAGTTTGCGATAATTAATTGGCATGTATCTCCTTAAACCTGAATGAAATTCTAAATAGAAATATACTTGCATATTTGTTTTTGATTTCAAACATAAATTCATAACGTTTCAACAAATGGTGGTTTTTGAAGCGAAAACTTACGGTACTTCCCCTTTTTTTATAGAGCGGAGGTGGAATGTGGACGTTACGAGGATCTAGATCGAACCAAACGAGAATATAAATCGCAGTACAGCGCACTGGTGTGAAGTTGCTAAGTTGAACAAAGTAATGTGCACACAAAGGTTGACTCCTTATTCAAGTTTTACGAAATGTGTGTTTCATTTTTGTGTCATCGATACTTACCAAACCTATGCTACCAATACAATATTTTTAGCTAGGCTGCCACTGTTACTCCTACTACTGCACAGTTTATGTCCCGTAACTAATTTCATTCCGAATCCGTTAAGTTTCTACAACAACTACTCTACCCCGTGTACTACTGGTACTGCAACTGACACAGCTTCTACTTCAACCACCACCACCACCACTTCTACTTATAATAACAGTAATTAAAATGTATGAACAACTGCTCATTGTACTTATACGACTTCTACTATTTTGTTTACTTCTGCTACTAGTACGGTTTTTACTGCTGCGTCTCTGCATTCCCACTACCACCACTACATATAGAACTATTGCTGCTACTAGAATCTAAGATACGTCATATATTTTACAAGGTCTGATGTTTGGCCAGAAAAACATATCAAACACGGGCAAGATTTATTAAACACAGTGTTTCGTTTCCCAGAATACGAAAATGCATTTTTCATATGCTTTATGTTTTCATATTCTCTAGCGTAGGCGCAGTTTGGTTATTTGTGTATTTGTGTACTAAAAATGCAATGCAAGGGGAAAAAAATAAAGACACAAACTTTTTTTTTTCCCCTTGCATTGCAATTTTAGTTTGTTGTTCTTGATCATACACTTGTTTCTAATTTTCTTGTGTGATTTTATGTATAAATATGTTTCTAGATGTGTATATTTAATATCATGTCAAATTGCATTGTGCAAAGGTCATTGTACGCTTGGTTAAAATATAGACATGTTGTAGTTCATTGTATGAACGATATGTTTTATTACTACTGCGAAGGATGGGCTGTTTGTGGTTCGTAAGTTTTGTGTCTATTATTAGCGAACACAGTTATGAAAGGATGTACATGGAAATGATATGGGTGAATGAGCAAGTGATTGTATTTTGTTGGCAATCTCGATCACCGTCGGGATCCATACATTCTATATATGATCCTTTATTATTTGGGGATAGGGAAAATCGGCTGTCTATGCGGAATATTTCGCTTTACTTGTTTGTCAGTCCACATATTACTATAGTACAATATTGTTTGAAAAACAACGTAAAAACGGCAGTCAATGAATCGATCTGGACAATGCAATTATAAGAATACATTTACCAGTCACTGTTTAAACGTTCTACTGCATTATGAGGGCACATTCAAAAATGACTTGGTTCAATGAGCCAGATGTATTCAAGGCGTCAGCATATTCAGTCGCGATACCACAACACTTAAACACGAAACAATATATATTACCGGGAGTTTCACTAAACAATCACTTATTTTGTTGAGTCACTTCCTTTAACAAACATTTGTAGATTTCTTTCCTTACTCAGCAAGTGTGTATCTGGGGTCAGTTGATGAACACAGTCACGTGTAGATTTATTATTATTATACACTTTTCAGTAAAATTAATTTTGATAAACCCACTGTTGGAACAGTGAAAATATCAACTACTATATTTTATTCATTATACAATTTATCTAAAATATAAATCAGTGGCAACGACGCAGAAAGTATGGCACCATTGTTCACCTTATAAATGAGTGACAATTTTTGAATCATTTATAATGTCATTTATCACGACATAATAAGACACTGGATATGTTTACGCGTATCGCGCGCATTTTTATAATGTATTTATGTATGTCCAAAAGCATAAAATATTCATGAACATTAATTGATTTTGGTGAATGGTCGATTTGTATTTTCTTCGTGGTCATATTAAACTATATTTCACTTGTGGCTTAAACATTCGTGAACACATTTATTTATAACAACTCTTGAACTAAAATGTAATCATTACCGAAATCAACAAATCTAATCTATGTGTTTGCATTTTTCAAGCCGGTTTCCTTTCAATATTAAACTTGGTAGAATGCCATGTTTTAAGAGGATACAAGACACTCTTTATTATATGTTCAACCTTTTTTGCTTATAATTGTTCATGTCTTTTTGAATAAAACGCAAAGTGTGCATTCTGCCTTGACACTGTTAAACCAGGTGGGAGTTACGTTTTGCGAGTTACTGTTGTTTAACACTTTGACATTTCACAACAGATTTGTAACACGAAACAAATGTTCATTAGACCAAGGATCTCATCGCCTGTTACATTTTGTAATTGCTTGTTCACTGTTTTACTTTTCTTAAATACTTATATTGGCAGGTAGATAACCAAGTGCATACGTTGTTTAATATATATATATAAACAAGCAAAACAAATAAAGGAATATATTAAACCACGAACTGCATTTCGCCACATTAGGATTAAAAGGGCCTATCTAACATGTGAAAAGAAGAAGCCTTAGGATTAAAAGGGCCTATCTAACATGTGAAAAAGAAGAAGCCTTAGGATTAAAAGGCCTATCTAACATGTGAAAAAGAAGAAGCCTTAGGATTAAAAGGGCCTATCTAACATGTGAACAAGAAGAAGCCTTAGGATTAAAAGGGCCTATCTAACATGTGAAAAGAAGCAGTAAGGTCCCTGTAATACTAAGGTTGCGATTAAAATTATCTTATTACTATCTGCATGTATTCAAGGACAGTGTTGCTGTATTGTTTTGTGATACTTGGCGACAGTTGCAATAGTGCGGGAAATTGTACTGTCCACAACTAATTTTTCAGAATATTGCTTTTTTGTTTTTGTTATGAAGCTGAAATTATTATAAATATTATCATGTACTAGTGTATAATGCACACTGAATTAATAACACTACTAATTGTAAAATATTTTGTTCATAATATTCATGGCTATGACTGAAAGATATATAATATTATATTTTTAGAATTTCATATTATCAACGAAAGTCGCAAAGTATTACGCCTCAACTTAACAGTGTTGTCCTGAGTGAATTGTTATACTGAGTGAACAATAAAAGTACATTGTTAAACTGAGTAAACAATACATGTACCTTGTTATACTAAGTGAACAATATACGTGCCTTGTTATACTGAGTAAACCATAAAAGTACCTTGTTATACTGTGTGAACAATAAAAGTACCTTGTTATACTGAGTGAACAATATACGTACCTTGTTAAACTGAGTAAACAATACATGTACCTTGTTATACTGAGTGAACAATATACGTACCTTGTTATACTGAGTGAACCATAACATTACCTTGTTATACTGTGTGAACAATAAAAGTACCTTGTTATACTGAGTGAACACTTAAAGTACCTTGTTATACTGAGTGAACAATACAAGTACATTGCTATACTAAGTGAACAATAAAAGTACCTTGTTATAATGAGTGAACCATAAAAGTACCTTGTTATACTGAGTGAATAATGCAAGTACACTGCTATACTGAAGTGAACAATAAAAGTACCTTGTTATACTGAGTGAGCAATACAAGTACATTGCTATATTCAGTGAACAATACAAGCACATTGTTATACTGATAGAACACTAAGAGTACCTTGTTATACTGAGTGAACAATAAAAGTTCCTTGTTATACTGAGTAAACAATTAAAGTACCTTGTTATACTGAGTAAAAAATAAAATTACCATATCGTTTTTTTACCGGTTTAGTCTTATTCAGCGGGTTTTAGTAGTAGTGAAATACTTATTTATTGGAGAACATTGCTATCGACGTAAGTGCTTTACACAGTTTGCTAGTTAATTATGTTTATGCAAGCTTGACCAACATATATTTGATAGGGAAACAATGTAATGGTTGATTGAAAAAAAAATGTATTGAAATATATTGAATTGCGATCATTTATTTTGACAATATACCTGTACATCCAGAAGCTGGTTTGTGATTTAAAAGTAGCCAAGTATGCGTTTTACAACAATTTATTCTTTTTAACTTTTCTTACAATTTGAATCGAAATATATGGTAATTAACGTTATCCGTCTTGATTTAATTTATGTCAATACATATGTTGTAAGATCGTGTATACACTCTTTAAACTGCGGTTAATTAATGTTGGTAATGGGATAAACAGTGCGATAGTTGACAGATGTTGACTGACGTCAGTGTACCACCTTCGCTGAATAGGACACGGACATTTGATGCACCGGTCTCCATATGTATTTTACATGCCGTATTGTTTTCAATAGAAGTTTGATTTCCAAGTTTCCCAGTCTAATCAGGCAATCGGTGTGTGGTAATACCCACATATTCTGACATGACACTCATAGATTTGTATGTAGACAAAGACAACAATTATAATTGTTAACTACCAATTTTAACAACGAGAAGAAATAGTTCCGATAATGACGCCATTGTTTTCAGTTTGTATCAACTGAAATGATGTCACAATTACTTTGTATCATTATCGTTGTTATTCGGTCTACAAACACACCCTTGTCGTTCTGATGCGCGGCTATTAAGCAACTTGTGATTTTATTCCAACGCATAATAACTCGTAATCGTTGCTTATTTGTCGATAAACAACAATAAATCGAAACATGTTTCTATAATACTTATCACAACCAAAAATGAAACACTTATTGCTGTTAAACTGCGATTCTAAGTATCTCGTTTAAAGGGACTCTGTCTATGAAAAGGGTAAAATCGGAAATATAAAAATTAATATTGGCATATAATAACGGTTGTAATAATACACATGTGATGAAAAAAGAGCATAAGCGTTTTGATAAAAAAAACAGCATTTGTTAGTTATGTTGTGTTTGTTTGTTCCGTTTCTAGTTAACATATTGAAATCAGATTTCTGAGTATCTTATGTCGCCATAGTACGCACACATAGTTTTTCGTCAGAATAGCGCAGTTGGTAAGAGCGCTGTCAATTGTTGGTAGGACTAATTTGATACCCATTATGTGTTGTTGTTTTTTTAATTATTTCTGCTTTTTGTATTTTTATGCTTTTATCAACATTATCATAATGTTGTAAGTTATTATACAGTGTTAAATATATTTATGTTTTTACAGGAATATTGCTCATTTCAACATAATAACATAACAAATGCTGAATACCACGTTTTCCTAGCTATAGTTTCGTTACAACAGTCTGACGTAGTGTAAATGTATATATATTCAATACTTCATGATGTAGTTATGTATTTATACATATTATTCTTGAGTATTGACGTCTAAAGTGCTCGATGTAGATGCACGTTATAAACTTATTGTACATACGTGTCTAATTTTTATGAAACAATATAATTGCTGCTATATACTAATATAATATTTCCTTGCTGCAAATAATGGTTTAAAGCGACCTGTTTTCAGTTTGGCAAATTGACGATTTCAACACATTTATATCCCCAACATAATAATGCATTATATAAACACGCAAAATAACACTTCTAACAAAATAAAATAGTGTAAATGCAGTGTTAAATTTTTGAAATCAAATCGCACAATTGTCCGACACGAGTCTCTATGTCTCAGTAGGTAAATTGGACAATCACACCGGTAAGCCAGACAACACAGGTTCGAATAAAAAAAATTCGGGTTTTCTCGAATATTTTTTTATTCCTACTATTGCATTATTAGACATAAGTCTCTGTACAATACCATCGCAAGAAGTTTGTCCATGGCGCTTTTGTTCAAACGTTTACGGGCGTTGCACTAGACGTTAGTTTTCCTCTCACCTTTAGTTCTTGCTGATTTCTGAGAATAATTGTTCCGCAGCCGCTGGTAGCGCCAAATGTTTACTGAATATTATTGCATTATTTTTGTTCCTTGACATTTCTTGCCATGAAGTCGACCAGAAACTTTTAGAAAAAGCGTCTGTGTTGTTAAGTGCAAATCGAATACATCTTATTTCATGCTTATCAGTTAATCGTGGTTAAAACGTGTTGCAAATCAATTAATTAAACATAATAACGTTTCTAAAACACAAACTCCATGCATATCATAGCTATTTACTCGACCAAAATAAAAAAATATAAAAAAATATACACGATTCCAACCTTTATCCAACGGATTTGTTAACTGTGCACTCTACCATTAGACTACAAATGTCTTCATTGCATGTTTCTATGAATGAAAAATGGTAGACACGCATCGTGATAAATTTATTGTAACGATCTAAATTTAGACTTGTTACGTAATCGAAGATGATTTTCATGAGGTGCCAGATCAAATATAACGCAATACTAAAAGTATTTTAATTATGTACATGTTTTTATCTGTATTCGTATCTTGCTATCGGTAATTCATAGTGTTTTTTATGTTCAATGTATTTTTATTGTTTGCAGCGTACACATTGTATAATAACATGAACAACACCATTCATGCGGAATGGGCTTTTGGTAGTATTTTTAGTGAAACATCACGATGTAGGGGCACCAGAATGTTAATGAAATAAGAATAAATCTTCCATAATTTGCGCTGATTTAATGCGTAGTGAACTATCAACTGCGCTTGTCCAGAATGTGTAAGGATTTAACATTGTTTTAAATACGTAACTACTGTACAATACTGTGAAATTAAAGCCGAAACAACATTGAGTATTTTGTTTAAGATGCATAGATGTATCGATGGATCGTTTGTATGTAAACAATGCGTTCTTAGATGATAAGGAAGCATGTTTTGTTATTAAATAGTTATCATTTTAATTGTTAAGTATCTTTTTCAAAAATAAGAGCAGACAAATTCAGCGAACGAGCTTTAATCATGGTGCGTGAATTACGTGTATTGATGAGGTCGTTTTCGCAAAATTATGTTTTTTTTTTTGTTTTTTTTCTAAAGTTCTTGAATGCTTGCAGTTGGTAGTCAAACTTCCATAAACCGATGCTTATTGACAATACTGTGTGGTAAATATGTTCGCCAATTGCATACGGAAATTTAAACCGTTACAGTGCAAGTAGTTTATAAGAATATTAGCGCGGCTACTAAATGATTCATTATAATAAACGAAAACGTGTACATGTGCATCTGATGTTTTACCGTTACTAAATAAATGATGAATATCCATTCAACTGTCGTCCTTTTCCAATATGCAGTTGAGCAGTACAAATCGAATAGTAAGTAATACAATAAATACGAATTAACAATGTCATATTGATGTTATTTTGATTTATCGGCACATCACAAGTACGAAAGTCCCGTTATAATCTATAAGACTGTATGCACACTCGATTCGTGGTAAAATGGAAGTCTTTGTGTAATTGATTTGCGAAAACTACATTATTTAAATTTTGATTTTCTTCTCGGGATGTTAACGCGATAACGTGTTATCGTCAATGTATAAATGAGAATATATCAATGGTAATTACTTTGTACGAATACTCTACATATTTATTTATCTACTAAAGGCCAGTTGAGTGTTGGAATGGAAAACTTGAGGTTATGTTTTTATATAATATTGTCCAGTTGGCCTTTATTGGCAAGTCTGTGAATGCTACCTGTATTATAGGTAAGTGTTATTGTTGCTACGTCATGAATTTATATTGGTTGAGCTTTTGGCTTCCAAAACGAGTTACCATTTTCAATTTATAAATTTAATCATTTAAACTAATGTTGCGCATTGAAATACGATAGTAGGAATATACTCCTGATTTAATTGGTAAATATCGTCAATATTAACTACTGTTGTATGTTCAAAATGAAAAATGAAAAAGGTATTTGCTAAAGATATGCTTAGTTGTTTTATGGTTTGCTCTTAAAGGTCTAGTTTAATGATTCTTTACTTGACACAATCTGGATTATATTGGCACCCTGCTGTACTCACAGTGTGGTGACACTTATCAGCTGAGATCAATACACTGCTGCAATTGAAACAGTGCACTCAGCCATTGCTCAGTCAGCTGAGAGAAAATATTTCAAAATATGGTTATATAGTGTATGGTTGACCAATACACTGAGAGGAATACCTCTATGGAGAGGCCATATATTTCTTAAACTAGGCCTTTACACTTCTGTGCACAGTATTAGTTAATAAATTGCTTTAGTTTAGCTATCATATTATTGTAATTGTAGCATTTGATTCCCTTTAAACAAGAAGAAGAAAAACGGAATAAGTTTACGCATGTCAGTTTCAGAATAGCAACACTGGTACTGGTTCGATTGTTTATTGTCTTAGTTTAAATTATATTATACAAGTTGGTTTCATGTTCATATTCATACTTTAAAACATGCCTTGCAGGAATATTTATAAAACTCTAGACGGATAAGAAGGAAAGAAACGTTTATTAACAAAATATGACCATATATATTTATGAACACATACTTCACCCGTATATATATTTTTGCAATAAGCTTGACCGTTTATAATATGCAATAGAGTAAGTGTTTCGTAGGCCTTATTAAAAAAGTGGTCAGAAGGTTGTATACTGTAAACAATACAAACAATATATACACGCAAATATGTCATACATAATTGTTCACCACATTAGTATGCAGTTAATAATGCATTATCTATGTTTTAAATATCAGCCTTTTATACTGCAAGGCAATGTGTGTGTCTATTGTAGCTCATACAGAAATGTCAAACAAAAGTGTTTGGAATTTATAAAATAAAAGTATTTGCTCTTTTAGTGCTTATTACAGTTTCATATGCAGGCGATTACAACCGTATTTAGCCAATACACGCTGACGCATTGACCTTCATGCTGACTTTTGCTTTGACTGACTTCTATGATTATTTGTTCGTTGCTATTTGCGTTGTGCGTTAACATTTGCGTTTACGTTTGTTTAAGCTGTTAACTATGATGCTGTACTGCGATTGTCCATCGGATCTCGTTTCATGCAACCTCTAATAGAGAACCTTTGTAGGTCTGCACAAATATTAAAATTAATGTAACATGTAATGTTTGTTAAATGGTTACTGTATAGATACATCTTGTTGGTGTTTACACAAGATATAATATTCATTTGTTATGTATCAGAACACAATTGTTATGATGACTTCAAACTTTATTAAAATCCTATTCGATGTGTTTGGCATATTAACGCACATATGTGAATGTTCGGACTAGAGCTGCAACGATACTTTCGATGTATAGATGAATCGATTGTAAATGGCGCATTCGATACTAAAATTATTTGGCGCTAGCACCACTACTTCAGAACTAGTTGTGCTGGCACCAAATTTTTTAGTGTTCTTATTTATATTGATATAATTACGGCACACATAGTGCCATTGATAATAACAAATTAATCTTTACTATATTGCTAGTCATGGCTGATAATCTGATAAACACGCAAACACAAGCCTGTACTGTAAAAGGAAGCATGCATCAAATCAACCTATTTCAACTAAATAATGTGTAAAATCGAAATCGAATCGAATCGAGCTAGACTAAATCCGTGCAGCTCTTGTTCGTTCTCCGTTTGCATTTTCTGCATCATGCTGTATTGAAGTATGATTAAACACAACTTATAAGAAGTGAATAATGAATTTACATTGAAAATGTTATGATCGAAAAGTCGCGATATATAAATATATTAAGCAATTATGTCCGTAAAATAAATCAACTCGTAAAAACATACGGATGCAGGTAGGAACTGCTTCGGCGTCTAATAACAAATGCACAATATTGTGAGTACAATATTATACATCTCGAACTACTTCATTAGTAGAGACACTACTAGCTAACATCCATTTCCTAACCCTTCATACATACCAGAGTAGCACGTATACATTTAAAAATTATGCACACATACACATATCAACATATACTCAGATGCATATACAATCTATTTTAATGTATACACATGTATATGTATAACATATCATATGCACCTATGTAGACGCAGCACTGATACTCACGTTAGAAGATGTAGCAGCGGCATTTGGGGAATCTGGGACAGTTTCGTAATAATTGACACATTCAGCGCTCGATTCACTCCTAGATCCGAATACATTATCTAAATGTGTGTATCGTGTGCGAGAGGAAAACTGTCAGCCATACGCGATAAAACCATCATCGGGATGTTTTCGTAGATGTCCACTGTTGACTGTCGACCTTCCGCTAAATCTTCAGACCTCAAGGCATTCGTGATTTGTGACGTGTTAGAATTGTCATCAACTGGTGCGATAACAGCTTTCAAAGCATCTGTAGATCAACATAATAATAAGAAAATAATTTGCTTTCAGTCGAATCATCCTTTTTACACCATATTTATATACCGATAATTTAAATATTTACAATGGATTAATTTGTATTAATAAGCGATTATATGTATATGTAAAGCTGAACAATATATCATCCGTTAAGAGAGTTTTGCATGAAAACTCAAACATATTTTGAAAACAACCTGACATATAGTGATATTTCCATGTAGACGCGAATCAACAGCGAAGCCGCAATAAAGACTACAGCCATAGCCGAGGCGCTGATAATAATTATGAACTTCTGATAGAAGCAATCTGAAAAATATTTCAATAAAACGCATTGCATGTATTGACCGTGCATCATTTAACTATACACACATTTACATTTTGAAATAAATGCGTATGTTTGCACTGCATTGTGCGTAACGCTGATATTAGTTTTCCAAATTCTAATGAAAATTTGTTGTTTAAATCATGATACATGTTTTCGTAGCATGAACACTGCTTATTTATTAGTATGTCAGTTTAATTAGAAAAAACACACCGCAGTGTTATACACGAGCATAGCCACATATATATATATATATATATATATATATATATATATATATATATATATATATATATATATATATATATATATATATATATACTCATCATAATATCAAAGCACACACAACAAATGTACACTTTAGTAATAAATAAACCTAATTCAAATACGAAGCTAGCATCTGTAGATAATTGTCTAACACCACTTTGTACGTTTGCAATGATAAAGAAGTAAATCTATTATGTACGTATCATTGCCCGATAGCAACACTTTCAATCGACTTAGGTTTTAAGTTACAAATATTATAATAACATAATAATAACTAAAATCTTAAGCTGTTTTGCAATTTAATAGCATATCGTTGGTATTAGACAGACGTTCACAGATTTAACAAACGAGTCTACCTAGAAAAAGTTTTATAATTTAAAAAACAACAAAAAACAACATGCATACCAATTGCATTATTAAGGCATTCGTGTTGAAAAATAATTCAATATAAATTACTTTTTGAAAATCTTAATGTTGATATATTTATCTTTAATGTACATTGCGAACTACCTGTTATTCTAAGGGAAATGACTATTTGGATGAATCACTTGTGGCATTGAATAGTAAGGTTTTCTACGCCGAAAATGAGCACAAATTCATATTAAGTAATTCAACTTGCAGATAGCGGTCTGAATGGTCTTAAGGACATATAATATATTACCACAATTATTTGTATTTGATTTGATGACTGATGATGATGCAAGAAACAATTGTTCAAACGTTATCAGGATATAAACGTTATGAGTATGACTCAATTATCATTTAATTAATGTTTATATGATTGTATGTTATCAAAAGTTCGATCGGGTGTGTCGTTCAACGTCGATAGTAGCCTGAAACAAGATAGTTTTTTTATTATTAAACAATTAACAATGTAGTTTTGTATTAAACAGTGGATTGATTAAACTTACAGAACAAACCTCACGCAAATGCGGAGTTTGCTTACAGAACATCACATTAAAAATTGGATTAACTATCAATTTAAACAGGTTTGTCGTTTCGTATATACTATTTTCTTGTGCAATTAGATCAGTATTCACAAAGTATGTTTAGTTATTTAGTTATAAACATAAAGCAACAGTGAGAATCATGTTGCTCCAATATTTGCCATGTTAACCTTAATTCCAAATGTTCAATATATTATTCATTGTTTTCATAACCTTCTAAGGTCATGAAGTTTGCAATGGTAACATAAATATGTTTTATATTATGCATGTATTACAATATCAAAATATATTTTTATTTGAGAATGATAAGCAACACACTATTAATGTGTCAATTGTTAAGAAGTACATGCAATTTTAAAATGTCAGTCGTTACCAATGTTGAACAATAGGGCCACATGACCATAAAGCGCACACCTGAGTATGTAGATATATGCCTTGCGGTTTCAGAGGAGAATATTCTTAAAGTCATTGTTTTCGATTTAAGTCTATATAATACATGTGACGCCTAGGACATGGCCAGATTTGTGCGCCAGGGGCATTATTTGAACAATCTTTGCAGATGACCATTATAACATTTTATATTCCAAATATTAAACTTATGGGCAGCTTCTGTGGAGAATATTTGTAAAGTCCAGTTGCAATACAGGTCCATAGAAACCGTGTGACTCTCGGAGCGTGGCTTATTTTCACCAAAGCAGCATAATTTGAACAAACTTTGTTGAGGACCACTATGCAATGTTACATACAAAACATTAATTTTCTCTGCCTTGCGGTTTCAGAAGAGAACTTTTTTTTAACCATTTGGCTCACAAGTCTATTGAAAAGATGTGATCCCGAGGTGCGGCATCTTTTCACCCCATGAGCATAATTTAAACAATCTTTGTAGAGGACCACTATACAAGTTTATATATCCATTGCGAAATGTCTGGGTTTTGCGGTTTCAGAGGAAATATTTGTAAAGTCTACTTGCCGTATTAGTCTATAGAAATCATGTGACCCCGGGACGTGGCTTGTCCTTACCCCAGGGGAATAATTTGAACAATACTTGTAGAGGACTACTGTACAATCTTTCATGCAAGATATGAAACCTCTGGGCTTTGCGGTTTCAGAGGAGAAGGATTTTTCAAACCCACTTTCCATATTAGTCTATAGAAGCCATATGACCCCCAGGGCTCGGCCAATTTAAACAATTGATAACCAACCAATCAATCAAAGGAGCACTTGTACAGCGCAAAAATGTATATTGCATATTTTGTTGCGCTTAACAAATAATTTTCCTAAATTATGTACACATCAACAGTCATGTATAGTAAAACGTTTTGCATTCACATAGATTCAACACTTGTGAAAAACGGTGAAGAGATGTGTTTTTAAACTTCGCCTGAATTGGCCTTCATCTGAGATGCACCTTATGTTCTTAGGGAGAGCATTGCACCATTTAGGTCCAACAACAGAGGACGATATATCTGATTTTTAAGTTGGATACATGTTTTAGCATTAATGAAATGTCAAACTCCTTTCTATTGGATACATGGTTTAGCATTAATGAAATGTTTAACTCCTTTCTGATGGATGTATGGTTTAGCATTAATAAAATAAAAAACTCCTCAATGTTGGATACATGGTTAAGTATTACTGAAATGTTAAACGCCTGTCTGTTAGATAAACGGTTTAGCATTACAGAAACTTCAACTTCTGTATGTTGGGTACATGGTTAAACATAACTGAAATGTTAAACTCCTGTCTGTCGGATACTTGCTAAACATTAATAAAGTGTTAAACTCCAGTCTGTTGGATACATAGATTAGCATTACTGAAATGTTAAACTCCTTTCTGTTGAATACATGGCTAAGCATTACTGAAATGTAAAACTCGAGTCTGTTGGATAAAAGGTTTAGCATTACTGAAACGTTAAACTCCTTTCAGTTTGATACATGGGCTAGCATTATTAAAATGTTAAACTCCGTTCTGTTAGATAAATACTTAAGCATTAATGAAGTGTTAAACTCCTGTCTGTTGGATACATGGCTAAGCATTACGGAAATGTAAAACTCGAGTCTGTTGGATAAAAGGTTTAGCATTACTGAAACGTTAAACTCCTTTCTGTTTGATATATGGGCTAGCATTATTGAAATGTTAAACTCCGTTCTGCTGGATAAAAGGTTTAGCATTACTGAAATGTTAAAATCGTGTGTGTTCGATAAAACGTTTAGCATTACTGAAATGTTAAACTCCTTTCTGTTAGATAAATACTTAAGCATCAAAGAAATGTTAAACTCCTGTCTGTTGGATACATAGATTAGCATTACAGAAATGTTATACTCCTTTCTGTTGAATACGTTGTTTAGAATTACTGAAATGTTAAACTCCTGTCTGTTAGATAAAAGGTTTAGAATTACTGAAATTTTAAACTCCTTTCTGTTTGATACATGGTTTAGCATTACTAAAATGTTAAACTCCTGACTGTTGGATAAAATGTTTAGCATTAATGAAATGTTAAAATCGTGTCTGTTGGATAATGGTTAAGCATTACTGAAATGTTAAACTCCTTTCTGTTAAATAAACTATTTAGCATTACTGACATGTTAAACTCCTGTCCTTTTGGATACAAGGTTAATCATTTATGAAATATTAAACTCCTTTTTGTCGGATAAAAGTTATAGCATTAATGAAATGTTAAACTCCTTTCTGATTGATACATGGTTTATCATTACTGAAATGTTAAACTCCAGTCTGTTGGATAAAAGGTTTAGTATTACTGAAAAAATAAACTTCTTTCTTGTTGGATACATCGCTTATCATTACTTAAATGTTAAACTCATGTCTGTTGGATACATAGCTTAGCATTTATGAAATGTTAAACTGCATTTTGTCGGATACATGGTTTAGCATTGCTGAAATGTTAAACTCTTGTCTGTATAAAAGGTTTAGCACTACTGAAATGTGAAACGTTTTTCCGTGGGAAACATAGCTTAGTAGCATTACTGAAATATTAATACGCACTGGCAACCATACACGTTTTGTGGTTATGTACCTCTGTTCATTTCTGTATCTTTTCGACGATTAAAACCAAACATTTACAGGGTCAAACAAGAATTTTATTAGCATGAAAATTTTTTGAAGGATATAACCAACGTTGTGTACAATATCCCGCTGGCAAGTCGAATTTTGTTTTGAAATCAGATCAGTTCAACTCTTCAATACATATCACTGTCACGAAGAAAATAAGAGAATGTACACAGTTACATATATACCGTACTAGGTCCAATATTGCAATATTTAAAACTATTAGAAACACGCGGGTATCGCACTCACGCCTTATGAGCCATACGAAGAAATGACAGTAGACAGCGCTCTAACCAACTTCGCTATTTTGATTTGTTCAGAAATATGTATAATTTGTGATTATACAAAATGCTGATAAGTATCACGTCAAAATGTACCCATGAAAAGGGGCAAACAAACACTATCCATATTTCTAATTTATGTTTATCTCAGAATGCGAACACTCTTTTCCCATTATATATATCTTAGTTTAACCGTTATATTATGCTATGCTTGTTTTGATCTTAATAATTAATTTCAAATTGTTTAAGAAGAAATACACCCTTGAGGCCCTTTTCGTTGACATAGTCCCTTTAAAAATAGGCAGCCAATATAATTGCTTGCTAAGGAAGCGTTCAAGAAAATGGAACACAAATACACAATTGTTACTTGATATCTTCTTAGCAAAACGCGCAATTTAACCTAACCAACTTTATATTGAAATAATTTTATACAATTGTGCATGGGTGGTTCTGTACCTGAATTTAGTTAACCCATGACGACATACGTGTGTATATGTGTAACAACAATCAGATTTAACACAGTATCTTGACAGCCTTTTTATCGTGTATTACTATTTACAATGCAACGTACTTATGTAGGTGATTTGTTATGAAGCGCACATGATAAATTAATTTTGATATTTTTAATAACGTCACTTGATCCCCTTTGTTTTCCATAAGCATAGTGATATCGATATACACATTAGCGAGCGTGGCTTTGTACATGTTTCAATGTACATGTATAATTTTACTTGAGCTACTTGAATGTATTTTCAGGAGATGTTTCCTGTAAATGATTTCGGGTTTTTCATCATCGCATGGCTTGCAGGTATGCCTTTAACATGCTACTTAGATCTGCGCATCTGACATAATGTATAAAGCACATTTGCATATCAATTGCTATGCACAGGCTCTGTTTAATACCAGGAATAATACATTGACATGTTTTATTCTTCCAGAATTGGTCAATGCAAACTGTTCACAATATTTATTCTCAAAATATTACAACATAAATCAGATATACTGAAATCCATCAGACAGGTTCATAAGATCATGTTTGTTTGATTTACGGCTGAGCTAATTATAACAACATATATAGTCACAGTATCACACAATTCAGCTATTTATGTATAGCGAAGTGCTCGAGTTTAAATGTTCTGAAGCACTTTTACGATTTTCGTATTTGTAGTTACAGGAGAATTGAAACACGAATATAAAAATCATTTTGAGCCATATCACGTAACAGTTAGAATTGGAATTTGCAGAACGATGTTGTAACTGCTTCTAAACACTTCACTCCAATCTTTTATATGCTATCTACATATTGATAAATACGTATAAATATCACAAAAGCTAACAATAATATATGTTTATTGCTTGTTCAGCTCGCATGATATCTTCACATCAATAAGAATATCGCCTGAATAATCAACAGTATGTCTAAAAGTACTGTATTTATCCTGTTTCTACCTGCAACACTGACCTAATAAAGGGGTGACCGGATACATTTTTCTATCTCCAGTCAACAAGGAAGTGCAAGGTTTATCCAGTTAGTTGTGTATTCCTACGCGCCGAATAGCAACATTGTCCAGAATGACATGGCATAAAAAAAGAAATACAATTGTACTCACCCGATTTTTTCATCGATATAAAGGCGTGTTGTCTAGTTTAAGTGAGATCCTAGCTTCTATAATGAGTTGTTACTCCGCACTTGTATGGCATAATTGATAAAGGTGTGAAAAACATCTCCTTCTATTCCATTTCAAAACACTTGCTGTAAGCGGGCCATTCGTTGTGAATAGAAATTCTTCAATAAAAAACAAAGATACAGTTTATTCATAATAGCCGTTTATTTAAATTTTCGTTTAAAAGTTATTAAAATTAAGCGAAGACTAGATCGACATCTATAAACTACTAAAAGTTTTGCCCACGATGTTCCCCAACCACAATCCGAGTACATTCTAGAAAATTGAAATTCAAATGGGAATAATCTCGACGGTTCAATTCGAGGCATATATTCCATACACTTTTCGATTTAAATGGTATTAACACATTCCATCCAAAACACAGAAACACTTATTATTGTATTCCGATTGCTTTTATTTTAAATTAAATTCCATCACACTCGCGTCCTAGTTCGTACACTGTGTAAACTTCAAACTAAACCGAATGACGTAGGCGTGACGCAATGCAACTTTTCAAAAATCGATATCAGGTTGAAAGTGGCTACTGTATGCTAATTCTTGTTTGTGAATATTATTGGCGTCAGCAAATCAGATTATTTTTAAAATTAAGAGTATTTTTTTCTGAAGGTACACATAAGTTCTAGCGAGTTATACAGTTCGAGGCTCATCATAAAGCATATAGTTATAAACTAATCTTTAATTACAGTACTTTACAAATGCAATTAAGTATAAAACAGGATAAATAGAATACATGGTAGGTGCTGGGAAGAAGAAAGTTTATCCGGTTCGGCCCGAAATAAAAAAATACGGCTCGCTAAAGCTCGCCCACTTTTGTCTAAGCCTCACTGGATAAACTGTCATCATCCCGGCACCAACTATGTATTTTCTATATATCATCCTTTCATTTGCTTTTATCAAAACCCCATTATAAAATTCATATATTGCCTCGCAATGATAATATAATTTTCCCCGCCTTAATATTAATAAATATAAACATATTGTATTATCTTTCAGTGGGAATACAACCTTCTTCCGAAGTTTTACTAACAAAGAAGAAAGAGGACACCCATCTACCGATAGAATGTTCTTTAAACAGCGATATATCCTTCAAATTTACAAACAAACAATCCAAAAAAACACAGACGATAGCAGCCTGTAGCACAAATATTAATAGTTGTTATCTAAGTGACCCATTATTTGCACAACGCTACGCAATTGCAAAATCAGACGTGGGTGGAATTCTTTTTATAATTGACGTCCGTGAATATACGTTCGGAACGTACACATGTGTTATGAGACTTACAACGTCACGAATGTGGCCTAAGTGGATGTGAGTTTCAAAGACATAGAAGCGTCAACACATTCTTCAACGGCCAAAGTCGTCGAAGGTATGTCTTCTGTCATCATTAGATAACACTAGTTTTAGGATAAACGGCATATCCAACTAAGGCTAATTTGTGTACTTTTTTTTTCTTCTGTACATTCACATGAACTAATGCAACCTTTTGTCAGTATTAAACTGCAACCGCTCAAGGCTAAAATCAATATTATTAATAATTGAAGGTCATTGCACCAGTACAATATCATATCATGTCATGTCATGTCATGTCATGGCATGTCGTGTCGTGTCGTGTCATGTCACGTCACGTCACGTCACGTCACGTCACGTCACGTCATGTCATGTCATGTCATGCCATGTCATGCCATGTCAAGCCATGTAATGTCACGTCACGTCACGTCACGCCACGCCACGTCACGTCACGTCACGTCACATCACATCACATCACATCACATCACATCACATCACATCACATCACATCACATCACATCACATCACATCACACCACATCACATCACATCACATCACATCACATCACATCACATCATATCATATCATATCATATCATATCATATTATATCATATCATATATACATCGACTCTGTCAATTCAATGCGTTATACCGTGTTTTAAACTGTCTAGAGATTCAGAACAAGGCACAAAGTGTTTCAATATTTAATACGACGTAATGGAAATTTTCATAATATTGTCACACCATACGCATTTGTAAACATTACTATTTAAAACACGAAGTGCACTTATTTGATGATAATTGTTTTGGCAGAAAAAGATCTTTAAGATTAAAACTAAAAATTATTTGACCGTGCTGCCAATCCTATTATGTCGTTATGACCGTATATTGTATTGAGTTTTTGTTAATGTTTTATATGTGAGGACATTAGTGCAACAAATGTGATAAACACTATGTTCATTGGAGGCTGATTGACAAAACCATATTTACTAGATAAAAGATTCGAATTGGATACCGTTTATATATACAATATAACTAGTTTTGAGCAAACCTGGCAATATTATATTCATGGAACATTTATAAACATGTATATTCATAATTGATACATAAAAAATTATTATTCGCTAGTTGTTTTTATGCAGAATAAAGCTGCTTTTAAATAAACACTCTTTCAATAAGCAAACTTAAACAAATGCCAAAATCATTGTTACATACAGAATTCTAATCGGATATGTTTTTAAATGCTGATTGAAATTTATTTTATTTGTAGAAAGTACACTGACGTTCATCGGATTGGTGTTACACGGAGTCCAGACAGTTCTGTTGGTTGTTTGCATAGTCTGTGTAGTATGCAAAATGAACTGTTGTAAACCGGGTAAATTCCTTTGTATATCCCTCCAATGTCAGTTAACAATAAATTAAATTGCAAACAATTTATAAATTGAACATAATTACTTGAAACTTGATTGCAAAGCGAAGCAAATTTATGAGTTAAATGAACTGACAACTATGTTGTGTATGCCCGAAATAACACCTCAATCAAGATGGATCTACATATTACATTTTGAATCTTCAGGTACAATGCAAACAACAGAAACACGCACAAAATAGCATGCCGGCTGTTTTATTTATGTTTTCCACACAATTCTTTCAAAAGACATGTTCCTTTGTTCCATTTATTCCACGTCTTTTGCTGTTAATAGAACCACTTCTGGAATAATGCAAATACATCAGGATGATCCAATGACAGCATGTTTAATAAGAACGCATGCATAATTTGTGTGTTACAAAACATTTAATTAGGGTATTGTATTAACACAATTTTTGTGACATACGCATACATGGAACTGAATAGAGAGGTTTATATAATTAAATACTAAACTATTTCACAGAGTTGGATCAGGTTTCAATGACACACAGATACAAATTAACCTTTACACTTTACATTGTGTGCATACATTTATAATGGTCTGATAATCGTTTTAACCCAATTTTCACCTTGTTTTGAGTCATAAGAATAATAAAATACATGTACTGAAATATTAACTTGCCCAATGGATGAATAATCACGTATACAATGTAAAGCTGGAATTTTCTGATATTATGTTCATTTCATTACTTAGGAATGTACAAATTGCAAATTAACTACAATCGAAGTATATTGTAGGGATTTCATACCTTTTTGAGGTCGTTGACGTCTTCACAGACCCAAAAAATGATTTAAAGTCCGAGTGCTTTAACGCATTTCAAGGAACTCTGAAGACGTTATGGAACGATAAAAAGGTGTAGTATCGCTATTATAGCATAAACACATAGAGTAACACTTGTAATGTATTTTTATAGTATAGTGCTACCCAAAATCGCGCATCTGTTGTTTAAAGTTTTTAATATTTTATTAACAGGGTCGCTTTCAGCTGAACTGGAATCGCACTAGTTAGTCGCCATTTTGTTTCAGTGTTTTCCTCGATTCGAATTTTAAAATTGAATTTTACATGGATTTCAGCGTGCATATATTATATGTAGTCAATAGTATATCATGATATCGTGTGCTATTAATATAGACCAAAAGTAAGAACTTGCACTTTTTCTTATAATATACATCAAATAGTGACAAGGAGGGCCGGCTAACGCATTAGTAAAACATAAAGTCGGTCGTTATTGACGCGTGTCTTCGCTTAATAGTACACCTTTTTTGACGAAAACCGACCGCATTTTGTTCGTTAATACACCCCTATAACGGACTGAAAACGGACTTTTTATGAACAATAATATCGTTGCTACAGTAGTGTGATTTCGTCCGAACAATTGTACAATATTACCAATTAAGATGAAATGTATGTTGTTTTTTAAATGTCTGTGAGTAGTATCAATCATTAGATCACCTTGATTCAAACGGTAGTAAAATATTATTTGTTAATTGGGTTGAAATATAACAAATACAATACACATGCTAAATTTAAATATGTGGGCATTATTGTTAATTAATTCGAAATGACTCTTAAGTTCAATGTAATTAAAAATAAAATAAAATAATAAAACATGCATATTTCGTTGTTTCAGTTTCAGAATGTCCTCCAAACGATTCACAAAATTCAAAACCAGGTCCAGAATCGTAAGTTGAAACTTCTACTAAATTTCATCGTGCCTCAGAAAAGTGCAAAACTCTTGCTATGGTGAACGTTAAACCATTGAGCTATTACAGTGTAATTGAACTGAATTAAAATTATTATGTATTACTATTTAATTTTAATTGCTATGCTTTACGTTAAATTACATTTACAATTATGTGTACTGTGATTAGTTCTGGGCCAATTGTGAGGTTTGGCATGTCTTTAAACCGGTGTATAACCCAAATGCTTTCTATTGCCTATCCCAAGGCGGTGGCCCAAGTTTTAATTATTTAATGTTAAATGCTGCGCATTTAACTGTGTTGTGTAGCCAATTGGTAATTGCCTAAAATAAAGGACCACAATATTTAAATAAGGGTTTATCTCATACTGATGTTTTTTTCTGGGGTTTGATGAGATTGTTCCCGGTCCTTCCACGATCAAATTCATGTTTGTTTTTATATTTGTCCCGATGCTTTTAAACAGTATTGATTTTAATTAATATTTATACAGAGACCAAAGACAAAAAAATATGCCCTTTATATGACTACCATAGTAACTGTCACTGACACAAATTTCAAAAGTACCAAAACTATACATTTTGGCTAAACCCAAACAACACAAACGTCACAATATTATGCATTGTTTGATTAAACTTTGTCAACATCTTATATACACATATAAATTAATTGTATGATAATATAGTTTGACGATTACTTGAAAGCATCACACAAAATTTAATGCATTTGCACGATTTATTTAATTCATCGTATTCTCGTTTGTTTTTATTTTTAGAGACAGTGCTACGGAAATGAAGCTTGAAAGCGACAAGTTAAATGGAAGCATTCCTGACGAACGGGGATTAAACGAGATTAGAGCATCAAATCGATATCGATACCCCGAGGATGGATACACCCCGCGTACTCATTATAGTGCAAACCATTATCGCTAAGTCATGTTAAAGACGATTTCTACATGTTTCCTTCCAAATTTTTTATTTATACATGTTTTGCAGATCTTTAACTGCCTAATACAATGCAACCATAACAAATGGGAGTCAACGTACGAAATATTGTGGAAAATGCATATAAATTATATACCCGTAGCTGCATTCCTACTACCCTCGGCGTCGGCGTCCGCGTCTGAATTTGGTTAAAGTCATTATTTAAAAGTTTTGTAACTTCAAAACTACATAAGTTATTCACTTGAAACTTGGAATATTTCTTTGTCATCAACTCCAGTGTCAGAGGCAACATTCCCCGTAACTCTGTTTTGTACTTTAATAGAGTTATGCTCATTTTTTCACTTAGATTTTCTGGTTAAAGTTCTTATTCAAAAGTTGTGTAACTTCAAAACTACATAAGTTATTAACTTAAAACTTGGAATATACCTATGTCATCAAAATCCAGTATCATGGACAACTTTACCCATTACTCTGTTTTGTATTTTGACAGTGTTATGCCCCATGTTCACGTGGATTTTCTGGTTATAGTTTATATTCAAAACTTTTGTAACTTTGGAACTACAGAAATTAGTCATTTGAAAATAGGAATATACCATTGTCATCAACTCCAGTATCAGGGGCAACATTCCCCATAACTATTTTTGTATTTTGACAGAGTTATGCGTCTTGTTCGCATATATTTTCTGGTTTTGTAACTTCAATACTACACCTGAAACCTATAACTTACCCGTGTCATCAACTCTAATATCAGGGGCAACATTACCCATAACTCGGTTTTGTATTTTGACAGAGTTATACCCCTTTTGCACATAGATTTTCTGATTAAAATGTATATTCAAAAGTTTGGTAACTTCAAAACTACATAAGTTATTCACTTGAAACTTGGAACTAACCTTTTTCATCAACTCTAGTATCATGGGGCAACATTACCCATAACTCTGCTTTGTGTTTTGACAGAGTTATGCACACATTTTACATAGATTTTGTGGTTCAAGGTTTTGTTCCATACATGTAAAAACTATACAAGGCTTCACTTAAAAGTTTTGTATTTTAACAAAAGTATGCCCCTTTCACTATCCAAAATATGTACCAACTGACAGCTCTTGTAGTAAATATTTTGTTGTTTTTCTTTCAGTAACAAAAATGTATTGCCCACTGATTGATAAAAATGACCGCTTTTAATTTATTGGTTGAAATGGCTTATTGTAAGAAAACAATACGTATTGTAAACAATCCTAAATTTTAAATATTTTATTCATAACTGATAAAACGTTGATGTGTGAATTAGTTATTACAGCCAAAACACTTCAACATTTATAGCTAGCAAGTGCATCGCTAAGCGAGTTGTGTGTTGAGGCTGGGGTTTGCCTACTTTCGTTTTCAGCGATTTATTAAACTTCATTAAAGATCGAGTCGCTATATAAGTCTATTATTTGTATGTACATTCGATTCTTAAAGATAAAAATAACACTCATGTATTAGATATTATCGGTCAAGACACTTGCGATCAACTTCCATTACGCGCGAAGGTATGCGCAGAAATACATACCAAAAATCGTCTTTAAATAAAAGTTAAATTGTAAAAACAAACGCATTTATCCCATGCGTGTGTTATCCTATGCATCATCGTACTCACTTTGATCACTGTAAGATAGCAGATTGCAAAATTAAGAAATAGGATGTATTTGCTCAGAAATCGCTATATTTATAAATCAATTGAACTATTTTAAATCAATGCATGACCCCAATTTAACATTTTACCAGCCTGATGAAGATATTTTGTACTTTCATGACACATATTTAAATCGTGAATTAAATATTATGTTTAATTAATTAAATGTACCATTTACTGATAAGGAAATTGTAAAAGCCTGCAAACAGATACATAATGGTAAATCACCTGGACCTGATTATCTGCTAAATGAGTGTTTTTTTTAACTTGGTATTAACAGTAGTAGCTTTTTAAATGTTGTGTGTACTTTGTTTAACAGATTTTATGAGTGTGGACATCTTCCAGAAATTTGGTGTGAGTGTTTTAGTGTTCCTTTACATAAAAAAGGAGATGGAGATGATATAAATATTTACAGGGGTATCACATTATTAAATACAATTGAGAAATTATTTACTTAAGTCATTAACAATAGATTGAACAATTGGACTGAAAATTATCATGTATATATAGAGTCTCAGGCAGGATTCAGGCAAATATGGGAACTATTGATTATATATTTGTATTACATGGGCTCATTAATTATTTGTTTAATGAAAAAAGAGAATGTATGCTGTATTTGTTGATTTTACTAAAGAGTTCGATTACCTGGTGCGATATATCATTTGGTACAAATTGTTGAAGTTAGGCGTTCGAGGAAATATGAATAATATGATTAAATCTATGTATGTAAATGTCAAATCAAGAATTAAGTTAGGTCAAACAATAAGTAATGAAGATTTCTCTTGTGTATTGGGTGTTAGACAGGGTGACTCATTATCACCATTTTTGTTTTCTATTTATTTGAATGACCTAGAGGAATATTATATGTTAAATGGTTTTAATGGTATTGATATTGGTATGTTGAACTTGTTTTTGCTATTGTATGCAGATGATATTGTAATTATGTCTGAATCTGAGGAAGAATTGAAGAAAGGCTTGTGTCTGTTAGAAGAATACTGTGATAAGTGGAAGCTATATGTAAACTCAAATATAACAAAAGTAATGATTTTTAAAAAAGGTGGTCAGTTAAGGAAAAATCTTACTTTTTAATATAAAGGCCAGGCATTGGAAATAGTTAAAACGTTTACATATTTAGAAATTGTATTCACTACAGGAGGATCATTTGCAAGTACTTTCGATACACTTGAAGACCAGGCTTCAAAAGCTGTTTTTAAATTAAATTCATATTCAATTAAATTCCCTTATATCTCCATACATACCAAGTTACAGTTATTTGATCAGCTTGTTTTACTAATTTTAAATTATGAATCAGAGGTATGGGGTTTAACTGAGTCGATGACTCTAGAGATAGTTCATTTAAATTTTGCAAAAAGATATTAGATGTGAAAATTCAAACCCACAATAATTTTGTATATGGAGAACTTGGTAGAACATCCTTGATAACCAAATGAGCTTTTAATGTGATTAGGTACCGGTTAAAATTTGTTAGTGAGAAGAGCTTACATATGTTTAGTGTATTTATTTGCATATGTGTATCAATTTAATACGTAGGCCAAATGCCCACTCATGGACAAAATCTGTAGGTAATTTGTCGCAATCTTTAGGTTTACATTATGCATGGCTAAACCAAGGTGTAGGGAATGAAAATTGCTTTTTGTCATTAGTAAAGTTAAGAATAACTGATGCATTAATACAAAATTGAATAACAGAACTAAATAACTCATCTAGAGCAAAACGTTACAATATGTTTTGTAAATTTGAATTTCAACCTTATCTAAAACATGTCAGTATTAATGAGTTTATATTTGATCTTTGTAAATTGAGAGTTTCTTCACATAGGCTAGAAGTCGAATCAGGCCGATGGCATAAACCTGAATCTATACCTTTTCATGAAAGAAAATGTCAGCATTGCAATGTTCTTGAAAATGAGTTGCATTTCTTGTTAGAATGTTCACTGTATAATGATATTAGAAAACTACATATTAAGAAGTATAACTGGAAAAGACCAAATGTACCCAAATTTATAGAATTAATGCAATCCGACAATGTTATTATTAACAGAAACTTAGCTATGTATGTCCATTAAGCGTTTATTCAAAGAAACCAATATACATATTATTACGATTAATATTACCGTAAATGTATTCACACTTGACTTCTCGCTCCGCATGTTGCTTTGTATATTTATTAAATACTCATTGAAATTGATATTTTGCTGTTGTTAACTATAGCATTGTTAATATTTGTATTTATAAGCGCAACCTGTTGTAATTTAATTATGCTGAATTCATTCGAGAATTAGTATTACACATAAGAGAATTAGTATTACACAGATGATAATTAGTATTACACAGATGAGAATTAGTATTACACAGATGAGAATTAGTATTACACATATGAGAATTAGTATTACACAGATGAGAATTAGTATTACACAGATAAGAATTAGTATAACACAGATGAGAATTAGTATTACACAGATGAGAATTAGTATTACACAGATAATAATTAGTATTACACAGATGCCCACTAAGCATGCTTTTATATATATTTGTGTACTACTTCATGTATACTCATGGACTGTATGTCTGATGTATATTGAATACACCATATATATATAATATGCATATACTTTTGTGTTGGAATGTAAGAACTCTTTGGACAGTTTGCTAACCATTACCAAGATATTAAACATGTTATATTCGAGATATTAAAAATTTATTTCTACCACTGTAGGTAAAGCTGCCGTACGCAATCGTTAGTTGCGAGTGAAAACTGCTTAAACATGTACATGAGATTATTTTTAATCAATAAATCAATATTCATTAATAAATGGTTTAAATTCTGCGATTTTATGTCTGCACAATTGACACAACAATTGAAAAGTTACAATATTATACAAAGATGTAACTTAGGCATAGATAAACAAGTATAATATTTACATGCAAACTGTCAAACATTTCGTGTCCATGTTCTTTTTTTATTTGATATCCCCATTGATGCCACGTTAAAATAAACTTTTTTGCAGAGTGTTATTAATACAGGTCGAAAGTTTGGATCGCCCCCATGTTTTTTGGACCATAACAAACACAGATGGGACCTTGATTGGATACCCACACGGGCCCCAACCCCGAAAGTGCAACCGGGATTTACGTAGGTCCCATATGGGTTACAATATGGTTCTTAAATGGGACCCATGTCGTCTCAACATGGGACCATAATGGGCAAATACAGATGGTACTTTGATGGGATACCCAATTAGGTCCGACCCCAGAATGTGCAACCGGGATTTACGTGGGTCCCATATGGGTTACAATATGGGTCTACCATGGGACCCAAGTAGTCTCAAGATGGGACTATTATGGGCAAACACTGAAGGGATCTTGATGGGAGACGCACATGGGCCCCACCCCACAAAGTGCAACCGGGATTTACATGGGTCCCATATGGGTTACAAAATGGTATATCATGGCGCACATGTGGTCTCAACATGGGACCATTATGAGCAAACACAAATGGGACCTTGATGGGAGACCCACATGGGCCCCACCACAGAAAGTGCAACCGGGATTTGCATGGGTCCCATATTGGTTGCAACACAGATTGGTCCTGAAGGGAGAACCTGAATAAAAGCTTTACTGAAAAAGTCCAAACATGATTCTCTTCATAATGTGTCATTTATACAGAGGTAGTTGTCGCGAAGCTTTGTTTTACATTCTATGGTTGTCAAACTTCATGGACAAATCAATATAAATATAGGCTGTTATATAATATCCACAAGTAGCTTTCCAGTCTGTAGTCCTAATAACATTGTATTCTTCTTTACCATCACACAAAATGCACAATGTGAGACAAATGTTCACATAAGCATATCGAGATCTACACATATGTCTAATGTACCATGCATAATACACTTGTAATTATGATATCCATGTCCTCATTAGTGATTAAAAGGGTGCGTATTAAAATAAAGATAGAGTTTAATACACAACTTAAGTAATGGCAAACTACTTAAAACAAATAATTATGTGTTAATGTATCTAATATAAAGTTTGAATCAACATGAAAGCTTGCATGGTAAATTATATATAAAGCATTGCCTTGTAAATATTAACAGCAAATGAACATACTTTAAAGTATGGTTATACACATTACCCAATCCGGCAAACAACAGTGTTTAGATCCAGCTGGTATTCTCTGTAGTTTTAAAGGGACTTGTTCACAGATTGTCGATTTTTTGTATGCAATTAAATGTATTAACTTGACAGATTTTAGAATTGGAACTAAAACTTTTAGAATTGGAAGTATAATAACAAGAAAAGTATTTAGAAAAAAAAAGAAACACAAAGTTCCCACCGGGGTTCAAGCCTGGGACCTTCGTATTAAAAGCCTATGACCTTAACCACTCGGCCATTCAGACTTCTGTATTTCACCGAGAATCATTAACGTTATGTAAGTGTTCCACGCGATGTCAACAGTTTCAACAAAAACAACAAAAGACTCCAAATTATTCCATCGTTCAGCGTTACGAAAGCTTTATAATTTTGTCAATTTCAACTGATGATTACTCATAAACGAAATGGTTTTTACTGTATATTTCTTAGTCCGTAGTGTTATTTTGCTCCCTTGTATACACTGTTCTTTTATTTATGAAATCGGTAACAAAAAGTAGAAAATTTTTCAATACGTCAATATTTGAAAAGGTCACTTTAATTTAAAAAATACACAATAATAACTGTTATGAGAACAAAGCCAAGCTGAACACCGAAATGTAAAACATAATTTGTTTGGCACAATAAAATATCTTGGGCTTATTAAGCAAACATTTAAATGTATGTATTGAATCATGGATATAATTTTAACATTTTACAATTTTCAAAACATGTTCAATATACAATTATTACCAAAATGCTTTATTGCGCATATGTAAATAATTACATTTGATTTGAATAGTATTATCTTGGACGACATAAACAGTCAACACATTCTCAACTTGAAGAAAAACATTATCAAATATGTCAATTCTTTTCAGTACTACACTAGCGTTTTAAAACGTTAGGCCAATAGAAACAAATTCTTGTTTCGGGCAACCCGACCCTACCTAACGAGAACACCCGACCCTAAAGTTTTCAGCGACAACGGTTTTGCACGAAAGCCGAAATCGTCGGATTTTAGTTTCTTTTCAATATTTGTTTACTGAAATGTGCCCGAAACACACACTTTTTTTGGCCTTAGCGGGAAGTTATACAGGCAGCTGCTGAAATAGTTCTTTCAATATCATATTAAGGGCAGTAACCAGTTCTGTTCATTTTGTATTTATTTATCCACAACGAACAACTTATAACTGTAGTGCATTTAAATGAACCGATTAAAAGAAAGTATCTGTATCATAGTTTCATGTCTCTCATTACACTTGAAATTATTCTACAATACAAAATTTATTAATTATTCCGGTAAAATATATTAAACTGACTAATATATAAACAAAATCAAACAATGTCATATTCACTTATACAGAAAGTAAGCACATTTCTTCAAATATTGATAAGTTTGACCTCATTCAGAGAACTGGTTTTGTCTTCAGTTGGCGAAAGTAATTTACTGGCAAATGGAAATTATTGCGATATCTCATAAATGTTTCCCCATAAGAATCAGAACGATCAATACATGTATTGTTACAAGGTCGGTTGTTTCCTTTCTCTTGTGCAGTCACATTCTTCTGAAAATTAATTCAAGTAATTACTGGAAGCAATATCATTAGAAATAACGTCGACATAGTAGCACAGCTAGAGTATTTTTTTTTAAATCCATTCACACACTCTGGCACAACACTACATGCAATCTGTGATTATCACGAATTGGCTGAACTTCCTCTCATCTCTGGAAAGCCCGCACTGTTGTTCTTGCACTGTTTTTGTTTCATGAACTTCACCATTAACACATTTTAGTTATGCCCTTAATTTATACCGGTAGGTGATAACAATAAAGTCGTTAATTTAATACTGCAAACTCCATGTCTTTCCTTCTAGCGCAATTTATGTAGCAATCCTCGACTTATAGTGGACACATTTCTTTAGACTGCTTCTGTAGGAAAAAACAACATATATTTCAGCTCAAAAAATCATGTGGCTATTTTACATGTACATTTAATACACTAAATACACATATTTTTTTGTAAAACTATAAGTGCTTAAATGTTTTTTGTTTTTTAACTTAAGATCACAATTTTAAGTAATAAAACAAGATTTAGTGTTTAATAAACACACATGCCACCGTTGGTGCTGTATAGCTCATTTCTTAGTCTAAATTAGGTCATGGTCAAGGTCAAAGTGAGGTTGGTTGATATATGGGTGGATTGTGAACGGTCATAAGTAACAACTGTGTAAATATCCAAGTATTGCAGTAAACGGTGTTGGTGCTAGACGAAACGAAACATCTAGTTAACTAACTTTTGAATTAAATACAAGTGCAAGTTAGGTTAAGGTCAAGATCAAAGTGATGTTGAGTGATATGGGTGGATAGGGTATGGTAATAAGCAACAACTGTGCAAGTATCCAAGTGTTGTCGCAAGCGTTGTTGGTGCTAGACGAAAGGGTAAAATCTATTTAACTTTGTCACGGACACACGGAGGGACGGACGAACAGACAGGCCAATCACTATATGCCTCCTGAATCAAGATGCCGGAGACATAAAAACTACACCCATTTCAGTCTGCAAAATAATCCTATTTAGACATACATATTTAAACGGCTGTTTGTGTTTGGTATTGACGATGTTTAGCATTCTCAAATAATACAAAGACACATACCAGTAACTAATTTGATTAGTTTGTTATGAAATAAAGTTTACGTGCACGATATTATTATATCCTCGATGTAAGGTGATTCTCAACCACTTTTAATTTAAACCATTCCTCAGAAAAGTTGACAGAGAAAATGATACAATCACGTTACCATTAATTGTGATTAAAGAAGCCAAAATATATGATATTTTACGCGAGACCAGGCCTGTCAATATAATGTCTACAATATGCATGCGAATCAAGATACATCACAATTTTAAATGAGGTTAGGATATGTATTAACATATACACATATCATTGGAGATTGTTTCTACATTACAGTTATACAATTATTATAAATTATATAGAACATTAACTCACCGTGAAGGATACCCAGTATTGGATGGTTGCTGAAAAGCAGTTTGCATTCCGACCATGGGACTTGATTAGATATGTACTTCATTTACCTAGTGGCTCCCATTCAACCCTGGTACCGCCAAAGCAGGAAACAATGCGATATTGTGCCTATAATAGTGTCAAAATTATAGAAATGCAATATTTTGATTGCACAATAGCAAAAATACACGTTCTATCTCACGAAATTGAACACATTTAAATTAGGTTTAGAAAACCCAACTCGTTCACAATTCTAGGAAAAGTTATAGCGTAAATTTAAGTTGCTTTATAAATATAATATATATTATTAACAGTGTGTATAACTTACCTATCTGTTTTAATATAAAAACGCCAAAAATGTTTCCTGATTAAAGTTTCATTTTTCTAAACGGTGACAGGACGTTTCGCCCCCCAAGACATTTCTACCCTGGACTTTTCGCCCTTGGAAGTTTCGCTCACATTTTGGGGCGAACCGTCTACATGATTAAAGAACACACCATAACGTTCACTGTAAATTACAAAAATTCATGTTCATTTTATAACATAAAAATGTCTTTATTTAATGAACTTCATTAAATGTATACCATTACATATTAGCTTATTTGTCTTTGAAGTGATCAAATCCGATGTTAATGAAGTTAGGTTTTAACAGAATTTTTTTATAGAAGCATAGTACCGCCACAGCCTTTATCATTTTTGTATACCATTATCTCATAATTAGGACATACTAATTCCTAATTATGAGAAACAATTCCTAATTAGGAGATACTAAGTCCTTATAAGAAGATATTAAGCCTTAATTAGGATATACTAAGTCCTAATTAGGAGATACTAAGCCCTAATTAGGAGATATCATCTCATAATTAGGTGATACAAAGTTCTTATTAGGAGATACTAAGCCCTAATTAAGAAAAAGGAGATAGTATGTCATAATAAGGAGATACTAAGTCCTAATTAGGACATACTAACAAATAATTAGGGATAATAAGTCCTAATTAGGACATACCAACTAATAGTTAGGAGATACTAAGTCCTAATTGGGACATACCAACTAATAATTAGGTGATACTAAGTCCTAATTAGAACATATCAACTAATAATTAGGAGATACAAAGTCCTAATTATGACAAGGCAAATAATAATTAGGAGATACAAAGTCCTAACTAGGATATAGTATCTCCTAATTAGGAGATAGTAAGTCCTTATTAGGAGAATGTAAGTTCTATTGTAGTATATCCTATATAGGACATAGTATCTCCTAATTAGGACTTAGTATATCCTAATTAGTACTTAGTATCACCTAATTAGAAGTAAGTATGTCATAATTAGGACTTACTACAGTGTACTCCCTCTATACCGAACACCGACCGGACCGGACCAAATGTTCGGTTTTCAGGGAGTTCCGGTTTACTGAGGGTTTGAGGCAAAATACAATAATGCATATAGATTATATTAATTCATTCGTTTTATTCAGATTTATTCAAATATGGCATTTTATGACAGTACTTATTTAAAACGTTACGCATTATTATAACATACAACACATTTTGAAATCATTGATCAAACATAATACAAAAACAGCACACATCAATTTTAACACACCGCACAATCAAATAAATGTCACAAATCAGCATATCGGTTAAACTTATACAATGTACGATAATACATGAACACAATTTTTATACATTTAATTAAGTCTAATACAATCCTGACATAATGTGCCATAGTATGACGAAAGTAACATAACACATTATAATAAAGTGCAGCACATTTTAAAATCATGACCAAAGGGAATGCAGAACCTACACACACACAGTCACATGAGCATCAAACATTAGCCTATAATTTACACTTTGCTCAAAAAGTCACTGATCGTAGTCTGCTTTGTAGCGCACCTAGCCTTGACAATCTTCTTCTCTATAATTTCGACCAAGATCAATTAAGTTATGTTTTAATTAAAGTAGTCATGAATAATTATTACATCATTAATAGTTATTACCTGAGTTATATGAATTGTTTGTAGCACGTTTAAGGACATAAAGGAATACACAACTAATATAAACCGTGGAACTTGGACGCTTCCATGGTATTTTTTTTCATTTAAATAAATTTATAATAACTCCGTAATGAGCATTTAATGATTAACAAATGTCGATTTTATATTTCTTATTTCCATGTTCGTTGTCTGCGATAATACATAAGATATTATATAGTGTGCGATGTAATGTAATTGCATATTAATTACTTATCAAGGACTTATAATGCACATTCATTAATAAGACGGTATACAATTCGTACGTTTGTTAGTGGGTAAACAATTTTAATTCTCTGGTCATTATTAGTTATTTATTCCGTCAATAAATTCAAACACAAATTATTGAATGCATATAAATGAACATAACCGTATTATTAGTCTTTATATAAACTATTACGACTAACATTGTATCTTAAAACTCACATAACTGTTGGACGGACAAAACAATAAAGAAGATTAATTTTTGAAGTATTGGGTTTTGGTCTTGTTCATCAAATGTATCATTTTTTGCGGTTTTTCTGTCATATCATTTATATGATTTCTCAACTAGTGATGTATGGGCTTGTAAGAACTTAAACAAATATTTATTGATGCTTTTTGTCACCGGATAATATCACCCATCATCCAGTGGCGGTCCAACCCAAATTACACATGGTAGACTTTTATCAAGACAATCTTGTACCATTACATCACTCACACGGTTACGAGCTGTGGATATGAAAATACTGAAACCACTAAATGAACAGGTACTTGCAAACTTGCTACAATCCATTAGCATCTTAAAATGTAAAATACATTTTAACTGAACATTTTCATTACATATCGAACTGATATAGGCAAACATATCATTTGAGACCCACATTTGGGCCATATGGTATATTTTATCAACTATAGCCCATAAAGGTGTGCTTGACTTGGACCTACCTGGGTTTGATAGGGGCAAAACGTATGGCTTACTTGCTTTCTGGGTCCCATATGGGTCTGATATGTGCAAAAACATTTTTGGGACCCACATTGGGCCTATATGGTATATTTGCCCAGATGTAGCCCATACCTGGACAATATGGGGCCTTGCCTGCTGGACACATATGGGTTTTCTTTTTGGGAGCCTATATAGGTTTGCTGGACTGGGGCCCACCTGGGCTTTGTAGTGGTAAGACAAACATATGGGTCCCATACAGGGCCCATATAGTTAATAAGCCGGTAAAGGTAAAGCAGATATCTTGCCCACGTGTGATTGCTTGCAGTGGACCCATATGGGCTTGCTTACTGGGTCCCATGAGGTATATTATTTGGGATTAACATGGGGCCCATATGGTATATTTGCCCAGCTATAGCCCATATTGTGCCCATATTGACTTGCTTTCTAGGACCCATATAGGCTTTCGGGTTGGGACCCATGTGGGTTTACTTTACTTAGATTTACCTGGGTTTTATAGTGGCAAGATAACGCATTTGGGGACAATGGGTCCATGAGGTGTATCTGCCCAGGTAAAACCCATATCGTGCTTTGATGTGGTGGCTTGCTTGGATCTATATGGGCTAACTTACAGCTTACCCACATGAGCTTCCTTTCTTGGACCCATATGGGTCTGATACGGGCAAATATATCATTTGGACCCACATGGGGCTCATATTGTATTTTTTGCCCAGCTACAGCCCATATTGGGCCCATAAGGACTTGCTTTCTGGGACCCATATGGGCTTTCTAGTAGGGACCCAAATGGGTTTACCTTACTTGGACCCATCTGGGTTTTATAGTAGCAATATAATGCATATGGGACAGTCTTGGGGCCCATATTGTATTTAAAGCCCAGCTATAGCCCATATCGTGTCCATACGGACTCTGGGACACATAAAGGCTTTCTAGAAGGGACCCAAATTGGTTTTATAGTGGCAAGATAATGCATATGGGTCCTATACTTGGCCCATGAGGTATATTAGCCCAGATAAAACCCATATTGTGCCCATATGGGGTGGCTTGCTGGGACCCATATGATCTTACTTTCAGTGGACACATGAGCTTCCTTTCCTGGACCCATATGTGTCTGATATAGGCAAACATGTTTTTGCGACCCACATGGGGCCCATATGTATTTTTGCCCAACTATAGTCCATTTGAGCCCATATGGACTTTCTTTCTGGGCCCTATATGGGTTTTCTATGAGACACCCAAATGGGTTTACTTTACTCGAACCCATCTTGGTTGTATAATGGCAAGATAATCCATAAAGGGACGCACATGGAACCATATTGTATGTTTTGCCATCTATAGCCCATATTGGGCCCGTAATCATGGTCTTGCTTTCTGGGACCCATATAGACTTTTTAGTAGGGACCAAAATGGGTTTATTTTACATTAATCCATTTTGATTTTATAGTTGCAAGATAATACATATGGGTCACACACTGGGCCCATGAGGTATATTAGCCCAGGTAAAACCCATATCGTGCCTACATGGGGTGGCTTTCTGGGACCCATATGGGCTTACATGCAGTGGACCTACATGAACTTCCTTTCTTGGACACATATGGGTCTGATATGGGCAAAAATACTATTTTGGGCCCTATTTTTGCCCAGATATAGCCCATATTGGGACCATATTAGCTTGCTTTCTTGGACCCATTTGGGCTTCATAGTAGGGATCCAGATAGGTTGACTTTACTTGGACCCATCTGGATTTTATAATTTTATAGTAGCAAGATAAAGCATATGGGACCCATATGGGGCCCATATTGTATTTAATGCCCAGCTATAGCCCATATTAGGCTCATATGAACTTGTTTTCTGGGACCCATATGGGCTTTTTAGGATGGGTTTACTTTACTTGGACTCATCTGGGTTTTATAGTGGCAAGATAATGCATATGGGTCCCTTTCTGGGCCCATGAGGTATATCAGCCCAGGTGAAACCCATATCGTGCCCACATGGGATGGCTTGCTGGGAGCCATTTGGGCATACTCTCAGTGGACCCACATGGGCTTCCTTCTTGGGATCCATATGGGTCTGATATGGGCAAACAAATATCATTTGGGACCCACATGCCAAACTATAGCCCATATTAGGCCCATATGGAATTGCTTGATTGGTTTAACATGCTGTTTACATAATCCAGGTCTACCAGAGCCATATTCGAACATCGTTATCAAACTTTAGTTGTTATGTTAAGTTTGTCGATAAACCGCGACCAACTATCGATTGGATTCAATAAATTACGAGAGTTCCATTTAACATTCCACAATTTTGTTTAACATATTCATCGACTGCCGCATTGTGATATATATTTTTTACCAGGTATGTTCTTTTATAAATATTAATGTTTACATTTGTATTCTTATCCGTCTTTCCCTTTTGATAGTTGTGTCACTTTTGTTGAAATTCTTTAGGTAAAGTTTTGAAACTTAAGATAGTGTGAATTTAGTCTGTATAGTTGGTAAAGACAGCATCATGTTGGAAACTATAGTAATATGTTTATAAATATCGACGTGAATACAAAACCCTTGTTTTTATTAGGTGATAAATAATCGAACATTAGTGTAATTTAAAGAGGGACTGTTTATAATTTTATTTCATGTCTCTTTATTACGGAAGAGTATAGTGACCCCTCAAAGTTAATTAACAACCATTAATTGTTGCAACAGTTATCTATAATTTTGATGTATCTCTAATTTTTTGCAACTTTATATATATTATAGTCATTTAACTACCCGATTTTTATCTAAATATATATATATGATACACAGAACATGTCTAAATGAGACCGATACATGAACGTATATAAACTAATTTTTATTATATAAATTATACAAAATTTAATTTCGGATCATTTCATTTATGATTGATTGATGCAATTCAAGAAGATTTGTATTCCTAACAATTAAACTAAATATTGGGCAAAGATATTTAATCCACTCTTGTACAAGACCACGCGTTTCGCATTTATCTATGCAATTTATATAATATAAGGGATATTAGCTAATTTTATAAGTTAATCATGTTAAACAGTTATTTTCCAAAAGATACGATTTCTCACCGAAACCAGAAGCCATGGAATGCCAAGTTTTGAAATTCCTCGAACGTTTAATTACTTTGATTTAATGGTTTTGCTGACTTCTTACACCAATTAGAAAATACGAGTATTCGCATGAACAAAACGGACTCTCCAAAATAGTTTTTTGAATTAAGGATTATGTGGTTGCTCCGAATAGAAAGAAATGTGAGGAATCCGCAGCGGAAATTAGTACCTATTTGTTTAAATGGAAAGAATTTTATTTATCTATATGTATTCAGCACAATCCACATTTAATGTCATGCTCAAATAGGACTCTATTTCATTGCATACTGTGTTTCCAGACTTTCCTGGTAACCATGCCAGTAATGCACACCTTATAAAGTAGTACCACCAGTGTATGTTTACCAAAGATGAAATACGGGCATTCTTGATACTAAGACATAACCGAAACTGAGGCGAATGATAAAACAGCTTGGACTGAATAGAAATAATGTTGAATCGCCTGAACATCTCATACTTGACGGAATATGGAGACTTCATGAACGTGGTTTTATTGATGCCGGACATAGAGTAATATGGAGACTGCTGAATGTTAACTTTCGTTTGAGAGCAACGCAGATGACTGTTAGACGTCTTTTAAAGCTTATATATCCAGAAGGAGTTGTACTAAGAAGAGGACAGCGCTTACGACGACGCATGTATGTGAATGGCGGACCTAACTCAGTTGTACATACCGATGGGTACTATAAATTAAAACCGTATGGATTTTCAATTCATGGAGCTATCGATCGATGGGTTTTCACGTACACTATAATGGTTGAAAGTCGTTAGATGAAATAAAAACCCATATACCGCATCTCGACTTTATTTTGACTGGGTTATACAAGAAGGTCTTGTCCCAAAAGTCATACAAAGCGACGCGGGAACTGAAAACGTGTTAATTCATGACATTCAACATGTTTTACGTTGTGAGCTGAAAATCTGAGATTGTGGTTTACATCAGTCACGCAAAGTGAACTAGATGTGATCAAAAACTACTGGAACTCGCACCGAATAAGGGCACGACGAGAAGACGAATGGACCACTGGTGTAGCTCCTGATGTATTGTACCACCAGTCATTGTTGTTTGGTTGTCGGGACCAATCTCTACCATTGCCTTGCAGTGCTGATGAACTCATGGATGCTTCTGTCCAACTGAGTCAATTGGATCATGTTCACGGCTGTTCCGAAGAGTTCTTAGAGTTCATTTTACTACTGAGTGGACTTGACCATAATACTTTTCAAAAACCGGACAATTTCGAAGTTGCGATGAAAATGTACCTGCTCACGAGAGATCTGATTTACAGTCAGTAGGTTGCCAAATGTTAAACTGTATCATTGACTGATGATGATCAGCTGCCCTATAGTTTATACTCAAATAGTATTTTACCCGATTGTTCATCATTGTACAGTACTTCATAGGCGAAACCCTTGTCATCAGCTATAATTTCAGTGACATAGACTAGATGACTTTTTGTTTTTTGAAACTTCACAGCAATGAAGTTTGAACCATATAAAGCTTTACTACTAACATACTTTTGTAAGTAACAACACGTAAGGTCTACGAGAGCTATACAGGATATTTATACGTCTTTCTAGATTTTGGTTTGTTTCATCACCCAATTGTTGAAAAATGTTATTAAGATAAATGCGTTTACACTATCCAGCATTTTATTTATTGCATTTTTATATGTAAACAAATGCAAGTGTTGGCTTCAGGATGCATAAATGCTGCTACCAAGAAGGCAATGTTCGATTTTGCCAAAAAACATATTCAGTGTAAAAATATTGTCAAAAATGCATTTACGCTGAAGCTCACTTTTTTGACAAAATATGAGATGAAGCACCTTTAACCATTATATGCGAAGTTAAATAGGGCTCCTTTATCTTTCTCTTTACCCTCAAGACTGTAATTTTTTTTTTTTTTTTTAGCGGGGGGCGTGCATTATACATCGCGACTCCTGAGACTATCCTAGTTCGTTTCGTTACCCAGTGTATAACACTGATACATGGGACCACGGTTTAATATCTCATTCGAAAAACAATTAGTTGTGTAAGAGGTTGATGGGCCACCCTTAAAGAATAATTTATATACCTAGTAATCCCGGCCTTTATATCTGCATTCCTGCGCGTTGCCACTAGTTGCCGGGTCATCCACAAAATGGAATTGCGCTGACAATTGATTTGTGCATGAATTTCATGGAAATTACGGAATGTCATTGCGATTTGAAAATTTGATTTGATTCCATAATATTTAACTAGGAGTTGACACCATACATGTAGACTATAAACCAATTTACAGCAAAGGTCGTAGGTTGTATAGTTGTAGGCATGTACGAAGTTTCACCCGGTTTGCACGTGCAGGAGGCAACGTTTATGAAATTTTGATGTTTGCTTTAGAATTGCATGCAATCAGCCCATACGTATTGATATGATCATGTTGCTCTTGCGGTATGCCCTTGTTGCTCCTTGTTTTAGGTTTTCAAGTTGATAACAATAAATACGGAAGTTATGTACGGAAGTTATGTGTTGTCCCAAGCAATTACTTAAACCCTTGAAAATCCGTAAATGCCACAGATTAGATCGATTGCACGTCGTGCCTGAACCTCCCCTCCCTGCCAATATTTCCATCCCCATTGCTATGCGCGTGATATCTCACCCCGCTTTCAACCTAATATTCCCCTCCCACCAAATATTGCTCCCCTTGCTACGCACGTAGTGCCTCAAACTCACCCTCCTACCAAATAGTATTCCCTCTGCTACGCGCGTAGCACTTGGCGCCTCAACCTTCCCCCAATATAACTCCCTCTGCTACAATGTGCCTGCTCTAGCGGTATGCCCTTGTTGCACCTTGTTTTAGGTTATCAAGTTGATAACAATAAATACGGAACTATGTGTTGTCCCAAACAATTACTTAAACCCTTGAAATCCATATATTAACGATTCACGATTGTTCGCTAAAGAATCCACTATATTCAGCCGTTTTTCAACATGGATTGCATGGAGTTAATGTTGGGCCGTAATAACCTCAATATGCAATCGAGCACGTTGATGTTTAACTATGATAACGTAATAACGTATGAAAACCATATTCATACTAGAATGCACTGAAATAGAGCAGACGTCCGTAAATGCCACAGATTAGATCGATTGCACGTCGTGCCTGAACCTCCCCTCCCTGCAAATCTTTCCATCTCCATTGTTATGCGCGTGATATCTCACCCCGCTTTCAACCTTATATTCCCCTCCCACCAAATATTGCTCCCCTTGCTACGCACGTAGTGCCTCAAACTCACCCTCCTACCAAATAGTATTCCCTCTGCTACGCACGTAGTGCCCCAACCTCCCCTTCTTCCCAATATGACTCTCTCTGCTAAGCACTTGGTGCCTCAACCTACCCCTCCTACCCAATACAACTCCCTCTGCTACACACACGCGGTGACTAAACCTCCCCCACCTACCGAATACAACTCCGTCTGCTAAGCACTTGGTGCCTCAACCTCCCCTCCTACCCAATATAACTCCCTCTGCTACACACGTGGTGCCTCAACCTTCCCTCCTACCCAATATAAAACCCTCTGCTCAGCACTTGATGCTTCAACCTCTCCAAACCTACCCAATATTACTCCGTCTGCTACTCACGTGGTGCCTCAACCTCCCCCACATACCCAATATTACTCCCACTTCTACGCCCGTGGTACCTCAACATCCCCCTCTTTCCCAATATAACTCCCTCTGCTACTCAAGTGGTGCCTCAACCTTCCCAACCTACCCAATATAACTCCATCTGCTACCCTCCCTCCCAATATTACTCCCCAATGCTATGCACGTAGTGCCTTAACCTCCCCTTCCATCTAGTATATTACTCCCCATTGCTACGCACGTGGTACCTCAAACTCCCCTCCTACCGAATATAACTCACTCGGCTACACACGTGGTGCCTCAACTTCCCCCTCCTATCCAATATAACTACCTCTGCTACGCACGAAGTGTCTCAACCTCCCCTACCATCCAATATTACTCCCTCTTTTACTCACGCGGTGTCTCAACCTCACCCTCCTACCCAATATAACTCCCTCTGCTACGAACGTAGTGCCTCCCCTCCGACCCAATATAACTCCCTCTGCTACGCACGTGGTGCCTCAACCCCCCCCTCCTAACCAATATAACTCCATCTGCTACGCATGTAGTGCCTCAACCTCCAATCCCATCCAATATTACTCCCCATTGCTACGCACGTGGTGCCTCAACCTACCCGACCTACCCAATATAACTCCTTCTGCTACTCACTTGGTGCCTAAACCTCCCCTCCCACCAATATTACTCCCCATTGCTATGCACGAAATGCCTCAACCTCGCCTCCAACCCAATAGTTTTCCTCATTGCTACGCACGTAGTACCTCATTCTCACCTCCTACCCAATGTTACTCCCTATTGCTACGCACGTGGTTCGTCAACCTGCCTTCTCACCCAATATTACTCACCCTTGCTATGTACATGGTGCGTCAACCTCCCCTCCCTGCCAATATTGCCACTCCCTTGCTACGCACGTTATACCTCAACCCCCGAACCTTATATTCCCCCCCACATGCTACGTCTCAACCTCCCCTCCTACCCAATATAACTCCATCTGCTACGCATGTAGTGCCTCAACCTCCAATCCCATCCAATATTACTCCCCATTGCTACGCACGTGGTGCCTCAACCTCCCCTCCCACCAATATTACTCCCCATTGCTCCCACCCAATAGTTTTCCCCATTGCTACGCACGTAGTGCCTCAACCTCCCATCCTACCCAATGTTACTCCCTATTGCTACGCACGTGGTGCCTCACCCTGCCTTCCCACCCAATATTACTCACCCTTGCTATGTACTTGGTGCCTCAACCTCCCCTCCCTGCCAATATTGCCACTCCCTTGCTATGCGCGTTATACCTCAAAATCCTCCCCCAACCTTGTATTCCCCCCACTTTCTACGCCTCAATCCTCACCTCCTACCCAATATAAATCCCCCGTGCTACTTATGTGGTACCTCACCTTCCCCTTTCCATCCAATCTTGAGCGTGCAGGTAGGATTTACACGCTCAGTTGTGAATTCGCCGCTTTGAAATCATTTCAATTGAGTGCGCTTGTGTTTAACGAAGTCGGAATTAGCTTTTGGAAAATCTCTGTATGTATGCTTATTGTAAACATCATCTGTCATACAAGCTTGATTAATTAATGTGTGTTGTAAAAGATTATATTATTCCGAAGTTTGAAGCTTAAATATGACATTAAATTTAAAAACGACTTTTGTTTTGAAATGTATTTGAATTGTATTGATCAAGATTAGCATACATCATTGGGTTGATTTCGATTGTGTTTAATAAGATTCAATAATATTAACATATATGATCGTGAGTTCGATATTGTGTATAAATACTGGAATGATCGATTCTGAATTTCATTTTCTATGTATTTGTGCGAAACGTATTCGTCGGGCATCTAAATGTGCTTATTTTGCGATGTTAACACGAAAATTCATCAATGACATTTACATTATTTGTTGTTATTTATATTATTGTTCGTTATATTTTCAAAGCATATTTCAAGATTACTAACAGTCTACCTTCATCTTATTGCGCACATTGGATTTGTTTTTGCCAAAAGGCATGCATTGAAGATAATTATAATAAACCAAACCAAACTGAATTAACAAAAAAAGAAAAGTGAAAAATGGATTCATTTTTTATAAAACTGGACAACTACCTATATACAGCGTCATGCCCAAAATGAGTCAACTTTTAAAATGGCTTTGTAATCGCTTGACGTTGTCGGTTTGTTTAGCCATGAGTAGCAACCGCGTCATGTAAAGTATTTAAACAAATGTATGATCCAAGGGAAGAAACACCTACAGACTTGTCAAAACTGGAAGTATTGAAGAATTATCGTCTGTTTACATTCGATTCAACTTCCTGCTGTCAAAATGGGTAAACACGGAAAAGAAATGACACTAGAGGAAACAAATATTCTTGTTTCGATGATTAAAGTTGATCTCGTGCATCGAAAATTGGTAAATTACTTGGGATAAATAAAAGTACAATTTCAAAATTTTTGAAACGATATAATTCAGGGGAAATTCAGAAAACATCAGCAGAAGTGGTCGACCAAAAATTTTAACCGAACGCGGGGTGCGGAAACTTTTGTTGATCGTTAAGCGGGACAGGAGACAGCCTCTTCGGGATATTGCTGCCAAATTTAATGAAGCAAGTGTCCAGCAGTGTTCTGTAAGAACAGTTCAAAGACACTTGAATGCTTTAGGGTATAAGAGACGTGCTGTTCGAAAACGTCTCCAAATTACGACAGCCAACAAGCGCAAGCGGATTTATTGGTGCAGAACCAAGTTACACTGGACAGTGGACACACATTGGAAGAAAGTGATATTTAGTGATGAAACGATGGTTAATTTGAAACCTGATGGGCAGTTAAACGTGTGGCGTAAGTCAAATGAAAAGTGGCGACCAGAGTGTCTGGGATACTCTGCTGCTAGACCAGGTACCCCCATGAAAGTAATGGTGTGGGGTTGCATGTGTTTCACCGGTGTGGGGATGCTAGCTTTCATTGATGGGAACATGGACTCTGGTAAATACATTGACACATTAGATAAGTTTCTATGGCCTTCAGTAGTTAAACATTTTACTGATAATTCATGGATTTTCCAAGAAGACAATGCCCCGGCTCATAAATCACATCGTTTACAAGAATGGAAGAAAACAAACAACATCCCAATATTAATGTGGCCAGCACAGTCCCCTGATATGAACCCCATTGCAAAAATGTATGGTTGCTGCTTAAGAAAAACATTAAAGTACAGCTCCACCAGATCCACACTGTACTGGACTTAAAAGACAGATTATTGACCTCATGGAATAACATTCCAATTACATATATTAAACGGCTATATTCATCAATGCCAAGGCGTGTGAGGGAAGTTCTGACCCGTAAAGTTTCCATCACCAAATATTGAGTTCATACAAGGATTGTAAGGTATGCAATGTTACTGTATTAGATGAGTGTATTCCGAGTATAAAACGGCAGCCATTGACTCACTTTTGGCATGACGCTGTAGTTCAGAATATTAATAAAGAACAATGAAACTCGTAACATTTTCTATAATTATTATTGTATTATTATTATATATTATTGTATATAGCTTAAAAGTGACTTAGTTCTAATTTCGGTATTGTAATGTGGAGTCATTTTTAGAAATACACACATGCATAAATGTCGATTTCACAAACCGTTATAATGCATCGCTTGGTTTATTACTATTTGCGAACAGACTTCAAGTCGGATTTGTTGGTATACAGCTTGTACCAACCGGATTTGAGAGACTGTTAGTCAAATATTGAAGTAAACTCTGCACGCTTAAAATACTCATCAAAAATAGGTAATCAAAAATCCGATCTCTATTATAACTATTCTACTATGGGAATACTATGGGAATTCACAACTTATATAAAGATTGCAGTTTGGATACGGTGCAATAATTTTAAAAATCTATGTGGGGATAAAAATCACAGTATATATAATACACAAAAGTGTTAATAACCCACCATTTAAACGGTACTCTGTATTATATTTATGACACAACGATACATGTTCACATTATTGTGTATGTTACTTTGTAGAATATTCACTATTTATTATGATTACTAAATTCTACTTGTTGAACAAGTATGTATATAAGAATACAAAGTAGCAATAAAACAGCTGAGTTTCTGTGCTATAAAAACGTTAAAAACGGATTGACCTATTTAGAGAGGCAATGGAAAATCGGTCAGCCAATCGAAATTGGGGTGTGGGCGTGACGTCACAGTCAAGGTATTGCTATCGTGTTAACGTTTATCAAAACTTTAATGATTTTGCGTGTTAAAATAAAAGTTATCTGATAACCTTTTTACTTCGAATTGTAATTACAATATGCCACAGAGGTCATACTATACCATATTAAAACATGAATGGGTTTGTAGAGTGATAGGATGTTAACTTTATGTGATAAAGTCATTAAGAATTGAACACCGGTCACGCTGTGACTTTTTACAAAAAGTGTCCAAGTTTGGGCTTAATAATTATTATAATATAATTGTATAATATATAATATATTGTATAGGTAGTAAATACCTAAAATAATTAGCAGTTTAAAGTCGAAATGTACGACAAATTTACCAAAAACGGATTGACCTACTTCAATTGGGCGTTAGTGACAGGCATGTTTCTGAAGGTCACAGCACATGTATAATATGTTATTTACTATAGAAATGGGTGTGATTCACCAAAAATGCACAGAAAAATACACTTTTACATGGAAATATTATTTTTTTTAAGTATTTATATTATTTATAATGATTGTTTGCTGCCTAGAGGAATAAATAACTTAATGTGTGGTCGGCATAAGGGGTAGTGTATGCAGGATTCTTCATCAAATAAATGTATAGTGTTTCATATGCAAACATAAGGTTCTGATACCTATGCGGTGAATAATGTCCAGAGAGAATAGGTCTTTGAATTGTCAAATTTTGTTCCATGTAGTGTGTATGGAACTTAAATAAGTAATCTTATGCCTATGAGATAGGCTACAGAAAGACGAGCAATTTATTACTCAACCTCGCCCTTGAAAATGTCATAAAACGCAAAATTTGGACGACACTTACCGAACTATAATAGTGCGAATAAACAAATGTTTTAGTGCGTCATCTGCAGAAAATCAATAACAACAACAACAAAACTTGTATAATTAATTTAATAAATCTTCGACTGATAGCAAACGATAATTAAAATGCAAAATTGAACTTGGACGATAGTTACTTATTAATTCACGGTTGCCCGATTTGAGTGAATCTGGTAAAACTGCAGATGAAATGATATTATTAATTAATGTGATAGATTGAGTTAAATAAACTTCCCCCAAATTTTTCAATATCCGAGTGCTAATGCCATCAATGTGAGTAGATGTGTTGATGTTTCGTTGCTATATTATCTTCTAAACTTCAAGCCGGGCCCGACTAGGTCAGTTGGTAGAGCGCTGGATTGTCAATCCGGGGGTCGTGAGTTCGAACCCCAGCCCGGCCACATAACTTGTGTGGGGATTGGTCATAAAATTATTTCTACGGCCATTTTTCCGCTACCTCTGATTCAAGTAGGGCAGATGTCAGTTACTAGCATAAGTCTGTGCACTTAGTACTGGTAAACCGCTTTGATCGGCTAAGCTTGCCCAGGAAAAGTGTTAGCCGTGATATGGCTGAAATACTGTTAAAAACGGCGAAAAATCCAAACCAACAAACAAACTTCAAATGAACTAATAAGGTCAATAGCAAATTAATATTCGTGTATTTGCTTGTCCGAGTATTATTTCTCGTTGATGATATCTGATATATGTATGAAGTATTTATTTAAAAAATCATTATCAATATCAATTTCATTATTATATTATTATAGAATGTTCTATGTTATATAATTCACCATAACGAGTTCTTTTGGAATTTTATATATTTTTAATCTTTTGAACATGTGAACAAATGTGATCTGGGTTTTTTTTTTTTCTTTTTTTTCATAAAAATGTCATTTCTTAATTTTTTTAAATAGTTTTTTTATATATGTTCTTTCTTTTCATGTTTTAATATTGACGTTACTTGATTTTGTCACTTGAACTGTTTTGTTCTTTTTAAATCGGAAAATCGCATTTGTATGACACATGTCTCTTCAATAGCATTGCCTTTATTTAGTCGGTAATCCAGGAGTGGTATTCAAAAAGCATCCTATGATAAATTGTATCCTTATCCTTAAAATGGAAAATTTCTTTAACTGTATTACTCGTTAGACAAAAATTGCAGAACAAAATAACATCTAAAATTGACTTCAGTATTAAACTGTTAGTTTCAAATATCAGCAACATACAAATGTATGAATTAAGTCGAGCAATGTTTTAAAGTTTTACACTTTATGAAATTTACTTAAAATGTTTCGTAAATACCACCCCAGCCTGTCTGTTATTTGAATTTAATACATTTAAAGATTGTCGTGAGAAAACCGGGCTTTGCATGTGCGCAAAGTGTCTTCCCAGATTAGCCTGTGCGGACTACACAGGCTAATCCGGGACGACACTTTACGCATATGCATTAAGCCCATGTTTCCCACGACACGCCTAATTTAGTCTTTATAGGCGCATTCATGCTCGGTGCATGGCCGTGCTTCTAGTGGTTGTGGAAGTACAACTACTGGCACTTAGAGAGCTGTTATATACTTGTAGATTTCATCAGAGCCACGCGAATGAAGAAACAGCGGGTCGACCCCGACAGGCGCCAGAGACCCGCTGGACCGGACATTGTAGGTAACGTGCTCAAGATGTTCCTGCGCATCTGGAGGAAAATCGCCCTGAGAGCTCTGGCTATAACCCTCGTGTCACTGGTGTTCGTTTTGAACTATACCGGCCACAACGAGAGAGTAAATGTTCAGTGGAAAAAATTTGATATTCAAGGAGTGCTTAACGGTCTGGATGTCGTAGCAAGGACGCAACCTTCAAAACTTACGACTGCAAAGGTTGCCACATCCACAAGTACATTATCACCAGAACTTAGGGCGATATCGCCACAACTTGAACTTGATAAGCTCATTAATGCATCGTCTGAAGCAAAATATCCAGTTACAATAAATGGAAAATACATATTTGAAAATCCAACACTATGCTCATCAGTGAAAAATCTATCAGTGCTGATTATTGTACATACGGCGCCGAACCATTTCGAGCTGTGCCTGGCGATACGCAAAACGTGGGCGAACGACACGTACTACCGGAAGCTCGGTGCTTCCCGGGTGCTCTTCCTCCTGGGTCGGGTGCAAGACGCGGAGCTGCAGGGAAAGATGGAGGCAGAGTTCAAGGAATACGGCGACATGCTGCAGGGGGACTTCTGGGACGCCTACCGGAACCTGACGCACAAGGGCGTCATGGGGTATCGGTGGATAACAGAACGTTGTAGAAACGCGAAATATATATTAAAAACTGACGACGATATTGTTGTCAATATGTTTAAACTGTTTACTCGTGTGTTACCTAATTTTAAAAACAAAACGAAGCAAGTATTTTGTAACCATATTTACGCTGGTACAATGCCGATTATTCGAGAGGTGAAAAGTAAATGGTACGTGAATGAAATCCATTTTAGAGGGAAGAACATATATCCCGAGTATTGCAGTGGTTTTATGGTTTTGTTCACCAATGACGTCATACCGGCTATTTACAGAGCCGCTACGATGACGCCATTTTTCTGGGTTGATGACGTGTATCTTTATGGTTTGGCTCCTGGTCATGTGCCTGGAATTAAGTACAACGACATAAAGAAAACTGACCATATGCTCGACGGACATAAGGCGTTGAAATGCTACAGAAATGAGACTGAAAATCTGAGCAACAAGTGTGATTATTTGGTGACTGGTACCCAAAAACTGCAGGTTAGCGAGGACACGTGGACGGAAATGAAAAAGCAGTTCAATCACGAGCTGGGTACCAATTCGACATACCAAACAATACCCTCAAACCATACGTAAATTTTAAAGAGCGCCTGTACGATTTGTTAGATTTAGTTTGGGTCTCTCTCGTTATCCACAATTAAAAAACCTGTTTTATATAACATAAAACACGTCAACACGTATAACAACTATTTTTATTACTCTAAAATAACAAATATAATTATATTATCTATCGATACAGATCCGTTTATCCTACAGCAACGGCTACATTCGGTGTTGAATTAGAAAATAAGAACTGCGCATGCGCCAGCAATCGTCTGACGCGCCGAGAGGGTCCTACGAAACACTGCAAAAGACATGCAAAGACATGCAAAGACACTTTTAAGTGTACTTTAATGGGTTTAGCTGCATTATTTTTATTATATTTATTAGTAATATCAATTAAATTACATTTGTTTAATTCGAAGACGACAAAGGCACGAACAGACAGACAAAATACAGACAAAGGCACTTTATATTGCGACAAAGACATTTACAAATGTTTTATTCATTCATTCATTGAAGTTTAGTGCATCAAACATAAACATGTTTATAGCAAATAATACATAATTGGTACAACATGACGGTATGAGTTAAAAGAAGAGCATAGAAAAATATAATGTGTATTACTTTATCAATTTGTTGGCATGGTAAATACATTTGCTTAATCTATTTATAACAGCTACTGATTTTGATGTCATAAGATTTATACATTTTTGCAATGTAGGCCATGTAAAACAATAACGTTTAAAATATAGTTTTCTCAAATTGGAATATTTTGGACATATAAGTAAAAAGTGATATTCATTTTCTATCAAATTAAAGTGGCGATTGATACAAAACCTAATAGTTCTATGTATATCTGTATATCTACCTACTTCAATGGCTACATTATGAGCAGATGTTCGAAATTTTACCAAGGCTGTCTTAAATTTTTTAACCTTGATAATTTCTAGATATTTTTCTAAATCTAACGAGTGTTTAAATAAAGAAAAAAGTTTCAAAACGTGGCGAGGTATTTACTTTTACATACCATGTTTCCTTATTTATATTAAGTATTGTGCTTGATTGGTAAGAACTTACGGAAGAGTAGAGTGACCCCTAAAAGTTAATTTACAACCATTAATTGCTGCAACATTTATCTATAATTTTGATGTTTCTTTAATTTGTTAAAACTTTATATATATTATAGTCATTTAATTACCCGATTGTTATCTTAAAATATATATATGATACACATAACTTTTTTAAATGAGACAGATACATGAACGTATATAAGCTAATTTTTATAATATAGATTATACAAAATTTAATTTCGGATCATTTTATTTATGATTGATTGAAAATGTGCAATTCAAGACGATTTGTATTCCTAACAATTAAACTAAATATTGGGCAAAGATATTTAATTCACTCGTGTACAATACCACTCGTTTCGCATTTATCTATGCAATTTATATAATATAAGGGAGACTAGCTAATTTTATAAGTTAATCATGTTAAACAGGTATTTTTCAAAAACATACGATTTCTCACCAAAACCAGAAGCCATTGAATACCAGGTAAGTTTTGAAATTCCTCGTACGTTTAATTACTTTGATTTAATGGTTTTACTGACTTCTTACACCAATTAAAAATACGAGTATTCGCATGAAGAATACGGACTCCCCAAAATAGTTTTTTGAATTAAGGATTATGTGGTTGCTCCGAATAGAAAGAAATGTGAGGAATCCGCAGAAATTAGTACCTATTTTGTTTAAATGAAAATAATTTTATTTATCGATTTGTATTCAGCACAATCCACATGTAATGTCATGCTCAAATAGGACTCTATTTCATTGCAGAATGTGTTTCCAGACTTCCCTGGTAACCATGCCAGTAATGCAGACCTTATAAAGTATTACCACCAGTGTATGTATACCAAAGATGAAATACGGGCATTCTTGATACTAAGACATAACCGAAACATAAGTAAGACGCAACTGAGGCGAATTATAAAACAGCTTGGACTGCGTAGAAATAATGTTGAATCGCCTGAACATCTCATACTTGACGGAATATGGAGACTTCACGAACGTGGTTTTATTGATGCCAGATATAGAGTAATATGGAGAATGCTGAATGTTAACTTTCGTTTGAGAGCAACGCAGATGACTGTTAGACGTCTTTTAAAGCTTATAGATCCAGAAGGAGTTGTACTAAGAAGAGGACATCGCTTACGAAGACGCATGTATGTGAAATGGCGGACCTAACTCAGTAGTACATATCGATGGGTACGATAAATTAAAGCCGTATGGATTTTCAATTCATGGAGCTATCGATCGATGGGTTTTCACGTAAACTATTATGGTTGAAAGTCGTTAGATCAAGTAAAATCAATATACCGTATCTCGACTTTATTTGACTGGGTTATACAAGAAGGTCGTGTCCCAAATGTCATGCGAAGCGACGCAGGAACTGATAACGTGTTAATTCATGACATTCAACATGTTTTACGTTGTGAGCACGTTGATGTTAGAGCGGGTGGACCTTGTTACATTACAGGCCGTTCAACAGATAACCAACGTATTGAGGCATTCTGGAGTCAACTGAAAAGGATATTTGCAGTCAAATGAAGAAACGCTCTCAGAGACATTGAAGACAATGCTTTTAAAAAACCGGACAATTTCGAAGATTGCGATGAAAATGTACCTGCTCACTAGAGATCTGATTTACAGCCAGTAGGTTGCCAAATGTTTAACTGTATCATTGACTGATGATGATCAGTTGCCATATAGTTTATACTCAAATAGTAGTTTACCCGATTGTTCATCATGGTACAGTACTTCATAGGCGAAACCCTTGTCATCAGCTATAATTTCAGTGACATAGACTAGATGACTTTTTGTTTTTTGAAACCTCACAGCAATGAAGTTTGAACCATATAAAGCTTTACTACTAACATACTTTTGTAAGTAACAACACGTAAGGTCTACGAGAGCTATACATGATATTTATACGTCTTTCTAGATTTTGGTTTGTTTCTTCACTCTATTGTTGTAAAATGTTATTAAGATAAATGCGTTTACATTATCCAGCATTTTATTTATTGCATTTTTATATGTAAACAAATGCAAGTGTTGGCTTCAGAATGCATAAATGCTGCTACCAAGAAGGCGATGTTCGATTTTGCCAAAAAACATCTTCAGTGTAAAAATATTGTCAAAAATGCATTTGACAGCACTACTTTCAGTTTCAAAAGCTGCATTTTTGTCAATATTTTATAATCGGAAGCTCATTTAAATAGTTAAATAGGGCTCCTTTATCTTTATCTTTACCCTCAAGACTGTAAGTTGGTGTTTATATTTTTAGGGAGAGGAGGTGCATTATACATCCCGACTCCTGAGATTATCCTAGTTCTTTTTCTTACCCAGTGTATAGCACTGATACATGGGGCCACGGTTTAACATCTCATTCGAAAAACGATTAGTTGTATAAGAGGTTGATGGGACACCCTTAAAGAATAATTTATATACCTAGTACTCCCGGCCTTTATGTCTGCAGTCCTGCGCGTTGCCACTAGTTGCCGGGTCATCCACAAAATGGAATTGCGCTGACAATTGATTTGTGCATGAATTTCATGGACATTACTGAATGTCATTGCGATTTGAAATTTTGATGCGATTCCATAATATTTAACTAGGAGTTGACACCATACATGTAGATTATAAACCAATTTACAGCAAAGGTCGTAGGTTGTATAGTTGTAGGCATGTACGAAGTTTCACCCGTTTTGCACGTGCAGAAGGCAACGTTTATGAAATTTTGAAGTTTGCTTTAGAATTGCATGAAATAAGCCCATACGTATTGATATGATCATGTTGTATACATGTTAAAAAATAAATACATAATTATCACGTCCGTATGAGCAGCTTAATAATGGTGGCAACTATTTGGTGCCGAGTATTTTAACAGAGCGCACAGCCTATTTATCTTGTCTGTAAACATCGACGGTTTTGTCCTTTCCTTTAGTTATAAGCTGATGTAGGCACACATGGAAAGTAAAAGTACCTTTTGAAAATGTAAATTGTGTAATGCATTTAAAGGTACTGGCCTCCAGAAGGAAAATGTGAAAATTTAGAAAATTGTCACAGCACTCAAACTAAGTTATATCAATGCATGAAATTTTTAAAACTAAAACGTAGTTTTATTGATCAATTTTTTGATATTTTGTAAATAACTGCATTATTAAACTTTTGACTTCAAAAAGGTTCAAGCCTTTTTCGCAGAATGTACTTTAGGTGTCTCGGCGATGAAAAAACGCGGTCTCCGGTCGCTGAAACTCCGATATTATGGAAACACGAGCTGTTTGTAAAACAGTTATGCCCTCTCTAAGTAAAAATAGCTAAAAAGGCTAATTTTAGATAATCAAGGGCCATTACTCCACAGTTACTGGGGCGATTTGGTTGATTATCGAACTTAACCGAGATAATAAGTCCACAAAGATTTCACCAAGTTTGGTGAAGTTCGGCTATGAACTGTTGGATTTAGAGAACCGAAACGGCTAAAAAGGCCAATTTAAGATAATTCAAGGCCAATAACTACACAATTCCTGTGGTGATTATTGAATTTGGCCGAGATTTAATATTATGCCCAAAAACATGTCCATACGTTTGGTGAAGATTTGATGAACATTGTTGGACCGCTAAAAAGATATTTTAGGGGCAATAACGTCATAATTCCTAGACTTACTTGATTTGTTATCAAACTTGGCCATGATATTATTATAACAATCAGTTTCATGATGTTTGGTGAGGACCGGATGAAAACTTTTGGATATAAAGATAGCGGAAACCGCAAAAAAGCCAATTACGGATATTTCAAGGGCAATAACTCCACAAATTCCAGGGGCGATATGGCTGATTGTCAAACTTAGCAATAACTTCACAATTCCTAGGCTCATTGGCTTGGTTATCAAACTTGGCCGAGATATTATTATAACAAAACATTTTCATGAAGTTTGGTGAAAATCGGATGAGAACTGCTGGCCTTAGAGAGCGGAAATAGCAAAAAGGCCAATTTCTGATAATTTAAGGGCAACAACTCCACAATTCATGTGATGATTTGGCTGATTATCAAACTTGACATAGATATTATTATTACAAACATGTTCATGAAGTTTGCTGAAGATTGGACGAAAACTGTTGGACTTCGAGAACGGAAATGGCTAATTTGAGATAATTCAAAGGCCGTAACTCCACAATTCCTGGGGCGAGTGGTTGATTATTTAACTTGTGCTAGATATTATTGTTACAAGCATTTTCATTACGTTTTGTGAAAATTGGATACAATTGTTGGGCTTAGAGAGCGGACACGGCTAAAAAGGCAAATTTTAGGTAATTCAGGGGCAATCACTCCACAATTTATTGGGGCGATTAGGCTGATTATCGAACTTCGTGCTCAGTCGAGCTAACATGAAATAAAAAGAATACTATTAAAGTCGTTTTCATCTTAGTTCGGGATAGAAAATCATAATTCGACAACGTCGGCCTGATATAATTATTTTTGTTATTGCGTTAGAAATATCAGAGGGTTAACAATTAGACTGTGTAATTTATACGAACTCCGCCATTGGTAAGTAATTTCTAATCCAATATTGACAACGATTGTTTGGTCCAGCGGTAACGCACTTGCCTGCTGAATTAAAATATGTTAAGCCCTCAGTTCAATTCCAGTGTTGGTTAAATGTGATTTTGCTTATAAAGGTATTTTTTTAAATATTGAATTCGGTATTCCTGGCAAGATATAGAGGATATTTGTCTAATGCAGTGTAAGATCGTATTTTATTTCATGAGTGGTCATAGAAACAATATTTTTAAGAGTGGAGCAATATCTTGTTTGGATGACCACGAATGAAATAAAATACGATCTCACACAGTACTAAACAATTTTTTTTTTATTTCAAGGTTTTGGACGATAAATAAAAAAAAATCGCGAGATATGCTGAAGCGTCACAAGTTTTGTGTAAATGTGACGTCATTATGTTTCCAAAATTGTCGATCACTGTTGTGGTGGGTCGTTACTGCGTCGTTGTCGCTTAATAATTTTTGTTTAAACTTGTATTATGTTTTTTTCTGTTGTTGAAAAAGGCTGATGTGTACACTGACGATTATGGTATTCTGATACTTTAAAAAAAATAAACATAAAAACAAAGTTAAAAGTAGTTCCATATAACCCAGAGTGAAATGATCAAACGTTATTATTTCACTTGCCCTAGATTGAAATGATCGGTTTATCATTCACTGGTATTCACCACTCATTCACCGCATAGCATTAAACACTAGATTGTCTCCGATATATACAGATTGATTCATTCAGTGTATTGTATACGATTTTGGTACAAAAATAGAAAATCGCCAAAATCTGGAGACCAGCACCTTTGAAGCCTAATTTTCCTAACGGTAGCGCATCATTTCGTGCGTGGCTAGTTCACTCTTACAGTTATATGAATTTTAGCAAATATAGATTATCACAGGCAGCACAATCAATGCGGCGGCCATTCTCTGACACCCAGCTTTAAGTCCAAAAGGACGCCCGGAAACTCCCTCGTGTTTCCTTTTAAAGCCACCACCATGCCTATTTTGCGAATTTGTCTACATCTTTCTGCTGTATTGAAAATGTGTTCGAAGTAATTATTGTATGGTAATTGTCAGATGAACTGGTATTGGAAAAAGTTAAAAAGTTACACATACACAGGTCAGTTGATTGTATCGTAGGACTTCTAGTCTTGCAAGACAAAAATCACCGGGTTACTGGTTTCGGCAGACTGTGCTTTTGATGGACAACAATTTTCTTACATGTTACGTTACTTTTTTAAAGCTGTTTTTTTTTTGAAAGGGTTTAAAGTGGCCTTTGTGGTATGGTTATCGTTTTCTAACACTCCTCGGTAATGGTGAATTTTAACGTTGTGCATAAAATACATAATAGTAGATTTAACTAATATTATGTAGCCTTATAATCCTTTCAAGTTCAAATTTTATCAGACAAACTACCAAACTATCATGCTGTTTCATGCCTTGTAAAGGAATACACAATTACACAATAAATGACCAGTAAAAATATATTTGTTTATGTTTGTTCAAAGTACTCGTATTGGTGTAAAGTTAACGCATCACCTGTAAATATCTGATGCAAAGAGGTGTTAAATACAACAAAACACCCAAAGATTTTAAACTGTTTTTAAGTACGTTTCTTTTCAGACAAAACTAAAACTAGTGAAAACCTGGCTATAACAATTTCCAAAATTGAGCTTGTTTTTAACAACACCACACATGTATCCTTAACTGCTACCACCATATTAATAAGTCTAGCATGTATAACTTATGCCAAATAAACTTTGACCGGCCTTTAATATACTTATGACTAAGCTTTGGTCCTTAACATAAATTTTTCAACATTCATAACAAGAGCTTTGTCACAGACACTGCACCAATCCTCTTCTGGTTTAATAGCAAGAAAACCCAAATAAATCAATAAAACATTTGCAACGCAAACTTTTGACAAATAGATAAAAAAGACTGGTTACTTGTATTATGATTGAAAATGTCTTTACTACTGGCAAGGTATTATGAACAATTAAGTTGTGTGTTTTTGCATAACAGTTACCGAAGATGCAACCCTTTTTACAGACTTGCCTATACGAACCAACATAGGAATAAGAACAAAGGCTTAACAAAAACTGAATTACCAAAACTTAAAACACATGTTAACTTCTTGAACATAGCGTCAAAATTATAATACTAATGAAAACTACATTGCAAAATGAGGTACGATGTCAGAAACTGTACAGTTTGGAGTCTTTGTAAAAGCAATTACACATCCTATAGGATCTTCAAAAGGCTTTCAAGTACATCCTATTTGTTTTGAAATCCGGTTATACAAGTTACGTAAATGAAATCGGAAGAAACCTTACTCATTAAGAATACAAATATAGTAGCTTTGATACAAATTGCAATATTTGCGCATATGATGAAACAAGGGCAATATAATATATAGATAAGCAATACACAGCATTCTCCAAGCATTTTTTGGAGAATCATATTAACAGTCAGTTATTTGCTGTTTTGTTTCAATTCAACCATTTCCCCTGAACCACAATACATGCTTTACATAAGCCTTCCAACAGAAGATATTCTACTTATGTAGAAAGCACATGTTGCACTTGTTCCTTCCAGCTGTGTTGCGCACACCATGCAATATTGGTGACCACAGGGCATCCGGAAAGCATTCCGGTTCCTGTCAATGCATATCATGCACTTTGTGCTCATCGACTGCTTATTGAATACCACTTGAAATACGAAGAAAGAAGCATTAGGACATAACTTGTGACTGATATGAATTACCATAGTGTGGTGAATGTCATTTCCTGGCAGTATTAATAATATGTACATATAGTTTAAGTTTATAATGCTACTCAAAGTAACATTTAAATGACCACTTTTCCGCAGTATTGCAAGCAATACATAAAACCCATACCGTTTGAAAGCCACAAAGGTACAGTATACAAGGTATGAGTGATAAGCCATCCATGACAGATGTAAACAGAGATACATTTGGATGAATTTTATGCCTCGAAAATGAATGTTATGTTTAAAAACTGTTGGCATTTCGTTTAAGAAAACATTCTTACAAAACTCATCCACAATTTTTAACCATGGATACTGTTTAACTACACATAATTGGAAACTACTAACAGTTGGTGTTCCAGTGTTCATGAAAGAGCCATCAGCTGCTGAAGAACTGTTCTCACTGGGTGTCATATTCTGAAATTAATGTGAGCATTTTCATACACAATATCACAATATTAACACGAAATGTATCGATGCTACAAAACCAGGTGTTCATTGTTTTCAAATTAATTTTATCAATACACAGGTCTTAAATATTCTAAACAATAACATGATCTGTCACTAACTGGTGAAATATGCCGTAAGTGGTACACTTTGAAACAGCCTCATGTCAAATTTTAGCCTTTGATCGTGATTTCATTTCGAGACTATCAGTCCATTTTCTTTACCGCCATCTCCCGTTCTAAGATATATGCCCAAATCTGTTTACACACTTTCTGAGTTGAAAATATATCATTAAGACCCAACATTTCCCATCTATTCCAAATCAGTGGCAACAAAAACTAATACTTTTTCAGCCAGAAATTGATGCCATATTTTCAAAAATGCAATGGATCAGGCCGGTTTCGCTATAATGTCATGATATGCCTCAAAATGAACGTAAATGTAGAAATTAGCACTCACTATCAGATTTAAAGGAACTATGTTACTGAAAAATTAGCTTCCTATTGCACTATAAATTGTATATTTTGATAGAAATGCGCTTACTAAGACACGTGGGTGAAATAAATAACAAGAGGGCCATGATGGCCCAAAGGGCTCACCTGAGAACTGGTACAGATGAAGAACATACTGTTGTGACAGGTTTGAAAATTAAGGTATCTGAACAATACGCAATAGGGGTAGGATCATATTTGATTTAAAACATCGGTAAGTGCAATGGGCTAACTAAAATATGAGTTTGGGTAGTGGATGTGAGTTTTTTTGCTGATGGTTCTCAAATCATTTTTTTCGATATTCTTACCTGACCCTTTTTCATTAAGTCGTTGACAATACTGGAAACTGCACAAACAGTAGATTTTCATGTCTTTTCGCAAACAGTTTTGGAAAACTAGTTGCAATGCGATTATTGCGATGGCTGTGCTATGAGGTAAAGTTTTGCTTTTTCTTTGATAATTTTCTTTCCAATGATGATACATGATGTTAAAGCAGGCTCTGAAGACATCAAAGTTGCATGTACAAATAACTGCATGCGAGTCTTGCAACTGTTGGAAATCAAGTTTTATCAGTCAATTTTTATGACCATGCGCAAACTGTGTAAGTTTGGTCAACATTGAATAAAAAATCGTGTGTGCAAGCCAATCAGTGATAACTTGTTGATGTTTTTTTTCGAAACACAAGGGCAATAACTCTGGTGTTTCTGGCCCGATCATGCTTATTTTCTACTTCACCTGTAGACTTACGTTCATAGACAAACTGACACAATTAGTGAATATTGGATGAAAAATGAAGTCTCTATCATGAATAATGTCCATTTTTGCATATTTTTTTCACAAACAAAAGGCAATAACTCTAGTGCTTCTAGTCCAATATTGCTTAAATTCGACTTCACCTTTAATCTTATTGTCATAGACAAACCGTGCAAGATTGGTAAAGATTGGATGAAAAATGAAGTCTCTATCATGTATAATGTATATTTTTGCATATTTTTTCACAAACAAAGGGCAATTACTCTGGTGTTTCTGGTCCGATCTTGCTTATTTTCGACTTCAACTGTAATCTCATGGTAATAGACAAACTGTGCAAGATTGCTGAAGATTGGATGCAAAAGGTTTCTCTCTATCCTGAATAATGTCCGTTTTTGTATATATTTTAAATAAACAAAGGGCAATAACTCTGGAGTTTGAAACACAATCTGCCCCATTTTTGAGGTCTGCTGAGATCTGATGGTCATACACAAACTGTTAAAGTTTGGTTAAGAGTGAATGGAAGATAAAGTCCATACGTTGGAAAAGGCCACTTTTGCACTTTTGCACTATTGTGCATGAAAAAGGGGCAATAACTCTGGTGTTCTGGTGTAATCTGACCCAATAACAATCCCATACGAGATTTTATGGTCTTACACAAACTGTGCAAGTTAGGTCAAGATTGAATAAAAGTGTAGTCTTTATCGCGATAACCGTCAAAATTGTTGACGACATCTTGAGGACGCACGACAGACGACGCCGGAGAGGTCCCCTATACCAATAGCTCACCGAGCACTTCGTACTCAGGTGAGCTCAAAATAATATAATACAAATAAGCAAAAGTGTGAAAAAAATAAAATCCCGAGCTGGAATCGAACTTAAGACTAAGGAGCCATACGAAGAAATTACAGTAGACAGCGCTTTAACCAACTGCGCTATCATGCTTGGTAAGGAATCGTGTGTAAACTATGGTTAAACAAAATGCTCACACTTCTGACATCAAAATGTAACCAGCCAAACAAACAAACATACACAAAGATTATAAATTGATTTTTATCGCATAATGCGTACACTCTTTTTGCATTATATAAACCATGTTTCAACTGTTATTCTATGCCAGTATTAATATCTAGTTTTTAATGTTATCCCGATTTTTCAAAGAAATTGCCCCCTTGAGGCCCCTTTCAGTTACATAGTCCCTTTAAGAAATTTTGTGTTTGCGTTTTCATGATAAAATGGAAGCATAAACAGTTTATTAAACTTTTCATTAAAGGAGGGAAGATAGCCTGCAAGCACAATGCTGATTTTTTTCTAACAGTGGGTGTGGCATGGTCAATGACATGTGGAACGAAGTATCAATATTTGCATTATTTTAAATTCATTAAAATACAGGAACATACATTTAAATATTTGGTTTAGTTTCAAAGTGTTTTAGATGGATAAAAAAGCAAATTTAAGATTACTATAAGGTCATAATGTGCAAGCGGAGGTGATCTTTATAGCCCCATAGCGATTGTGATCAAGATAAAAAAGCAGTTTTGTTCACTCAAAATCGACATAAAATACAGTGAACATCATGCATATTGTAAACATTTTTATCAATATTATCTGTACAGCTCAATTTTAACATTCATAGCTTAGGCTTGAGCGCTTCCAAATGGGCCTGATCCTTGTACGTGTAGCAGAAAATACTGACCTGAAGTGTAATATAGTCTGCTTGTAAGGCTGACATCAACTGCTAATAACAGAAATTAAGACATCTATTTGATCCTTTATGACATATTCAAATGTATCTGTATGCTGTAACATTCTTTGAAAACAAATACTGCTTAAACTAAAAGAAATCAGCTATACAACATTATGTAAAGTTTTCACCAAAGTTTCAGCCTAAATGCTGTTCGTAATTTTATATTCTACAAGCTTTATTCAGATGCGAACACAACTTTGGAAAATTTGAAATGTGTCCTTTTGCCCGCAAAAATGACAGTAATTTTTGTAAAACAAGGACATGTTCAAAGTACTGTTTGACCTAAGGTGCGGCTTAAACGCGAGCATTTACGGTAATCTTTCAATATAGACACACATCATTTAAAGAGCTGTCCGCGGACAGTGCGCTCTACTTCTCTAAGTGCTGGATACTGATAACAAGTGAGCACAGTGGTGGTCCATGCAAGTTACATACTGAACAAATATCTAAGACATAACTCAATAAACAAAGGCTATATAAAGAAAAGAACAAAGTTCTTTTTTAGCTTCAGTAACCTCGACCCCAGTGCCCTTAAACGCTGATTAAGGGACGAGGTATATGCATGGTACCTACAGAACAAGTATCTTAATATCAATATTAAATGATAATCGATATCAATCAATTTTAACAACAATTCGTGATTCATAATTTTAAGCGGAGTTTAATGATTTTTGTCCGAATAGAAAGTTTTAACTTAAACGTCTTTACGATATCAAATCGTTGTGGCGTTTTCTTAGACACTTAGTGTCAAATATAAGTGCTTTATTAAGTAAGTATTCTTAAATAAACGTGATATTAAGGTAATAAATTAAATTTCTGCATTTTACATGCACAACACAATACACTATGTAGAAAGACCGTGAAACTGTACAATTCTTAAATTTGATAGACTAGAGCAGATGCAAGGTCATGTACCTGTTATTTCGCCGCAAATCGACGAAATGTCGTGACGTATTCGTCGCGAAATCTCGCGATGGGCCGCCCGCTATCTTCGTAAACTTTCATGACGTCGCTTCATGAAATATTGATCGCAGGTCCGCACGATAGCCCGAATTCTTTGGGTTTCGAGTGCCCTGTACTGTAACTCTATATAATGCATATAGGGCTCGGCCAGTTTTTTACCCAAGGGGCATAACTTGAACAATCTTTGTAGAGGACCACTATACAATGTTGCATACCAAATACGAAATATCTGGCCCTTGCGGTTTCAGAGGATAATATTTTAAAATCCACTTGCCGTATTTGTCTATATATATCATGTGACCCTGGGACGTGTCTTTTCTTTACCTCAGGGGGACTAATTTGAACAGTACTTGTAGAGAACCACTATGCAATGTTTCATGCCAGATATGAAACCTCTGTTTTCAAACCCACTTGCCATATAAGTCTATTGAAGCCATATGACCCCTAGGGCGCGTCCAATATTAGCAATTGATAATAACTTGGATAAACCATGAAGAGGAATTTAAGATTGTCACATATCAAATATGAAATCTCTCAGCCTTGCTGTTTCAGGGCAGAGATTGTAAGGGTTCATTACTGAAATGTTAAACTCCTTTCTGTTGAATATATGGTTTAGCATTAGTGAAATGTTAAACTCCTGTCTGTTTAATATATGGTTTAGCATTAGTGAAATGTTAAACTCCTGTCTGTTTAATATAAAGTTTAGCATTAATGTAATGTTAAACGCCTGTCTGTTGGATACATAGTCTAGCATTACTGAAATTTTAAACTGCATTCTGTTGAATACATGTTTAAGCATTACTGAAATGTTAAACTCCTTTCTGTTTGATACTTGGTTTAGCATTACTGAAATGTTAAACTCTGTTCTGTTGGTTACACGGTTTAGCATTACTAAAATGTTAAACTATTGTCTGTTGGATAAAATGTTTGCATTACTAAAATGTTAAACTGCTTTCTGTAGGATACATAGTTAAGCATTACTGAAATGTTAAACTCGAGTCTGTTGGATACATAGTTAAGCATTACTGCAATTTTAAACTCCTGTCTGTTAGATAAAAGATTTAGCATTACTGAAATGTTAGACACCATTTTGTTTGATGCATGTTTCAGCAATACTAAAACGTTAAACTTATGTCTGTTGGATAAAATGTTTAGCATTGCTGAAATGTTTAACTCCTTTCTGTTGGATACATCATTTAGCATTACTGAAATATTCAAATCATGTCTGTTCGATACAATGTTAAGCATTACAGAAATTTCAAACTCCTTTCTATTAGATACATCGTTTAGTATTAATGAAATGTTAAACTCGTGTCGGTTGGATAAAAGGTTCAGCATTACTGAACTGCTAAAGTCCTTTTTTGTTGGATACATCGTTTATCATTACTGAAGTGTTAAACTCCTGTCTGTTGGATACATGGTTTAGCATTGCTGAAATGTTAAACTCTTGTCTGTTAGATAAAAGGTTTAAATTAGCATTACTGAAATGTGAAACTTCTTTCCGTCGGATACATAGTTTAGCATTACTGAAATATAAATACGCAATCGAAACCATACACGTTTTGTGGTAATATACATTTATTCATTTCTGAATCTTTTCGACGAACGTTCAAGAACAATGGAACAAAAATACGCAAGTAATTCAATGAGGTTAATTTTTATTTACACTTACGTGTTTTGTGAATAATTCTGAGCCAGGTGTGAGGTTCGTGCGCACATAAACCAGTTTAAACCCCCAATGCTCTGCATTGACCGTTCCAAGGCGGTGACCCCAGTTTTAGTTGTTCGCAGAACAACTAAAGATACCGCAATTCCAAAATTGAAAAGTCTAAGAACTATAATTCTAACATCTTTAGGCCAGTCAATTACGCGCTAGTAAGAAGTGCCGTTTTGACTATTGTTTAATTTGTCAAATGGCAATCATTATAATAATGAATTTAATTAGAACATGGCGTGTTGGGAAAACTTAATTCAATAACGTTCCATGTAGGATCAAATATGACTGTACTCGCGGAAGAACAATAAAATAGTACGTTATGCAACGTCCTGATACATTACTGAATGAGAGTCTTGGGTCACGAGGCAAGCCGAATAGACAAACTCTAACCCTTACGTATTCATCTCGTTATCGCCGACTCATGTAAAGATTATTTGTTAGTAGTGCATTTGGTTAGTTATAACTCATTTTATAATTTGCATGGCCATAACGATAAAGAACAGTTAAGCGAGTATTGGTTGATTTTTTTACGGAGCATTCCGGATATAGTCGATGTATCACGATTGAGGTCGGATACACTAATCTAATCACAAACTACAATACGCAGAATTTTCAATGCGGAAAGTCGTAGCGTCAATAGCCTAGTGGATAGCATGTCGGACTCGCATGCTCAAGGACCCAGCTTCGATTTTCCGCAGGGGTTGTTAAGACATTTCCAAAAGTCCAAAAGAAACCAGCAATATTTTGATAGTAACTCCCTTCAAAGAACTTAACACACTTGCTAATACGGTTGAAAAGCTTGTAGAACAGTCTTTGCATTCATATACGGTTTGATATTTTTTAATATTCATCATCTTGTCTGTTGATAAGGTAAATATTGACTTTTGTTTAACTCCTCAGCTTTTGATCTTCGACAGCGTAATCATCTGTCTTCTTCAGAAAGTGTCAGGTTATGAAACTCATAATTGTCGTTTTTCAGTATAATTATACATGTATTCTCAGATTATGTGTGTTAGTAATGAATATATTTTATGTCGGAATGTCCAATACCAATGTAGTTAAATTAATATATGTGTGTAGCCCAAAGAAAGAGCATGCAATTGAAAATCGGACAAATAATTTGTATCATTAGGTTTCTTGCCCGACATTGTTTTTCATTTTGATTTATTGTTTTTGAAAGACTTTAAATATAGTGTACTCGTATAGATTTTTAGGCTGCTTGAAAGTGACTTTATCTAGTTTTTACACCGGATTACGTTTTAATTAGTGGCGTACGATTTACGATGGACCAAAATTCATCAGCTACACATATTGAATGGCAATATAAAACGGCATGATTGAAAAACAAACATTATTACACAAAGACGATATATTTATTTCAAAATTTGATCGACATGTTTACGAGGCACTATTGTATTTAAACTTGCCATTTTGAAAAGTATATATCGCTTAGAAATGATCAAGTCATAGTTATAATATTGAACAAATGTTAAAGAAATTACGTAATTGAATTGTTTCGTTTATAACACCTGTATTTAAGGTGACGTATATCATCCCTATCTAATTTCCCATACTGTATATGGTGTGTCCAGTGTTACGCAACATCAAAAGCGAGCAACTGTTATGCCCTTCATCACTTTGATATTTATGTGTGTTTTGTGTGTGTTATGTATTTTTGTGATGTCCTGTGTATTGTCTTTGGCAATTGGTTACTTGCCATAAAGAAAGGACCTCGGGTTGCTAATAGATATCTCCTTCTTAGCTAAACACGCTATTCAACCTAACTAACTTTATTTCGAAATAATTTTACACAATTGGGCATGGGTGTTTCGGTAACTGAATTCAATTAACCCATTAATTAACCCAAGACGACATACGTGCGTATATGTGTGACAACAATCAGATTTAACAATTCTTTTTATCGCGTATTACTATTTAGAATGCTACCTACTTATATAAGTGATTTGTTATGAAGCGTGCATGATAAATTAATTTTGATATTTTTAATAACGCCACTTGATCGCATTTGTTTTCCATAAGCATAGTGATATCGATATACGCATTTGCAAGCGTGGTTTTGTTTCAATGTACATTTATATTTTTACTAGCACTACTTGTATGTATTTTCAGGATATGTTTCCCGTAAATGATTGCCGGTTTTTCATCATCGCATGGCTTGCAGGTATGCCTTTAACATGCTTCTTCGATCTGTGCATCTGACATTATTTTAACATGTATAAAGCATATTTGCGTATCAATTTATATACACATGTTCTGCTTAAGACCAGAAATAATACATTGACACGTTTCATTCTTCCAAATTTGGTCATTGCAAACTCTTTACACTATTTGTTCTCAAAATATTACAACGTAAATGAGATATACTGAAATCCATCAGCCAGGTTCATAAGATCATGATTGTGTGATTTACGGCTGAGCTAATTATAGCAATATATATAGTCACAAACTCACACAATTCAGCTATTTAACTAAAGCAAAGCTCGGCGAAGTGCTCGAATTTAAATGTTCTGAAGCACTTTTAAATTTTCTATATTTGTAGTTGAAGGAGATTTGAAACGCGAACATAAAAATAATTGTGTGCCATACCACTTAACAGTTAGAAGTGGAATTTGCAAAACGATGTTGTAACGACTAAACACTTCACTCCAATCTTGTATATGCTATCTACATATTGATAAATACGCATACATGTCAATAAAACTAACCATAATATATGTTTATTACTTGTTCAGCTCGCATGATATCTTCAAATCAATATGAATATCGCCTGAATAATCAACAGTTTGTCTAAAAGTACTGTATTTATCTTGTTTGTACCTGCAACAGTGACCTAATAAAGGGGTGACCGTATTCATCTCCAGTTAACAAGGAGTGGCAAGGTTTATCCAATAAGTAGTGTGTTCCTACGCGCCGAATAGCACCTTATTCCAGAATGACATGGAATAAAAAACAAACAAACACAATTGTCATCGATAAAAACGTCGTGTTGCCTAGTTTAAGTGAGATCCTAACTTCCTTAATGAGTTGTTACTCCGTGCATGTATGGCATAATCGATAAAGGCGTAAAAGCATCTCATTCCATACCATTTCAAAACACTTGCTGTAAGAGGGCTCTTCTTTGTGAATATAAATTCTTCAATCGAAAACGAAGATACAGTTTTAAAACAAAAAAAAATAGCCGTTAATATAAATGTTCGTTTAAAAATATTAAAACTAAACGTAGACTAGATATAAATTACTAAAAGTTTTGCACATTCGAGTACATTCTAGAAATTTGAAATTCAAATGGGAATAATCTCGACGGTTCAATTCGAGGCATACATTCCATACACTTTACAATTTAAATGGTATTAACATATTTCATTCAAAACTGAAACACTAATTATTGTATTCCGATTGCTTTTATTTTAAATTAAATTCCAACACACTCGCGTCCTAGTTCGTACACTGTGTAAACTTCAAACTCAACCGAATGACGTAGGCGTGACACAGTGCACCTTTTCAAAAATCGATATCAGGTTGACAGTGGCTACTGTATTATAAGTCTTGTTCGTGAATATCAGATTATTTTTAAAATTAAGAGTATTTTTTTCTGAAGATACACATAAGTTCTAGCGAGTTATACAGTTCGAGGCTCATCATAAAGCATATATTTATAAACTAAATCTTTAATTAAAGTACTTTAATTATGCAATAAAGTATTAAACAGGATACATAGAATACATGGTTGGTGCCGGGAAGTGTATCCGGTTCGGCCCGAAATAAAAATGTACGGCTCGCTAAAGCTCGCCCACTTTTCATTGTATAAGTCTCACTGGATAAACTATCATCATCCCGGCACCAACTATGTATTTTCTATATATCACCCCTTTATTTGCTTTTATCAAAATCCCATTATAAAATTAATATATTGCCTCCAATGATAATATAATTTCCCCCGCCTTAATATCAATAAATATGAACATATTGTATTATCTTTCAGTGGGAATACAAACCTTTTCCGACGTTTTACTAACAAAGAAGAAAGAGGACACCCATCTACCGATAGAATGTTCTTTAAACAGCGATATATCCTTCAAATTTACAAACACACAATCCAAAAAAACACAGACGATAGCAGCCTGTAGCACAAATATTAATAGTTGTTATCTAAGTGACCCATTATTTGCACAAACCTACGAAATTGCAAAATCAGACGTGGGTGGAATTCTTTTTATATTTGAAGTCGGTGAATATACGTTCGGAAAGTACACATGCTATGAGACTTACAACGTCACGAATTTGGCCGCAGTGGACGTGAGTTTCAAAGATATAGAAGCGTCAACACATTCTTCAACGACCAAAGTCATCGAAGGTATGTCTTCTGTCATCATTAGATTTAGGATAAACGGCATATCCAACTAAGGCTAAGGTGTGTACGTTTTTGTTTCCTTCTGTGCATTCACATGAACTTATGCAATTATGTGTCAGTATTAAACTGCAATATCAATACAAGTACAATGTCATGTCATGTCATGTCATGCCATGTCATGTCATGTCATGCCATGCCATGCCATGCCACGCCACGCCACGCTACGCCACGCCACGCCACGTCACGTCACGTCACGTCACGTCACGTCACGTCACATCACGTCAAATCATATCATATCATATATACATCGACTCTGTCAATTCAATGCGTTATACCGTGCTTTAAACTGTCTAGAGATTCAGTACAAGGCACAGAGTGTTTCAATATTTCATACGACGTAAAGGAAATGTTCATACTATTGTCACACCATACGCATTTGTAAACATTACTAGCTAAAACACGACGTGCACTTATTATGCTTGTTTTGGCAGAACAATATTTTGACGATTAAAACTAACAAATTATTTGACCATGCTGCCAATCCTATTATGTCGTTTTGACCGTATTTTTATTGAATTTTTGTTAGTGTTTTATATGCAGAGGACATTGCAGCAATAAATGTGATAATCACTATGTTCACTGGAGGCTGATTGACAAAACCATATTTACTAGATAAAAGATTCGAATTGGATGCCGTTTATATATACAATATAAATAGTTTTGAGCAAACCTGGCAACATTATATTCATGGAACATTTATAAACATGTATATTCATAATTGATACATAAAGTATTAATATTCGCTAGTTGTTTTTATGCAGAATAAAACGCTTTTAAATAAACACTTTTTCAATAAGCAAACTTAAACAAATGCCAAAATCATTGTTACATACAGAATTCTAATCGGATATGTTTTTAAATGCTGATTGAAATTTATTTTCAGAAAGTACACTGACGTTCATCGGATTGGTGTTCGATGGAGTCCAGAGAGTTCTGTTGGTTGTTTGCATAGTCTGTGTAGTATGCAAAATGAACTGTTGTAAATCGGGTAAGCTCCTTTATAAATCTAGAACACCTATGTTGTGTATGCCAGAAATAAGACCTCAATCAAGATGGATACTTTGAATCTGTAGGTACAATGCAAACAACAGAAACACGCACAATACAGCATGTCGGCTGTTTTATTTATGTTTTCCACACAATTCTTTCCAAAGACATGTTCCTTTGCGCAATTGATTCCACGCCTTTTCCTGCTAATAGAACCACTTCTGGAATAATGCAAAGACATCATGATGATCCAATGACAGCATGTTTAATAAGAACGCATGCATAATTTGCGTCTTACGAAACATTAAATTAGGATATTGTATTAACACAATTTTTGTGGCATACGCATACATGGAACTGAATAAAGAGGTTTATATAATTAAATACTAAACTATTTCACAGAATGGGATAAGGTTTCAATAACACACAGATAAAAAGTACCCTCTACATTGTGTGTATACATTTATAATGTTCTGGTAATCGTTTTAACGCAGTTTTCACTTAGATTTGAGTCCTAGGAATAGTAAATTACATGTACTGAAATACTTACTTACCCATTGAATGAATTATAAAGTATGAAATGTAAAGCTGGACTATTATTATGTTCATTTCGTTTTCTATACAAATTGCAAATTAACTCCATACAATCAAAGTATCTTATAGGTATAATGTACTTTTTTGTGCTCGTTAACGTTTACACAGGTACGAAAATTGGTTCAAAGCCCGGGTGCTTTAACGCATCTCTAGGGACTCTGACGACCAAAAAAGGTATAGAATAAAAACATAGCGTTACATAGAGTAACACGGGAAATATACTATAAAATCGTATTTTTTATAGTATAGTATAAACCAAAATCGCGCATATGTTTGTTTATAGTTTCTACTATTCCATTAACAGGGCCGCTTTCAGCTGAACTGGAATCGCACTAGTTACTCGCCATTTTGTTTCAGTGTTAGTCTCGATTCGAATTTTAAAATCGGATTTTACATGGATTTCAGCGTGCATTTATATGTATGTAGTTAATAATATATCATGATATCGTGTGCTTTTAATATCGACCAAAAGTACGAACTTGCAAGTTTTTAATAATAGACTATAAAGAGTAACAAGGAGGACCGTTTAAAGCATTTGTAAAACATAAAGTCGGTTGTTATTGACGCGTGATTTTACTTAAAAGTACAACTTTGTGACGAAAATTAATCGCCTTTTACTCGTTAGTACACGCCTATAACGGAATAGAAAACTGACATTTTTATGCTATAAGTAACAATACTATCGTTGTTACAGTAGTGTGATTTGGTCCGAACCCTGGTACAATATTACCTATTACAATGCAATTTATTTTCTTTTTTATTTGTCTGTAAGTAGTGTTAATCGTTTGATCGCCTTGAGTTCAACGATAGTCAAGTATATTGTGTTAATTGGGTTAAAATAAAACGAATACAATACAAATGCTAAAGTTTAATATGTGGGCATTATTGTTAACACATTTGAACTGCATCTAAAATACAATGTAATTAAAAATAAAACATGTGTTTTTCAGATTGTCCTCCACAAGATTCACGATATTCAAAACCAGATCCATACGGGTAAGTTAATGTTTAAGAAAGCTTTCCATGGACGTTTTGATAATTGTCCAGTGTCTTGTCACATTAGGTAACCGTAAAAGAACTGTATATATACATAAGAAAAATTAACTCTTGATAATGAAGTATACTGTAAAAAGTATTCCACTGTTTTATATTTCATAAAACGATTAAGTTAATACCAGTTTACACAAGACGAAAAATCACATTCGTGCTAGAGACATATACTAGAAGTTTTCGCTAATTAACTTTACACTTAAACGTTTTGTGAAAAACTCTGGTCCAAGTGTGAGATTCGGGCGTCTCCAGCCGGTTTAAATCCCCAATGATTTGCATTGACAGTGCCAAGGCGGTGACAATAGTTGTATTCATGAGTGTTTTGTGTTTGCTATGTTTTTGTGATTTGCATTGACCGTTTCAATGCGGTGACACCAGTTTTATTAATGTGTGTTTTTTGTTTGTAATGGTTTTGTGATGTGCTGTATTGTTTTTGGCAATTGGTCACTTTCCACCAATAAAGGACCCCGAGCTGCTAATAAGAGTTCTCTCTTGCTGTCGCAGCTGAAGTTTTATATTTAATAAAACCATAAACCAATAACGCGTTTGAAAAGATTAGCATTTTAAAATGGACAATATGAAAGTTGTATTTATTGCTATAGGAAACACATATAGTTAAAATATACAAGTATATAGATCTATTAGATAGTATATAGACCTATTAGATCTTTATTATAAATTTGGCAGAAATTTCACAGAGTTTAACAACCTGACCTATTTTAGACTCACTTAGGATCATGCTAGGAGTTGTGAACAAGCTGGGATGTAGTCAATACTTTTACTTCAATTCATAATGCCTGCAATTGTTGATATGGTGAACGTTAAACCATTGAGCAATGAAAGTGTAATTGAATTGAATTAAAAATAAATTGTATTACTATTTAATTTGAATTTCAATGAGGTTAGATTACATTTACAAATATGTGTATGGCGATTAATTCTGGCCCACGTGTGAGGTTTGGTATGATTTTAAACCGGTTTAAAACCCAAATGCTTTGCATTGACCATTCCAAGGCGGTGGCCTAAGTTTTAATAATTTAATGTTAAGTGCTGCGTTTTGCGGATTAAACTATGCTGTATAGGCAATTGGTAATTAGCCTGAAAAAGCACCACACGATCTTAGTAAGGGTTTATCCCCTGCTCATGTTTCTGAGGTTTGATGTTGATGAGATTGTTCCGCCGGTCCTTCGACGATCTCTTTCTTTTTATATTTGTCCAGATGCTTTTTAATGGAACCCGTACACAATATTCATACGATTACCATAGTAACTGTACTGGCACAAATTAAAAAAGTACCGAACGATTTTATATTAACTGAAAACAAACAAAACAAACGTCACAATATTATGCATTGTATGACTAATTAAACTTTAGCAACATATTCAATACACATGGACATTAATTGTATGATAATATATATATTGTTTGACGATTACTTTAACGCATTACAAAATGTTATGCATTGTGTGATTCATTGAATTAATATTAATATCTTTTTTTTTCTTTTTAGAGACAGTGATACGGAAATGAAGCTTAACAGTGTTCAGTTAAATGTAAGCATTCCTGACGAACGGGAATTAAACCTGATCAGAGCATCAAATCGCTACTCCGAGGATGGATACAGCTGTCGTACTTATTCAAGTACACACCCGTATCACTAGGTTATGTTAAATAAGCATGTCTCTATTGTAAAAACAAACGCATTCATCCAATGCGTGCATTGGTGAAGTGCGATTTTATTAACCTAGCACTCATGAATAGTCCGCTTATTATCGTGCATTTACATGTATTATAAGCTACTAAGTTTCCCAGATATGAGACTCAGACACGAATATGTGTTGATTAATCCTTACTCCGTTACATTTGATACTGTAGGGCAGTGTAAGAACACAGTTTCGAAGCGTGATGTTTAGGGTTCGAATCCCAGAAAATGCACTTTAAAATTTTGAGTAATCTCAGCATCACGGAAGACAGCTGAGCCGATACCGCGAGCAAAACCGAGTCTCTGTGTTGCCATTTAATGTAGATAAAATTAATAAACTAATATAAAAAACAAAACAGGGTTAAACGACAAAATATAGAAACAATATCAGAATAATATATAAGCGATGTTAAAGTAAAAGAAAATGATCAAAATAACACGATTTTGGGAAGATTCGATCCACAGTCATTGTGATTTAAAGTCTAACACATTATCCACCGCGCTGTTCTTCCTGACGCTTGTTGATAGGCATTTTTGTTATCTGACAATGACGTCCGTGCTTTCGATAATAGATAAATGTTAAACCGAAGCAAATAAAACAACCGAGCGCTACTGGAGATTAATGAGTGCCAGCTCATTAAAATCGCGATATATAAACGAAACACCTGTTAAGTAAACTTTGCTGTAGGTCAACATTGTGGGATAAAAGCTAACTAAATGTTGTTGATTGTTGTGACTTCATATTATGTTTTCTACTTTGCTTTCATTTATTTATTTGACAATAAAAATAAGGAGAAAATGTTTGGGCGAATAGTAAAAGTGTAGAATAAAGATGATTCTGTTTGTATGCCACGAAACTTTTAACTACTCGCCAATGCTTGTGGTTCGGGTTTTCTAAGCCTCGCAAGATAAACGTATCTCCACAGTTTATAACCGAGCAGTAAGCGAAAACGGAAGATGCAGATCTGTACGCCGGGGATCGGTTAGTTGCTTTCACAAATAAAAATCGGTGATAATAAATTTAAAGGCCTTTTATGTTCTCAATTTTGATAAAGAATTGTATAAGTGCAGAAACATTTCATATCGTTTTTTCGTGGAACACTTGTCTTCAAAAATGAATCGAATGAATTAAATACATGTATATCATTTTACATTTTACTTTGATAACTGCAAAATTGATCACTGCAAGATTGAAATCAATCAATAATTAACTGGTGCATTTGCCCAGAAATAGCTGTATATTTGTTATTTGTACATGTATATAATTTTGTATTGGAATGTTAATAAACTCTGTATTGGACCGTTTGCTAACCAAGATATATATTAACAATTTTCCTCTACCACTGTAAGTATGGCTACTGTACTCTTAGTGGCATCTGTGCGCAATCGTTAGTTGCAAGAAGCGAAGAATGTAATGCACGCATAGCTGCGAGTAAAAACTACGTATATATGAAAATGTATGTGAGATTACTTTAAACCAATAAATCAATAAGCATCAATAAATGGTTAATATGTTTAAATGGTAATGTCCCGTTAAGGTAAAATACGCACGGACTGTAAGTTTGGATTGCCTACAATACATTGAAAACTGTTATAATTTTCTAAGAACACTTATTCGTCTTAAAAAATTATTTTTGCCACTAAATGTGTGCTGAATCTAATGAACAACCGCTTTAAATAACGACTTCCTGTAAGGATCGACTGCATTTACACTAGCATTGGACTTTTGGTTGTACTGATTCATTACCAACAGTTAAATAAGTGGTTATGTTCGAAATACTATTAGTATCCTAAAAAGTAAACGAACATGTGTTTTAAGTGTGACACTAACGTCGCATTTACACAAACACACGTGTAATAACGCTGAATTAACACGTTATGAAGTAAACGAAGGTGTAATAACGCCGAATGACTCGTAATTTCGCAAAGGAAAGAAGTATTCACGAATAAGAAAGGTGTATTAACGTTAATTAGAAACTCGTAATAATAATTAAATCGCGTGAATTAGGGTGGTCTAAGCAAACCTTAAAATTTCTGAACATTATGTACTCTTAACCTAAACAAGCGAGTACTTCGAAAAGAGATACATGATTTCTGTCTTTTTTTCTTTACAAATTAATGCTTAACACGCGATGGTACATTGAAATATTCACGAACATTACCTTTTTTAACTAAATCCACTGAGCTGTGTTCGGGTTTGGAACCTTCAGAAGCAATACTACACATTTCTGAAAATGTTTTTCAAATGATGTTTCAAAGTATGTATAAATATTTTGACATCATGTGTTCATTGCATTTGAAAGACAAACTCATTTTAAATGTGATTTTCCAAAACGCAACTAAGTGGTTACCGGCGTACAGATCAGCAACTTTAGTTTCAAATTACTGTACGATTTTACACTGTGATCTTTATGCAAAACTAACTATATACCTCAAATTTTTCAGACGAATGTCTGTATGTCTCTATTTTCCTCTTCCGACATAACCATCTCTGTACCTGAAACATATTTGTTATATATTGTATTTTGGTTTGTATTATTGTCATTTCACCGAATACTTTAGATTTGATTGTATAGTTGTTTCCACTTATTTGTTATAAAAATTAAACAGTTTCATGTTTTATTTTATTTGAATTATATATGCCCATGTAATTTTTTGTGTATTAATTTAAGCTGGATTGGCTTAAATATTTAATCAAATATGACTTGTTATTTATTTGTGTTTTTAAGTTCTGTAATTTGTTCAGTAACCATGTTGTGCATAATATTCGATATGACAGAAGTAAAATATTCCTTAAAAGTGTACATAGTTTTTTTTTATTTCTATAACAATAAAATAATATTGTTAACATGTTTAAAGTACAAACCGCACCTATTTTGTATTTCATTTGACCTAGAAAACACAATGTTAGCAGTGAATTTAGTCAGATGTATAGCGTTACTAGCAGTTGTTACCTTTTGCCTTTAATAAAAGCTTCAGGCATGTTTCAAATTATGAATAAAATCATCAAATAAAAAACTTTATATCAAATGCTTCTATTTCACTTTCAGCAGATTATTATTATGAAATTAAAAATTGTGACACATAAGCCCCCAGCTTTTTCTCAAAACTTTCAAAATGTCATATAGCACCTTCTGTTTTTAACTCTCTTTATGTTGTTTACGAAATATTACATTTCTAAAATTTGAAATTGTGCAAAACGGTTTCTATGCTTCTATGAACATATATATCTATACTACGGCCTCGATATTGATACATATATAGCCTCGATATTGATCAATATATACATATATGTATTCTAAAGGGTGGTCAAAAGCATACACCTGATAGAAGTATAAAGTGATCGATAAGAAAAATGCATGTTTTCATAAAGCAATTTACAGTTTGAATTAAGCTCTTTTTGCCACTCTACCTGCAACCTGTCTCTCTTCATGACCACTTCTCTCAACCTGTCAACCTCTCTATCTGCCCAACTCTCTTCCTGCCCACCTCCCTACCTGCCCAACTCTCTACCTGCCCACCCGTATTCCTACACACCTCTCTCTCCATATCCACCTCTCTCTCCCGATCCACCTCTCTCTCCCTATCCACAGCTCTCTCCCTATCCACCTTTTCTCCCTGCCCACATATATCCCTGCCATCTCTCTCCACACCCACCTCACTCTCCTTGTACACGCACCTTTTTCTCCCTCTCCAAAATTTATCCACGTGCGTCTCATTGTCCACCTCGATCCTCTTGCCCATCTCTCTCTCTCTGTCCACGCCTCTGTCTTCCTGTCGAACTCTCTCTCCATGTCCACTTCTCTGTTCATTTCCATATCTCTCTTCATGTGTACCTCTCTTCCCCTGTTCACGTCTCTAACTTCCTACCCACCACTCTCTCCCTGTCCACCTCTTTTGCTACCCTCCTCTCCCCTGTCCACTTTTCCCTCTCCGAAACCTCCTCTCTCCCTGTCCACTTCTCTCTCTTCATTTACATCTATGTGATTTTAACCTGCAGCAGTACCAAGCTTACATAATTAATATTTTGTATACACATATAAATTGAAGGATATTTCAAGGGCGAATGAAAAGGCAACATACCTGTTTCGACTTTGTTCCATTTTACTATATTTGATACTGACATTAAACACTAAACGACGTCACAATGCCGTACCAAAATGATTAAGCTATGAACATCGTAATGTCAGATCTGATCGATTTGCTATAGCACATGTAATATCAGATATACATTTTGAACAATAACAATATACGACATTATTTGAGGCAAAGCTTAAAGTTCCCGATGTCGTTACTGATTAAGCTGCTTACCCTACATTTTTCTCAAAATTGACAGACTGTGCGATATTAACATGCAAGTTTGATTGAAAGCAAATAGATATATGGAGATTTAAACCCTTTATTTGTTGGAGGGACACACACACACTTATATCAAAATATGGGGTCATACATATATGGAACATTTCACGCACGTGGCTTGAACTTCTATGTTAAAGGGAATTATTCATAGATTGGCAAATTCATATTTTTTATTTTTGTCATAGCCCCCGCCAAACATACTTTATATATACACTTGAAATAACTCTCCCTACGTAAATAAGCGTAATCCAAATATTGTCTCGTTCATGGAAAATCATCAAATGAAATAGATAAAATTAAATAGCTTTTGCCTTCTTCGGCCCCGGCCATATAACTTGTGTGGGGATTGGTCATGAAATTATTTCAACGGCCATTCTCCCCCTACTTCTGATTCGTGTATGGCAGTTGTCAGTTACTGGCATAAGTATGTGCACCTAGTACTGGTAAACCGCTTAGACAGGCAAAACTTGCCCAGGAAAAGTGTGAGTAGGTTAACTGACCGCCGTTAAATGACTGAAATACTGTTAAAAACGGCCAAAATCCAAATAACAAAAACAAACAAATGTATTCTTCGGTATTTAAAACACAACAACACGCGAATCACTGACGTGGCGTTAAAATATACTTTAAAGTTCATGTGACTTAATGGACGAGTGGCAAGAGGTAGAGACATTTGATATATGACTTAATGGACGAGTGGCAAGAGGTAGAGACATTTGGACGAGTGGCAAGAGGTAGATACATCTGGACGAGTGGCAAGAAGTAGAGACATTTGGACGAGAGGCAAGAGGTAGAGACATTTGATCCCTTTCTTTATTGTTGTGTATATAATTCTTGCATTGATGCTTTGCATTGACCGTTACAAGTGGGTGACCTCAGTTTTATTCATGTGAGTTTTGTGTTTGTCATGTGTTTTTGTGATACGTAGTTTTTCGGCGGTTGGTCGTTTGATATAAATAAAGGACTGCGGGCTGCTAATAAGAGTTCTCTCATGCTGTCGCAACTGGAGTTTCGCTTTGTTTATATTTGTTTCAGCCCAGATGCTTTAGTTTTTGCCGTTAAAACATGTATTGACATTGTTTCCGAAAGTCCCTTTAATATGTTTACAATCGACAATTTTAATATTTTATAAAAAGTTTGTTGATTTGGAAAAAAGTACAACATTTTCATGAAAATCATATGTTTTTTTTTAGTGTTATGTTAAATCAATGTATTTTACAAATGTACAAATATGTTATGCAGCTGTTGGCTCTAATATGACTTTTTATTGCAATGTTATATTTCCTCGAAAACGTGTGAGCACTTGTCTAATACAAACAGAAAACAACACGAAACAAGAAAACGCATTCCAGTTAGAAAAATAAGTCTAATCGGTGCCTTCAAAATGGAACGGTCTATTGAAAGAATTTGAGTTTAAACTATATGGAGAAGCGTCTTACTTACACAACTGAATGTCAATAAACGGAATCACTGCAGATTTGTATATCACTTGAAATTACTTTCGCTTTCACAGACCATACAATATACATTGTCCGTCATAAATATATGTATTTTTTATATATGTAAACTAGATGTAGAATTATTGGTGTTCATGTTTTCGGTAATCACTGCAGGTCTTTATTGCACGTTCGCTTTCAAATAAAATAAAACGTCGATAGTCTACTTTAAATATTTATAGTAGATATAGAACAATGCCGACGTTTTAGATTACAGAGAATACTGATCGTATTATTATGTAAAGCTTTAGATTGTTATTTACGTGTGGTTAATTTTATCGATTTACCGCAAGAGCTATCGATAAGTATGGTCATACGAAAGGCAGGTGTGAGATAAGAATTCCATAGCCATTCATGCACAGGACACATTGCGGAAAAAACATTTCAAGGTTCGTATGGCTGATTTTGCGTACACGTTTGCCTTTTACTGTTCTAAATCTTAGTTTTACATACTTTACTTTTGTTAAAATAGATTAATATTTATGTTTTGCATTTTGCATGAACGTGTAGTGCAAGCCTGCTCAAACAGGAATAGTGTGTATTATCAGTTTTAATTAATATTGGTGGGAACAAGGTCAAATATACTAATAAGAATGTGAATACAAGTATATACGACAACAATAAAATGATTTGGTTATAGACCAATCAGTCACTGAATAAGAAGAGACTGTGCAACTTAAGTTGAAATCAATAATGCGCATTGGTACTTAAACACAAGTTTTAATGCATATATAAAAAAACGGACAGACAGACAGACAGACAGACAGACAGACAGACAGACAGACAGACAGACAGAGAGACAGACAGACAGACAGACAGACAGACAGACAGACAGACAGACAGACAGACAGACAGACAGACAGACAGACAGACAGACAGACAGCATCAAGATAAAATTTATACTCTGGTTTTGACGTAAGTTTTGAACCTATCTTTCTCAGGTTGTTTATTAAAAAAGCAAACTTTGCAGACGATTTAAATATAGACCATTGTAGCGTGTTTAAACAAAACAGAAAAACACAATTCCCCTATTTCTCCTATTTTCAGTAAATACATTATCCACTGATAATCAACTAACTTAAATCGACTATATTTTTAGGATGGTTCGCCGGGACTGGTTACATGCTCGCGTCATTACATGGTTTGCAGGTATGGCCTTTACATGCTAACTTTAACTGTGCCCTTAACTAAAAATGTTTCGAAAATGTATTTTAACATTTGAGAGTTTACACTTGATTCTATTTCGTTTCCTTTTATTGTGAACGAACAAAAATGCTTCATTAATCTGGACCGAAACCAGAAAACATAATTTACATTGTCATGTGTTCATTGATATAAGCAGTATTTATTGATATGTTGATTTACACCGCGTTGTGGGAACCCAGTGCATTAATTAAATCGCGTGATAAGCAAGCAGACCAAAAGAAATACACAATTGTTAACAATAATCTGTTTGTTTTATGAGAAGTGTGTTTAAGCTGACCGATAATTGCATAATGTTTTATAATTTGGCTTATCTTTTCTATTTAAATGACAGTTCCTCGTTTGCATTTTAAGTTTAAAACTGCAATTGAAGTAAACTAAAAACAGTTGTGAGTTCCTCTAAACACAACACTCGATTCTGCAATATTTTTTCCACAAATTAACATACTTGCAGCGCGAACAAATTAAATACAAATTTTGATTATTTGCAAATCAACATTAATGTGTATATATTTTATCCTCAAATCGATATAAATGCCACAGCGCAATCAAAATACTATTGAAATTTCTTGTATATATCAACCGTTTGTTAACATTTTGTCCTCGAATTGATATACATACCCCAGCACAAACAGTACACTCTTGATTGCGCGAATATATCAACCATTAAGCATCCACGTTTAACTTTGTTTCAAGCACAGTTCAATATAATGTATAAATCGCATTGCGCAACAGTACAATGTTTTCAATGCTTTTATATTTATATTCAACATCACATTAATCATATTTCAGTGGACATACCACCTTCACTCGAAGTTGTGTTAAAGAAGAAAAATTTACGAATAAAAAATCAAACAAAACAAAGACAATTGCAGATTGCATCACGAACATTAATAGTTGCTATCTCAGTAAAAAATAAAAAGCACAAAGCTACGCAATTGCTAAATCCGACGTAGGTGGGATTCTTTTTATAATCGACATTGGTGAGGATGCGTTCGGGACGTACACGTGCTATGAGACCTACAACGTCTCGAATTGGGCTGCAGTGGACGTGAGCTTAACAGATATACACACGTCAACGCATTCCGCAACGGGCAAAGTCGTCGAGGTATTTTTTATGTTATCATTAAATATCACTAGTTTTCGGATAAACGGCATATACAACAAAGGCAGCTGGACGCAAATTTTAGGTTTATTTTGTTCATTACATATGTTTATCACTCGTTTCGGTATTAAATATCAAGCATTTAAAGCTCATATCAATATAATTTAAAATGTAACGTCATTGCACTAGTACAATGTCATGTAAACACCGACTCTCTCTCTCTCTTCAATGCGTTATACCGTGCATTTACAGAATGAGTAGATAAATAATTTCAAATCACACAATGCTGTAATATTTGATAAGATGTGAGAGACATGGTTAGGGATACTTGTCACGCGCTCCTTGCACAGAAATCGTTGGTTTAACATAACAATTTTGATCTTCAGTTTTCACTTAAAAACAACTTAATTTTTTTTTAGAAGCTGCGTTACATGTAATGCCAGTAAAGTATTATTCCAATTTAAATTGTTTTTGCACAATAAGCTGTTTAGTAGAAAGCACTCTCACGTTGATCGGAGTTTTGCTAGATGGTGTCCAGATCGTGATGTTGATGGTTGGCCTTGGCTGCCTTGTCTGCAAATGGAACATTTCCGAAAAGGGTAAACCTATTTGTAAATATATACAATGTAAGTTGAGGGGAATTGGAATACAATTATTTTACTATTATCAAACTAGTTTGTGATCGTAAAATTTAAAGTGAATTATTGCAATCTGGATAAGCTCTTTTTTAAATGTATACGGTGCAAGTAGATCATAATTATATTTTATCTATTCGTAAATGCATTCATAATTGCAAAAGAAATTGGTTTGTAACGTAGCACGAAATTTCGTGTCTTGAGTGCATACAAAGTAGAAAATTATAATTGTATAGAGCGATTTTATTGACCTGGCACTTATGAATATTCAGTTTAATTTCGTAAATCTATTTTAAGCAACTTACTCAGATAGGAGAAGTAGACGCGAATATGTATCGATTAAATCTTTATTCCGTTACAGTTTATTCTGTAGTGCAGTAGTAAGCACCCACAGTTCGTAAGCGTGATGTTTTAGGTTTAAATCCCAGAACAGGCACTTTTAATTAATTTAATGTATTCAATTAATTTAATTTATTTATTGGATCATTTTGCTGTAGTCATGACATGGAATCTAATCATCAACCTCGAATTTGACACAGAAGAGATATGCACCGATATTGTGAGCGAAACAGATTCGTTGTGAATGCATTTTTATGTAGATAAAGTGAATTAACTAATTACAATAAAACAAATGAAAAAGGGTAAACACGCTGTAATAAAGAAAAATGTCATGATAATAAGTGATGTTAAAGCAAAAGAAATTAAGAAGAAATAAAGATTGAGGATGGATTCGAACCACATACATTGTGATTTAAAGTTTAAACACTATCAAGAGCGCCATTCTTCCTGGCACTTGTTGATGGTTTTTTTGTTATATGACTATGAAATCCGTGATTTATACGCTAGATAAACGTTCAACCGATATAAATGAAACAGCCGAGCGCTACCGGTGATTAATGAGTGCCAGGTCAATAAAATCGCACTATATATTGATTTCCTTACACTTGGATCATAATTTACGAGTTTTGTTTAAATATATGAAATCTATAATACCATTTCCAAAATCAATGGTCCCGATAACAAAAGCTTTGTCATCATTTACGTTCGTTTCAATGGCATGCTTATTAAGCGTTAATTTTCTCCTGGGACACTTTCGAATAATTCAAACCAGACTGTTGTTATGAGCCAGTTCTCTGTTCAATACAATGTTGAAATGAATTGTGTTGTGTACATTAAAATATTAAACATTGTCATTCAGTGGAATTTAGGCCAAATGGTAATACGATATTTAATGAGAAATTCAATTGAATATAGGTATACATATTGTGTAATGGATTGCTGAATGGTAACAAATTTCAAGTTAATTAGATGACATGTCGAATTAGAAATCAATCCGACCAAGGGTGTTGCATGCAAGGCATCGAAATGGGCTGTAACACAATATTTATTTTTTAATTTTTAAGATGCTGATTTGCATCGCGATCTAAACTGTAATATTGACCATTATAATACATACGTTTTTTATTATTTATTCCTGTTACAGGTTGCTATTTATTCACAAAGGTCTCAAGAGAATCCACAAAAGAGTATGTCAACTTTTGTTTAACCTACCAATGGGCACATTTACCAATTTTAGAATTTTTTTTTACATGTTAACACATAAAGACAAGAGTGCAACTCTGATGCTACCTTTAGTTTAGTTGACATTAATAGAAGAGCAACACATGCACATTCACATTTAAGGACGTCGTAGCACTTCGGTTTTAAATGAGATCGTACATAGCATATGCGTAACCCAAAAGTACGGACTTTATTATTCGTACTCCTTTATTAAAATAGCTGTTTTCAAAGTTGGTGAATTTTGTCATCGAGACATATACTATAGAAGAAATAATGGACGTTTCAAGTCCAATGTCTGAACACATGTTGACTCAAATGTAAATGAGACGTACAGAAATGGAATAGCAAATAGTATCAGACACAACTATTTAAAAATTATAAATTTAAAGACGATACGAATTCGAGACTGTAGTGCTTAGGACTTCATCAGCAGACTAAAAGAATTAGCCTACTGGGGATAAACACCTTTTAGTCTGCTGATGAAGTCATAAGTATTAGGACGTTAGCTTTCCATTCGTTGTGTTGGTTGTAAAAAGTATAATTGAAGACATTATATTGGTTATGAATACCACACAGTTTAGCTTTCACCAAAATACTGTGTAGGTTGTGTAATAAATTGATATTTCATTAGTCATGGAAACACAAATTACTCTCCATACCACACAGGTTAGTTTAAAGAAATAAATTGTACAGCAAAGAAATGCCACGCAAGTCATAACATAGTTTGGGTTTTAAATGCTGGTATGAATGCGGACCAGTACATCTAATTTAATCCCTCCGTATTATGACTTATAGAATTACAATCCACCTTTAGCCTTCAACGTACAATTAAAAACGCATGACCTCTAGTACGATTGCCAATGTTACTGAAACTGACACTGGTGCCCATACTTTCCAAAGGTATCTTAAAAACGCATGACCTCTAGTACGATTGTCAATGTTACTGAAACTGACACTGTGCCCATACTTTCCAAAGGTACCTTACGAACAATAGTCTTTGTGGCAAGAAAAAAATAGCATTATATACTGAGTAGTATTGTAATATATGTCTATAATTATTATGTTAAGTGATATTTATAATATAGATCTGATTGTGTATCATTCACAAATAGCGCATATTTAATTTCATAGTATGATTAATTATTTTTTATTACAGAGACGATACTAAGAACAACACGGTTGAGGATTTCAAAACTAGCATGGCTGCTGAACCGGAAATAGAAGAAGTTCAAACACTAAAACGTCAGCCAGTGGATTTGTACTCGCGGAGTGTTTATTATAATAAATATCGTTAGGTTGGAGTAACGGAACAGATTTTCTATCATGATTGCCTGTCACACACTCTTACATGTCATTCAAATAATCATTTGCATACATGTAAGTCTGTATTTCTTTTAGTTGTTAAATTGCAAAACAGCACAAATTAAATGAAAAATAAACGAATGTAAACCGTCCAAGCACAGAGCAATTAAATTGTAATTCTATTGAATATTGTATTGTATTAATAGTTTATTTGACATGCAGTGGTGAACTGTTATGATTTATTTATTTTATTTACATTTATATCAAATGTGATGCAGTCGGGTAGTATTTGAGCACGCCTATAAATCGGTGTGAACATCAACAGAAAATAATAATGTTTGTGATTTTTATTTCTTCGTATTGTGTGCAGTATGCAATGGGTAATTTGCCCGAATAAAGGACCTTTAGTAATCCATAAATTGTCCGTACTGCTGATGCATTTGGAAGTTCACATTTTTTATAATCAATACAAAAAGCATAAGTTAACAAAAATATTTTATATTAACATAACATGCATTATTATAATTTGTATATTTTTACATTTTGGTATTTGAACTGAAAAAACTACATTTTGGTGTTAAAATATGATCTATATTTTATTACGCATATGTATTTTTTGCATATACATACATGCCATATATGAATTTATTGTTTGAAATTCATGTATTTGTGTGTAGTTGTTTTATCACAGTTTACTTTATAAAGGTACGTTTCTTTTGTCTTGTTTTTTTTTTTTATATTGAAAAAAAAACCACACAAAATATCCACAAAATTGTAAACATTTGCTTGTACAGTGTTGTTAGTTCTGTCAAAATATGTTTGTATTCTTGAGGCCAAAAAAAGCTGATCAGATTGGTTGCGGATGTAAACTATCTTAATACAATACAAAATGTAAAGAAATCGAGAATAAATATATCGCATAGTGTTCCTGACATACGTTGAAAATGTTCTGAATGCTACTCTAAAGGTAAACGTACCCGAATTGACGAACTGATTTCAACACAATGGATTCACCATGCCACAGTTTTCACTGTGTTTAAATTTAAAGTGAATAACTAACGCAACGAAAAAAAACTTGTTGGAAGATTTACAACAAGATTGTTTGAAATTAAGAAAATGAAATAATATATCATCAAATTATTTTAATATAATTATATATTGGTAACGATGCTTAAAACGACAGTACCAATATATGGTTGATCTTTTTCAAGGCTTGTTGTGTCAATACAAAAAAGATTTAAATACTTATCCATTTAACCGAAACGAAGAAGTTGTAGTTTAATATTAAAGGGAGAATAGCCATGTACATTCTGTTTCTGCCTGAAAAAACAACAACAACAACACAACAACAAAACACAGCGGTGAACGTAATGGAGTAATATATGCTAGTGTTCTTGAACAAACTTACTTTTAAAAAATAATATATATATTTTTTGATACAGTACAGTATAGAAGGTGGGTTCAAATTATTTCATTTTATATGTCAAACAAATTATATAAGAGAACTTTAATAGCTGTACATTCCTTGACGGCGGGAGTTAAACGTGTCAAATACCTTTTTCTATATCAACAACACCGTGCGATATTGCACGCAGTTTATAAAGACGAATAAAAAGCCCTTAGTTGGGGAATGAATCGCAAGGTTAATTTTGGAAATGAAAAGCGACGTACATGAACGCGGATATATTAACAGATATATTAAATACTATATTTAAAGTGTAATTAGGATGCATATGATGACATGCCCGGTATAACATCCTGTATGGCATCGAGGGTTTCTGTCTAAATTGTCTTCTATTGGCATAAGTGGTTCTCTTTTGAACTGGTTCTCCTTCTACTTGTCGAACAGAAAACAGCGTGTTGTCTTTGCGAACACATCTTCCTCTTGGTCCTCTATTAACGCTGGCGTTCCTCCAGGATCGATCCTAGGCCCACTACTCTTTTTAATTTACATAAACGATATCGTCAATGACATTGAGGCCATCATACGTCTATTTGCCGACGATACAAATCTTTACGTCATTGTTGAAAATCCTATTATGTCTGCTCAAATGTTAAAAACTGATTTATCTCGAATTATTGAATGGTCAAATACGTGGCTGGTGTCGTTCAATCCAGCAAAAACAAAGTCCGTCTCTTTCTCACATAAACGAAATAAACCCAATCACCCGGATCTTCTTACGGACGACGTCCCAGTATCTCAAGTCAGGTTACATAAACATCTTGGATTAACTCTATCAGAGGATGCAAAATGGGCATCTCATATCTCTGTCATGGTTAACAAAGCTTTGCAGAGAATCGGAATCCTCCGTTCTTTAAAGTATGTACTATCCCGCGCAAGCCAAGAGCGTATGTACATTGCCTTTATTCGACCCCTCTTAGAGTACGCCGACGACGTATGGGAAAATTGTTCTAACGAAATCATCAACGATATTGAAGCTGTCCAAAACGAAGCTGCAAGGATCGTAACTGGAGCCACCAAGTATTGTAACCTTGATCGTCTCCTGTTGGATCTAAACTGAGAATCTCTAGCCGTAAGACGACGAAACCATAAACTTCTACTTCTATGCAAGATGAAAAATAATCTTACCCCAACATACCTGTCTAACCTGATTCCTGTGTATTCTGACCCGACCTATTCACTTCGGTCCTATTCTCCCATCGCCCACACGTAATGCAACTACTGTACTAGACTTTAAGCGAAAGCTTATGAAAAAGCAAAGCACAAGATCACCTACCCTTTACAACATTGGTAATAGAACATTACAGATTCATCACTGGCGCCTTCGCCTGGGATGTGGCACACTCAATTACGAGCTGTATCGTAGGAACATCATGGACACTCCGTTCTGTTCCTGTGGTGAAGAAGAAACACCAACCCACTACCCTCTCCTTTGCCCTAGATTCAATAGTGCTCGCAATTCCTTCTCTCAAAGCTGACATGTCCAATGACTCTAAACAATCTCCGTTTTGGTGATGACCGGTTATCATTTGAAGATAATAAATACGTTTTCCAGCTTGTCCATGATTTCATTGCAGCAACTAAACGCTTCGCTTAGACGGTGTTTTGGATCGATCCTCCCCGACTCCCTTAAGGTGTGTGACAATGTGAAATTCATTTGATATTAAAATAACTTATAGTTCAGAATAGTCGATATTTTTCACTAAGAGCTAAGCACATTTTGTTCTGTCATAGTATTTAGAACTTAACTACCGTATCCAACCAAGCGACAAAATGTTCTTCTGCAACTACAATACACTCATAACCAACTGATTAAATGTGCACATTATCTTCGTAAACTCCAGCATGGAAAATAACTCGCATAAGCATCTTCGATGCTTGGTTTCTAATCCATAAAATACCATATCATTGTTGTATGTGCACATGTTAATTATGTTGTACATTCATGAACAAATAAATATGTTTAATCTAATAGCTCCTATAAGAGATCACGTGTTAGTAGCCGAAGCCTGCCCAGCCTGCAGCCTATCTTCTCAGATCTATGATTGTGCTGTTTTTTGTGTTGTGTATTATGGTGCTTTCATCAAATGCGTATATATTTGTGTTTATTTAGAAATATTATTTTAAGTGCAGTTATTTATTAAACAAATTTATGGATGAAGAAGTGGTGAGTGACAATAATGGGTTTGGCTTTGAAATATGGGTGACGGAATTACAGTTACCTCGGACAGTTACCCAGCAGCTCCGACAGGAAGAGCTTGTCACCAAAGACGCGTTGTTGTTAGTAGAAGAAATAACCTGAAGGTCATGAGCTTACCTCTCGGATGCACTTAACTAATTAACTCAGAGATTCGAAAGTGGAACGACAGCGAATCCCGTATCCGATGGCCTAGGTGGAAAGACAACATCTTCTTCCGGTGTTGCAAACGTTTGATAATTATGTCAGTTACGAGTTCTTGGCACACTTCTTTTGAAATAAGCTTGTTTATTTCAACGTCCTTTACTTCGTTGTTCATTCGAGGACTTCGGTAATTAACGTTTGATACTTACAAATGCGTCACGTGTTTTCTGAAAAATTATTGTATGTTGTTTAAACGTGCACATTTAAGCTTGGCTCTAAGATCAATGCACATGTGTGTTCCGTGTGTCTTTCCTTATCTACTGGCGGTGAATGTTTGTAGAATCAGTCGATCATTTGAATGAAAGTTGATTTCCGTAATAATCGATTTGTCCAAAATGAAATATTATGTATATCTTCGGAATTGGAGCAAGTTTTGTTGACATAGTCAAGGGAAATATTTACATTTTGCAAAACTGATGTTTATGTATTTTGTAATGTCATTGAGTTGTTGACTGAAGAACAGCTTGTATTGTTTTCGATTTAGCAGACACGCGCAGGTCAAATTGTACATCATGAGTGTACACGCAGCGTACCAGAGAAGAATTTGTACGATATCTTTACAAGACGATCCTTTTTCATCCACAAATATAATTCTTGTGCAGCAGTTTTTTACTGATTCAGCTTAGAATAACATATCTATGGCTTTGCAAAATACTTCATAGTTTCCCGTAACTTAGAAAGATTCCCGTCCGTTTAAGATTTAACGATTTATCACGCTGTTCACAACAATCACCACCAACAGACGCCATCGTTTTCTTAGATGTTCACAATTAAGAATGTACACTTGTATCAGTTCTACTCGCTAGATTTTCGATAAAAACACACCAAGATGGACGCTTCTTTTTAAAAATACTATTCAGGTAAATACAAGGTTAGGACATTTGTTAAAGATTTTTTTCCGTCCGATATCCAAACCTAGTTTAGTACGTTCCGGACCTGATGTCGTAAGTTATAGTGTTGATATATAGAGAATAACATGTTACTGACTTGTCTTGTGGAATATATCAGGTGAGGCTTATAATAATATAACGGCGAAGCTCGCAAACTGAAATGGACTGCAACGGTCGATTTCATTGGAGAACACGCATCGACGAATTGTTTTGAGACGCCATTTTCATGATTTTGGAGTTGTATATTGATATTTACATTTTAAAGATCGTTTCAATAATGACTATAGCGTGTTCAATTTTTGGTCAGAACATGTTTTAGACTCAACATAAACGGATTCTGTGTAGTGACTTTTAGTTCATTTATTTAAAATTTATTGAAATAACTATGTATGGCTTGATAAATCATCCATGGAACAATACATTTGTATGTTCCATTGATGACGTCATACCACTACCAAAGTGCGGGTTTATGTTAATTTTTAAAAAATAACGTTTTGTGAATTATGACGATTACAAATAATTAAGCTATATACCTTCTTAGTATCAAATTGTTTGTTTTGTTAAATCTGATACATTTTTACTGAAAATGTTGACTTTAGAAGCGGATTTCGAGTAATATGACGTACCTCCATACATTGACTGATATAAACGCTACTGATCTGATATAAACCAAAATATCAGACACGTTTGTATCATGCCGATATCAGCATAGTGGTATGATAAATAGAGACTTACAGGCTACTTCCTGGTCTTGTGTAATATATGAGTTATAGCTTAGAGTAATATAACGGCGAGGCTTGCCTAGCCGTTATTTTATTCGTGCCAAACCTGATATAGGGATATATAGAATACAGATATATAGGAGTACGTAAATATAATTGTTAGTTACCTAAATTAATCAATATGCTAAAATTAATACACCCTTTGCGATATTGTTTCTACATTATATTAAAAATACTACTTATATAAATACATTATTTTGTTTAAGTATATTTATCAAAACAGTGGATGGACACGTTAAAGTTAACGGTTCAAATGCCGAGTCACCGCGTATTACACATGCCATTATGGCCACAAAACAGAAACAACCGTTCACCATAACAGACAACGGGTTACCAACTACAGTAGATAAGTGAAATGGTCAATGTGGGGCCAATTCTCGAATGAAAGTGTTTTGTTTGACTTTCGCGTAAATGAATGCTTTCAGGAAAAAATAATTTCTAGATACATTGGAATCTCTCAGATTGCAAAGTCACGTTTTCTTTCCATTTCAAAAATATATTTATAGGGATCAACCCATGTTATATGCTTAAAAGTAAACATACCGGCTAAATATGTTGACAATGTGTTTAGTTGTGATAGCATTTGCTTCTGCTGATATGGAATGTAAGTATACACATACATGTGTTTTATATTCTTAACTTTCTTTTATAAAGCAGAAGTTTACATGTACTTATATACTGACACCATTAAAATTTAATATAAATATGTTATATTTACATATGTTCGGTATGAGTATTAAATACGACGATTTTGTTGTTTGTTAGACTTTACTATTAAAACAAGTTGTTCAGGTTACTGACAATAACAAATGATAAACTATGCTTTCAGCTCGGAAACCACCACAGTTTGACATTAAATTGTTATCGGCATCTACAGTAGGCCTTTCGTGTATTGTTAGTAATTCATCAACAATATTTACGCACTTTTATAGACGTAGAAACGATGATTTAAACACGATAGTAACTCTATTATCCAGCGATAAAGAGTGTATTGTCAAACATGAGTTACAACCGGAAGCAGTCCACTGTTTGCGTGAGGACAAAAACCGTGTGGTGTGCAATATTTCCAATATATCTGATTCTCAAAGTTCAAACGAAGATGACCAGTGGAAATGTGCCATATTCATACATAATATTCTACTTCATAGTAATATTGTACATATATCGTCTTATGGTATTTGTGCTTTATTTAGTTTATATAAATATTCAGTCTAAATTACATCGTTCAAGCCTAAGAACCATTTCGAACCTAACGATCTGGCACGAAAAATGTCGCAACGACTATAACGTTTATCTGACTAAAAACAAAAGCCTTTTATCCACTTGTCAGCATGTATGCGATTCAACAATGAAGGTACTTATTCATTGGGCTCCACTGAACAAAAAACTTGTCCACGTCAGATTAATTTTTAGATGTTCTCTGATTACTTCCGACAAAACTTAATGATTGATTGCTATTAATTAATGATTTGAAAAACAAATTTGTATGCTGTTTATGTGCGTTCACTTATTGATGGTAATGGGATTTGTATTTTAATTCTCATATCGTCAACTTTATTCTTAACACATTAACGTTATGTATGAATTCATTATCACCAAGGACGAGCGAGCGGACGACGTCAGATGATGAAGCATCGATAACACCAATCGTATCTTTAAACAAGACAGATGGACCGTGGAAAACTACGAGGTTATAAGACATCATTAACAGTAAGAACAATGCTCACTCAAATATTCGGGATTGTTTTGCAATAAAATCAATTCAGGAATATATAGTTAGTTTGTAAAGAACGCTTCAAAACTTGTTATACTTGATGTGTTCAATATTTGTTAGGTATTGTATAATAATTGTTAAGATTCAGGCTGCCTGAATATGATAGTTTAACATATTAGATTTATACTCAAGAGCAACGTGCTACATGTATATATACATATGAATGAAACAGAGTATTTAAGATATAACTTATTCTTTATTGCGAAGGAACCACCGAAAGTACAACCGTAGATGCAATCTGGAATACGCCAACCTTTTCTGTAAACAAGTCGGATGAACGATTGGAAACATCCACACCTCAAACATCCATAAATGGTACATAATGAACATTTACAATTGCTATTCTCCAATTTTCTTCTTAGTTTAACATGTACCTGTAATTGCATTCCTAAAAATTATAATTTATTGATATTTGTTGGACACGTTATTATATCGCGGTAGTTTTATAAAGTTGAAGATGTCTATATTGTTCAGCATAAGAATATTTTAGATTATTAAAATAGTCTGATTCTGTTTTTCTAAATATATTCAGAGGGCGTGTATCAAATGTTAATAATCATCAGTACTGCTGGTGTGGCAGTAGTACAGTTTGCGGCTACGTTACTAATTTGCGTCTTCAGGAAATGCAACATGCATTCAGGTTGGACACTACTAAATGTACATAGATTTTTGAACATACTATTAAAACAAATTTAGAATATGATGTGTTTTCCTTACGTTGAAATTAAGTACCTACAGGCGAATATAAATGCAGCTCTTATAAGCATCGCATGTAACGATTACGTAGACCATTCATGTGTTTTCTATCAGATAATTGCGATGATACCCGGTGTAAAGAGCATCTTAGCACTTAAGAAGTACCTAGCTTAGCAAATAAATAAATACAAAATTCGTGTTTTGTTGTATATCATATGAATGTTATATAAACTGAACGTACATAGGTACACTTCATATTAAATATGCCGCTGTTTTATAGAAGCAACTAGCATCAGTGGTCGTGACCTTGCTGGCATTGACCGAAATACCGAAAATGAGGCCGTAACCGAAAGACAACGCTCAACAGTGGACCACAATGAACGTATCCCTATGATTGTTATGCCGCCCATGGCTGAGAGCTATCCTCGCTCACAACCTCCGAATGTAGTTTTATTTTAAAATGTTTAAAAGGTTTTTCAAAATGGTGGCTATATATTGTTTATGTCACAATAATATTTGCTATGCAGACTATGATCGAGGTGTTACTCTGACAAAAATGTACATATGCCATGGAAAGAATTGCGTTTCAATGTGTGTGTTTGCACTGCAGATTCTATGAATGTTTTACGTTACAATTGATGACAATATGTTTACGTATATTATGAATCTGTACCAGCCATTATAATTCACTTCAATACTATTTTTAATTGTAGCCATAATCCAGGAATTCGAGCCACACGTGTAAGTATACAAGCTACAAAAAGTTAAAGTGTACAAATTAAGACAGAAGCAATAAAATCTTCATCTAAGTGTATGTCATATCTTTTCAAGTTGGTCGATAATCTATATGAGAAACGCTTGATTCGCTAGAAACTATACAAACACCAATTCTGAAAGTAAATCTGTTAGCAATATCTACATGACGAATATGCTTTTGAGAAATCTTAAACGATATATTCTGTGACCATGTCGCGTTTCATAAATGTTTAAATGTTTTTTGTATTATGATAGGTTTGCAATGCGTCCTGCAGGTAAGTTATGGTCGTGAAATGTAACGTTTCAGTTACAATTTAATACAAATTATGTATCATGTGTTCTTATAATTCAAGTTGTTCGCTATGAGAGTCTTCTTCAAACGAGAACCGGAGATAAATCTCAGTATACTGCCTTAGCCAGCAGCTAGAACAAAAGTATTCCTCGTTGTTAACTGAAGTAGTAGCTAACATTGACACAAAACAGCTAAGATGTTTTAGTTTTTTTATGGAACAGCAACGCTAGCTATAATGAGGAAACTGTATATATGTCGGCATTTCAATTAAATTCAAAACCAGTCGTCGTATGGTTGAACTGTATATGGCATTACACACAAACCGGTACCCACATTTATTTAATATTTACACAGTTTTTATTTTATAATGTAAATGTTAGTATGAACAAGCACATATGTTTAACAGTGTTTATTTTTAACTAGAAGCCGTGCACTAATATCAAAACATATTTTTGTTATTATTAGATATATTGTATTAGTGTATATGCATATGCTACTTGCATATTGGTGTGTATTTGTAAACTGTTTTTGATACACCATTGAAAATATTTGTATATTGTGACAAGCATGTTTTGTAACTCTACAACTGTATGTGTCTTCTCTGAAAGCGCTGAATAAATTAAAAACACCCACTTATTTTGTTATGTTTATATGTGCAAGTATGTACATGATAATACTATTAAATATATAAAGTATACATGAATAATGCGAAAATTTAACAGCTTAAATATGAAAGATACTTGAATATATGTCAACGATTCTAAGTTGAGAATTTAAAATAGTCTAATAATAAATCATCTAAAATTCCATTACTGTTTGACATTATAAGGATTCTTGCAACGTTTTGACTGCACCTCGTATTTGTGTAGTTCTTATATAATACCATTAAGTATAGACAGTAAACATGAAAAGTACGCGCATCACGAACACACCAGTAACACGATTATAACATTGAAATCAAAATCGCCTCATGCCAACAAAAGCGATAAGGCAATATACTTATACATCAAACAAGAGGGCCACGTGGCCATAAAGCGCTCACCTCAGTATGGAGATCTAGGCCTTGCAGAGAAGATTTTTAAGTCGTTCTGCTATTTATGTCTATATAAACCATATGAACCCCAGGGTGTGTCTAGTTTTGACCGCAAGGGAATAATTTGAAAAGAAAACTTTGTAGAAGGCCACTAGAGGATGACACATAGCAAATATGCAAGCTCTCAGCCTTGCGGTTTCAGAAGAAAATCTTTTTGTTCAAAGTTTTCCCTTTTAAAATATATTTTAGCTCTGGTGATCAACATATGTAGCGGATTCGAACGTTTCAACATTTTAAAAGAGGGTTTCACCTAAGAATCATTCCTGTGAAGATTGGTTAAAATCTGCCCAGCGGTTTAGGAGGGGATGTTGTTTGAATGAAAATGCTGACGGACGACTGACAAAAGGCGGCAACAAAAGCTCAAAATGTGCTCAGGTGAGCTAAAATGACACTAAACGTTATAGTTAAGAACTAGTGATTTATTAACTATTTATTATTGGACAATTCTGTTTGGAACATATTTACGTTTATAATGACAATAACACTGTATGTGACTGAACTTAGACTAGAGTTCAGACTCTGTTAAGTGTTCAGTTGTTAAAATCGGAAATTAAACGAAGAAACATAAATGACATTCATTGACGGGAATAACATGAATTAACAATTGAAACCGCACACTGTTACACACGTTCTGACTAACGTGCGACTTCATTTCCGATGTATTAAATGTCCGAATGTGTGTCTGTGCTTGCGTGCGTGTGTGCGTGCGTGTGTGCGAAATTCACCAAAAAGGCTACGAGTAATGATACGACAATAGATGTTTGAACCGTTAAATATTTAGGTATGAGCTATGAAATAATTAACATCTTATTATTGTAAATGAGATATCAGGTACATGCGTAACCTTGTTTTGGAATTGCCTTGCTGACAACATTATCGTTTGTATAGATAAGATTAATTTGTTAATTTCATTATGTTTAAAGTTAACAGTAACACACATGGTACAAACGCTATAATAGTAAAAAAAATTTAATGCTATGTTTGTGTGTGTGTCATTGATTTAACTGATTAAATATAATGAACACAAAACCATGGGAGCTTTCCATACTACGTCCACATCATTCATTGTAACTGTACATACAACTATTAAAATATTACCGCTAATAACGCTAATCCACAAGTCGCTGTCCTTGAAATGAAATCGTTTGTTGTATTTGCGTGTTGTTCGATCCTATGTCCGATATATAGATCTTATCAACAAATCTTAAATGGTGAATTATAGGAAACATGTTTACGCTACTAGGACCGGGTTGTCGTTTTTTCTCTGTGCATTTGCATTGAAGTTTCTGATTTGTTTTATGGCCGTTGATTTTTAAGTTAAGCTATTTTGTGTTGAACGTATAGATTTATCGTACCTGAGATTTATTCATTTCGTCCCGCATACATGTAAATATTTTAGAGGGAATTATTCAGAGATTGGCAAATCAACGATTTTCTTTTTTTTCATAGACCCTCAAAAGAAAAAAAAAGAACACCATAATATATTTACAATATATTAAATAACGCAATTTAAACAGAAATATATTGGTTTGTAACAAGTCAATTAAATGCCTTCTATGAAGGTTATGGTTCAATGGTGTTTCCAAAAGTCGCCAGGAGGAAGGAACTGTTTTAATTGTATATACATTTTCGAGTAATAAACATGTAATATTTTGTTCATTCTTAAACTTGTCCATATATTTCTGTAAATTCGGCTTTGTTGGTGGATAAAAAAGAAAAATATAATTGTTCAGTTTGTTTTGAGGAACACAGAACATATGTGTTTAAACACGAATACATTCTCATATGTATGTCTTTTAAAAAGGGAGATAACCAAAATATGCTACGGCATTATGCACTTAAATTGCACTTGTTTACTTCCTCTCATAGAGATAGTTAACAAGTCTGTTTTGGTAGCAAATAATTTGAATGGGATATTTTTTATTAATTTATGTATTTAATGTATAGTTTGGAATGGGTACGACAAAAAAGTGTTGTTAAATGTGCATTTCTACTGGCGTACGTTAAATGCCAAATTATGTACACAATTTGTATTACATTCGCCGTCGTTAATTTGTATTTGACAGGTCGCACGAAAGTATTATAACATTTCATATGTTTATTATCTATTTTCCAATTTGAATCCCAAAATTGTAATCTTAATAATGTAGACATAAATGACAAAACTTCTATAAGATCACACAGTGATAAGCTTATGAATAAAAAACAACTGTGCCTATATACACCAAAACAAAATACATGCTAGTAATACACTTAATGGTTCAGGTGATCTTACCCGATATTCGTTTAAATCTTACCCGATATTCGTTTAAATCGTTAAACGTGGACCCCGTTTACAATAATCTCCAATGTATGCACACGGGACAAACACAGGACAATGCTATATGACGATAATTTACGAATGTTACCAATTCATAGCTGGGATAGGTATCTGATCTAACACTCGATCTATAATCTATACATTTATTCCAAATTATTCTCTTAAGCATGTAAAAAAATTTAAGAAAAAAATTTCACATTGATGCTGTTTATAACAATTAATTAATTAAATGTTATAGCTTATTTAGTACTTCCTATTAGATACGTGTATATGAGCTTCGTTTACGTATTCTTCATTGTTCTTATCAATGCAATCCTGTTTGTCGTAAAGGGCCGGTATTCCGAAAGCTCCTAAGGGAAATCTTAACTTCAGTTGTACTTAAGCGAAAATTTGAGATAACATTTTTTAATTGAAACCCAATGATTTATGTAGCCAAAAGGGTACAATACAAAACATACAATCAATCTTTACTAGTTTAAAAACACATATAAGAGAAACAGTCAGAGGCTGAAAGAATTTATTGAATTTAAGACATTTTCTTTAGATTTCCCGAAGGAGCTTTGTGAATACGGGCCCAGGTCGTATTTCAACTTACACATCTAACTATATCTTCACCTATCTCACTGGATTCATATTCATCTATTGTCTGATATCTGTCCATATCTGTAGCATTGTCTTCATGCATGTGATCTTTTCCTGCTCTTTCGAAACCTCTCTAATCTCTAAGTATCGCTGTATAAATTGTCTTCTAATTAAAGAACATGACGAATCCTGGTTTTCGCTTTTATGCAAATGTTACAATGGAGTCGGAGGTCAAAACGTCTGAATATCATCATATCATTTAAGATTAGACTCAAACAAGAACAACAAAAACAATCATTTGTCCGTATGATTGTCTATTTCTATTGCATAAAGCACTATTCCACGAATATCCTTTTTTGAATAGCATAACACACTATTCCAAATATATAATCTGAAGTTCTTAAACCGTAATCATAAAATAAGTGGCGTTCTTTTAGTATTACAAACGTTTTTTCGTTACTTGATGTTTGTTATAAAGGACTCAAATTATTAAATTGACTAGTACACACATTTGTTGTACTTTTGAAAAATGTCTTGTGTAAGCGTCGTAACTGTAAAATCGAAAGCGTTTGGACTATAAAAGCTCGAATATTATATCAAGAAAGGAATACAGATATAAAAGCTTGTGCCTCAAACGGAGCTCGCACCTACGAGTATGTCAGTGGTGTATTATATAATATTATTTTATTTTGAAGTCTGTCATACACGCTGAACATTGCCAATCTGTGAATATATACCTTTAAAGGCAATTATCATAATTAAAGATAATTAGCATACGCAATCAGTACATTCATTTTCTTCTCGTAATTAAGCAAGCGCATACAGTACAATATATAACACTCTCAATTAAGAATGAATTGGAAAGAAATATGCAATATCGAGCCATCGAAGCAGACGAGCTATTTAAGATTATAAAAAAATTTGGTAAGAAGATAAATGTGTATTTGATGTGGATGCTGTGTCAAACATTTAGTTTAGTTATTTCGCTGATTATAATATGGCATCGTTTGGAGTAATACGTTTGTGTGAACCCACTCACTTTAACAAGCGATTTCTTTTACATAAACGTTGGTGTGAAAGGCAAATGGAAATTTGCTCAAACGTCTGTCGATTTTGATGCTGAGAAATGTGTTATTTAGTATTGTTTATTTCTTTAAATTTAAAAATAATTACATAACAAGATGGGATGAATAGAATACTATGTAAATGTTATATCAAGATAAGTTTATTTGCTCGACACGATAACGCGAACCACTGGCCAACGCTCGGGGTTCAGTTGATTCAACTTATTTCAATACTATTACATGTATTTTTATTCAACACTGACCTAGTATTCTCTATAGGGTTATGGTTAGTATAGGCAAATCGTCACTTTCCTCATATAAAATAGACCAGCGGAGACCAGCGGAGGTTAATAAGGGTTTCCCACCTGGTGAAGTCTCAGCGGAGACCAGCGGAGGTTAATAAGGGTTTCTCACCTGGTGAAGTCTCTGGAAATTCATTATTCTTATATTATATAAACACATATCATTGTGTCGTGTTTTCTGTATTCCTGTGGAGACATAAAACTGTGTATTTAGAATGAGTATTTTGATGCGATCATATGCGAGAAGAATATGTGTCTTAATTATAATGAATATAAGATGAAGATACTATACTCATGATACCATCAAAGCACACACAACAAATGTACACTTTGGTATGCAATACACTTAATTTAAATACAAAGCTAAAATGTGTAGATAATGTCTACCTCAACTCTCATCGTTTGCAAAAGTATGAAGTAAACCTATTATGTTCGCTTCATTGCCCGATTGCATGCTATTGAACACTTTCAATCAACTTAGGTTTTAAGTTACAAATATCATGATTGTAAGTGTATTTGATGGGGATGCAGTCTATTAATTTCACTGAGCATACTATGGCACTGTTTGGAGTATTGAGTTTGTGTGAACCCCCTCACTTTAACAAGCTGTCTCTTTGACATAAAACATTTGTGTGAATGATAAATGGAAATTTGGTCAAAATGTATGTCGACTTAGATGTTCGGAAACATGTTATTGAGTATGCTTTCTTTCTATAAATTTAAAAATAAACACATAAGAAGATGGGATAAATAGAATACTAGGTAAGTGCATCAAGATAAGTGTATTTACTTGACACACGTGGCCAACGCTCGTGGTTCAGTTGGTTCAACTTATCTAAATAATAGTATTTTTATTCAACACTAACCTATTATATCCCATAGTTCCATAGGGTTATGGTTAGTATAGGCAATTGGTCACTTGCCTCATATAAAAGACCAGCGGAGGTTAATAACGGTTTTCAACTTAGGTTTTAAGTTACAAATATTATGATTGTATGAGCGTTGTGTGTAAATCATAACTGAAATCTTAAGCTGGTTGACAATTTAATATCATGTCGTCGGTATTAGACAGGCATTCACAGATTTGACAACGAGTCTACCTAGACAAAGGTTTATAATTAAACAACAACAACAACATGCATATCCATTGTGCTATAAATAAGGCATTCGTGTTGAAAAATAATTCAATATGAATTACTATTTAAGAATATGAATGTTAATATATTTATCTTTAATGTACATTGTGAACTACCTGTTATTCTACGGGAAATAACTATTTGGATGAATCACTTGCGACATTAAATAGTAAGGTTTTCTACGCCGAAAATGAGCCCAAAACAATTTAGGTAATTCAACTTGCAGGTAGCGGTCTGAATGGTCTTACGGACATATAATATATAAAAACAATTATTGTATTTGATTTAATGACTAATGATGATGCAAGAAACAATTGTTCAAAACGTTATCAGGATATAAACGTTATGAGTATGATTCAATTATCATTAAGCATTGTTTTAGCTCTGCGCAGATTTATGATAAGCTGCAGTTTAGTTAATTTTTATATAATTGTATGTTATCGAAAGTTCGATCGGGTGTGTCGTTCAACGTCGATAGTAGCCTTAAACAAGATAGTTGTTTTTATTAAACAATTAACAATGTAGTTTTGTATTAAACAGTGGATTGATTAAACTTACGGAACAAACCTCACGCAAATGCGGAGATTGCTTACAGAACATCACATTAAAAATTGGATTAACTATCAATTTATACAGGTTTGTCGTTTCGTATATGCTATTTTGTTTGTGCAATTATATCAGTATTCACAAAGTATGTTTAGTTATTTAGTTATTAACATAAAGCAAAAGTGAGAATCATGTTGCTCCAATATTTGCCATGTTAACCTTAATTCCAAATGTTCAATATATTATTCATTGTTTTCATAACCTTCTAAGGTCATGAAGTTTGCAATGGTAACATAAATATGTTTTATATTCTGCATGTATTGCAATATCAAAATATATTTTTATTTGAGAATGATAAGTAACACACTATTAATGTGTCAATTGTTAAGAAGTACATGCACTTTTAAAATGTCAGTCGTTACCAATGTTGAACAACAGGGCCACATGACCATAAAGCGCACACCTGAGTATGAAGATATATGCCTTGCGGTTTCAGAGGAGAATATTTTTAAAGTCATTTTTTTCGATTTAAGTCTATATAATACATGTGACGCCTAGGGCGTGGCCAGTTTTGTACGCCAGGGGCATTATTTGAACAATCTTTGTAGATGACCATTATAACATGTTATATGCCCAATATTAAACCTATGGGCAGTTTCTGTGGAGAATATTTGTAAAGTCCAGTTGCAATATAGGTCCATTGAAACCGTGTGACTCCCGGAGCGTGGCTTATTTTCACCAAAGGAGCATAATTTGAACAAACTTTGTTGAGGACCACTATACAATGATACATACAAAAAAATTAATTGTCTCTGCCTTGCGGTTTCAGAAGAGAACTTTTTTTTTAACCACTTGGCTCACAAGTCTATGGAAAACATGTGATCCCAAGGTGTGGCATCTTTTCACCCCATGAGCATAATTTAAACAATCTTTGTAGAGGACCACTATACAAGTTTATATACCAATTGCGAAATCTCTGGGTTTTGCGGTTTCAGAGGAAATATTTGTAAAGTCCACTTGCCGTATTAGTCTATAGAAATCATGTGACCCCGGGACGTGGCTTTTCCTTACCCCAGGGGAATAATTTGAACAATACTTGCAGAGGACTACTGTACAATCTTTCATGCAAGATATGAAACCTCTGGGCTTTGCGGTTTCAGAGGAGAAGATTTGTCAAACCCACTTGCCATATTAGTCTATAGAAGCCATATGACCCCCAGGGCTCGGCCAATTTAAACAATTGATAACCAATCAAAGGAGCACTTGTACAGCGCAAAAATGTATATTGCATATTTTGGTGCGCTTCACAAATAATTTTCCTAAATTATGTACACATCAACAGTCATGTATAGTAAAACGTTTTGCATTCACATAGATTCAACACTTGTGAAAAACGGTGAAGAGATGTGTTTTTAAACTTCGCCTGAATTGGCCTTCATCTGTGATGCACCTTATGTTCTTAGGGAGAGCATTGCACCATTTAGGTCCAACAACAGAGGAAGATATATCTGATTTTTATGTTGGATACATGGTTTAGCATTAATGAAATGTTAAACTCCTGTATGTTGGATACATGGTTTAGCATTAATGAAATGTTTAACTCCTTTCTGATGGATGTATGGTTTAGCATTAATAAAATGAGAAACTCCTTTCTGTTGGATACATGGTTAAGTATTACTGAAATGTTAAACGCCTGTCTGTTAGATAAACGGTTTAGCATTACTGAAACTTCAACTTCTGTATGTTGGGTACATGGTTAAATATAACTGAAATGTTAAACTCCTGTCTGTCGGATACTTGCTAAACATTAATAAAGTGTTAAACTCCTGTCTGTTGGATACATAGATTAGCATTACTGAAATGTTAAGCTCCTTTCTGTTGAATACATGGCTAAGCATTACTGAAATGTAAAACTCGAGTCTGTTGGATAAAAGGTTTAGCATTACTGAAACGTTAAACTCCTTTCAGTTTGATACATGGGCTAGCATTATTAAAATGTTAAACTCCGTTCTGTTAGATAAATACTTAAGCATTAATGAAGTGTTAAACTCCTGTCTGTTGGATACATAGATTAGCATTACTGAAATGTTAAACTCCTTTCTGTTGAATACATGGCTAAGCATTACGGAAATGTAAAACTCGAGTCTGTTGGATAAAAGGTTTAGCATTACTGAAACGTTAAACTCCTTTCAGTTTGATACATGGGCTAGCATTATTGAAATGTTAAACTCCGTTCTGCTGGATAAAAGGTTTAGCATTACTGAAATGTTAAAATCGTGTGTGTTCGATAAAACGTTTAGCATTACTGAAATGTTAAACTCCTTTCTGTTAGATAAATACTTAAGCATTAATGAAATGTTAAACTCCTGTCTGTTGGATACATAGATTAGCATTACAGAAATGTTAAACTCCTTTCTGTTGAATACATGGTTTAGAATTACTGAAATGTTAAACTCCTGTCTGTTAGATAAAAGGTTTAGAATTACTGAAATGTTAAACTCCTTTCTGTTTGATACATGGTTTAGCATTACTAAAATGTTAAACTCCTGTCTGTTGGATAAAATGTTTAGCATTACTGTAATTTTAAATTGTTTAGTATTAATGAAATGTTAAAATCGTGTCAGTTGGATGAAAGGTTAAGCATTACTGAAATGTTAAACTCCTTTCTGTTAAATAAAATATTTAGCATTAATGACATGTTAAACTCCTGTCCTTTTGGATACAAGGTTAATCATTTATGAAATATTAAACTCCTTTCTGTCGGATAAAAGGTATAGCATTAATGAAATGTTAAACTCCTTTCTGATTGATACATGGTTTATCATTACTGAAATGTTAAACTCCAGTCTGTTGGATAAAAGGTTTAGTATTACTGAAATGCTAAACTTCTTTCTTGTTGGATACATCGCTTATCATTACTTAAATGTTAAACTCCTGTCTGTTGGATACATAGCTTAGCAATACTGAAATGTTAAACTGCTTTTTGTCGGATACATGGTTTAGCATTGCTGAAATGTTAAACATTTGTTTGTATAAAAGGTTTAGCATTACTGAAATGTGAAACGTTTTTTCAGTGGGAAACATAGCTTAGCATTACTGAAATATTAATACGCACTGGCAACCATACACGTTTTGTGGTTATATACCTCTGTTCATTTCTGTATCTTTTCGACGATTAAAACCAAACATTTACGGGGACAAACAAGAATTTTATTACCATGAACATTTTTTTAAGGATATAACCTACGTTGTGTACAATATCCCGCTCGCAAGTCGAATTTGTTTTGAAATCAGATCAGTTCAACTCTTCAATACATATCACTGTCACAAAGAAAATAAGAGAATATACACAGTTACATATATACCGTACTAGGTCCAATATTGTAATATTTAAAACTATTAAAAACACGCGGGTTTCGCACTCACGCCTTATGAGCCATACGAAGAAATGACAGTAGACAGCGCTCTAACCAACTTCGCTATTTTGATTTGTTCAGAAATATGAATAATTTGTGATTATACAAAATGCTCATAAGTATCACGTCAAAATGTACACATGAAAAGGGGCAAACAAACACTATCCATATTTTAAAATTATGTTTATCTCAGAATGCGAACACTCTTTTCCCATTAAATATATCTTAGTTTAACCGTTATATTATGCTTTTTTTTATCTTAATAATTAATTTCAAATTGTTTAAGAAGAAATACACCCTTGAGGCCCTTTTCGTTGACATAGTCCCTTTAAAAATAGGTAGCCAATATAATTGCTTGCTAAGGAAGCGTTCAAGAAAAGTGGAACACAAATACACAATTGTTACTTGATATCTTCTTAGAAAAACACGCAATTCAACCTAACCAAAATTCAACCTAATCAACTTTATATTGAAATACTTTTATACAATTGTGCATGGGTGGATCTGTACCTGAATTTAATTAACCCATGACAACATACGTGTGTATATGTGTAATAACAATCCGATTGAACACAGTATCTTGACATACTTGTTATCGTGTATTACTATTTACAATGCAACCTACTTATGTAGGTGATTATGAAGCGTACAAGATAAATTAATTTATATATTTTTAATAACGTCACTTGATCCCCTTTGTTTTCCATAAGCATAGTGATATCGATATACGCATTAGCGAGCGTTGCTTTGTACTTGTTTCAATGTACATGTATAATTTTACTAGTGCTACTTGAATGTATTTTCAGGAGATGTTTTCTGTAAATGAATGCTTGTTTTTCATCATCGCATGGCTTGCAGGTATGCCTTTAACATGCTACTTAGATCTGCGCATCTGACATAATTCGAACATGTATAAAGCACAGTTGCATATCAATTGTTATGCACAGGCTCTGTTTAATACCAGGAATAATACATTGACACGTTTTATTCTTCCACAATTGGTCAATGCAAACTGTTCACAATATTTGTTCTCAAAATATTACAACATAAATCAGATATACTGAAATCCATCAGACAAATTCATAAGATCATGTTTGTTTGATTTACGGCTGAGCTAATTATAACAACATATATAGTCACAGTATCACACAATTTAGCTATTTACGTATAGCGAAGTGCTCGAGTTTAAATGTTATGAAGCACTTTTACGATTTCCATATTTTTAGTTGAAGGAGAATTGTAACACGAATATAAAAATCATTGTGAGCCATATCACTTAACAGTTAGAATTGGAATTTGCAGAACGATGTTGTAACTGCGTCTAAACACTTCACTCCAATCTTGTATATGTTATCTACATATTGATAAATACGCATAAATATCAAAAAAGCTAACAAGAATATCTGTTTATTACTTGTTCAGCTCGCATGATATCTTCAAATCAATAAGAATATCGCCTGAATAATCAACAGTATGTCTAAAAGTACTGTATTTATCCTGTTTCTACCTGCAACAGTGACCTAATAAAAGGATGACAGGAATCATTTTCCCATCTCCAGTCAACACGGAGTGGCAAGGTTTATCCAATTAATTGTGTGTTCCTACCCGCCGAATAGCAACATTGTCGAGAATGACATGGCACAAAAAACAAACAAACACAATTGGCATCGATACAAACGTCGTGTTGCCTAGTTTTAGTGAGATCCTAGCTTCCATAATGAGTTGTTACTCCGTACATGTATGGCATAATCGATAAAGGCGTAAAAACATCTCATTCCATTCCATTTCAAAACACTTGCTGTAAGCGGGCTATTCTTTGTGAATATAAATTCTTCAAACAAAAACGAAGATACAGTTTATTCATCAAAACAAAAACAAATGGCCGTTTATATAAATTTTCGTTTAAAAGTTATTAAAACTAAACGAAGACTAGATCTCTATCTATAAATTACTAAATGTTTTGCACACGATGTTCCCCAACGACAATCCGAGTACATTCTAGAAAATTTAAATTTAAATGGGAATAATCTCGACGGTTCAATTCGAGGCATATATTCCATACACTTTTCGATTTAAATGGTATTAACATATTCCATCCAAAACAGAAACACTAATTATTGTATTCCGATTGCTTTTATTTTAAATTAAATTCCAACACACTCGCGCCCTAGTTCGTACACTGTGTAAACTTCAAACTCAACCGAATGACGTAGGCGTGACGCAATGGAACTTTTCGAAAATCGATATCAGGTTGAAAGTGGCTACTGTATGCTTATTCTTGTTTGTGAATATTATTGGCGTCAGCAAATCAGATTATATTTAAAATTAAGAATATTTTTTCTGAAGGTACACATACGTTCTAGCGAGTTATACAGTTCGAGGCTCGTCATAAAGCATATAGTTAAAAACTAAATCTTTAATTAAAGTAGTTTAAAAATGCAATTAAGTATAAAACAGAATAAATAGAATACTTGGTAGGTGCCGGGAAGAACACAGTTTATCCGGTTCGGTTAGAAATAAAAAAATACGGCTCGCTAAAGCTCGCCCACTTTTGATTGTCTTAGCCTCACTGGATAAACTGTCATCATCCCGGCAACAACTATGTAGTTTCTATATATCATTGTTTCATTTGCTTTAATCAAAACCCCAGTATACAATTCATATATTGCCTCGCAATGATAATATAATTTCCCCCGCCTTAATATTAATAAATAGGAACATATTGTATTATCTTTCAGTGGGAATACAACCTTCTTCCGAAGTTTTACTAACAAAGAAGAAAGAGGACACACATCTACCGATAGAATGTTCTTTAAACAGCGATATATCCTTCAAATTTACAAACAAACAATCCAAAAAAAACACAGACGATTGCAGCCTGTAGCACAAATATAATAGTTGTTATCTAAGTGACCCATTATTTGCACAAAGCTAGGCAATTGCAAAATCAGACGTGGGTGGAATTCTTTTTATAATTGACGTCGGTGAATCTACGTTCGGAACGTACACATGTTATGAGACTATCAACGTCACGAATTTGGCCGCAGTGGACGTGAGTTTCAAAGATATAGAAGCGTCACACATTCTTCAACGGCCAAAGTCGTCGAAGGTATGTCTTCTGTCATCATTCATCATTAGATAACACTAGTTCCATGCCATGCCATGCCATATCAGGCCAAAGTCGTCGAAGGTATGTCTTCTGTCATCATTAGTTTTAGGATCATATCATATCAAATGTGATAATCACTATGTTCACTGGAGACTGATTGACAAAACCATATTTACTAGATAAAAGATTTGAATTTGATACCGTTTATATATACAATATAACTAGTTTTGAGCAAACCTGGCAACATTATATTCATGGAACATTTATAGGCATGTATATGCATAATTGATACTTAAAAAAGTATTATTCGCTAGTTGTTTTTATGCAGAATAAAGCTGCTTTTAAATAAACACTCTTTCAATAAGCAAACTTAAACAAATGCTAAAATCATTGTTACATACAGAACAGAATTCTAATCGGATATGTTTTTAAATGCTGATTAAAATTTATTTTATGTTTAGAAAGTACACTGACGTTCATCGGATTGGTGTTAGATGGAGTCCAGACAGTTCTGTTGTTTGTTTGCATAGTCTGTGTTGTATGCAAAATGAACTGTTGTAAACCGGGTAAACTCCTTTGTAAATCCCTACAATGTCAGTTAACAATAAATTAAATTACAAACAAATTTATTTATAAGTTGAACATAATTACTTGAAACTTGATTGCAAAGCGAAGCAATTTTTGACTTAAATGAACTGACAACTATGTTGTGTATGCCCGAAATAACACCTCAATCAAGATGGATCTACATATTACATTTTGAATCTTCAGGTACAATGCAAACAACAGAAACATGCACAAAATAGAATGCCGGCTGTTTTATTTATGTTTTCCACACAATTCTGTCAAAAAACATGTTCCTTTGTTCCATTTATTCCACGTCTTTTGTGGTTAATAGAACCACATCTGGAATAATGCAAATACATCAGGATGATCCAATGACAGCATGTTTAATAAGAACGCATGCATAATTTGCGTGTTACAATACATTTAATTAGGGTATTGTATTAACACAATGTTTGCGACATACGAATACATGGAACTGAATAGAGAGGTTTACATAATTAAATAATAAACTATTTCACAGAGTTGGATCAGGTTTCAATGACACACAGATACAAATTAACCTTTACACTTTACATTGTGTGTATACATTTATAATGTTCTGATAATCGTTTTAACCGAATTTTCACTTTGATTTGGGTCATAAGAATAATAAAATACATTTACTGAAATAGTAACTTGCTCATTGGATGAATAATCACGTATACAATGTAAAGCTGGAATTTTCTGATATTATTTTCATTTCATTACTTAGGAATATACAAATTGCAAATTAACTACAATCGAAGTATATTGTAGGGATTTCATACCTTTTTGAGGTCGTTGACGTCTGCACAGACCCAAACAATAGTTTAAAATCCGAGTGCTTTAACGCATTTCAAGGAACTCTGAAGACGTTATGGAACAATAAAAAGGTGTATTATCGCTATTATAGCATAAAAACCTAGAGTAACACGTGTAATGTATTTTTATAGTATAGTGCTACCCAAAATCGCGCATCTGTTTGTTTAAAGATTTTAATATTTTATTAACAGGGTCGCTTTCAGCTGAACTGGAATCGCACTAGTTAGTCGCCATTTTGTTTCAGTGTTTTCCTCGATTCGAATTTTAAAATTGAATTTTACATAGATTTCAGCGTACATATATTGTATGTAGTCAATAGTATATCATAATATCGTGTGCTATTAATATCGACCAAAAGTAAGAACTTGCACATTTTTTTTATATACATCAAATAATAACAAGGAGGACCGGCTAACGCATTAGTAAAACATAAAGTCGGTCGTTATTAACGAGTGCCTTTGCATAATAGTACCCCTTTTTTTGACGAAAACTGACCGCGTTTTGTTCGTTAATACACCCCTATAACGGACTGAAAACGGACTTTCTATGAACAATAATATCGTTGCTACAGTAGTGTGATTTCGACCGAACACTTGTACAATATTACCAATTAAGATGAAATGTATGTTGTTTTTAAATGTCTTTGAGTAGCATCAATCATTAGATCACCTTGATACAAATGGTAGTAAAATATCATTTGTTAAGTGGGTTGAAATATAACGAATAGAATACACATGATAAAGTTAAATATGTGGGCATTATTGTTAATACATTTGAAATGACTCTTAAGTTCAATGTAATTCAAAATAAAATAAAATAATAAAACATGCATATTTCGTTGTTTCAGTTTCAGAATGTCCTCCAAACGATTCACACAATAAACAGAACCAGATCCAGAAGCGTAAGTTGAAACTGTTACTACATTTCATCGTGCCTCAGAAAAGTGCAAAACTCTTACTATGGCGAACGTTAAACCATTGAGCTATTAAAGTGTAATTGAACTGAATTAAAATTATTATGTATTACTATTTAATTTTAATTGCTATGCTTTACGTTAAATTACATTTACAATAATGTGTACTGTGAGGTTTGGCATGACTTTAAACCGGTGTATAACCCAATCGCTGGGCCAACTGTGAGGTTTGGCATGACTTTAAACCGGTGTATAACCCAATCGCTGGGCCAACTGTGAGGTTTGGCATGACTTTAAACCGGTGTATAACCCAAATGCTTTCTATTGCCTATCCCAAGGCCGTGGCCCAAGTTGCTATTATTTAATGTTAAATGCTGCGCATTAAATTGTGTTGTATAGCCAATTGGTAATTGCCTCAAATAAAGGACCACAAGATTTAAATAAGGGTTTATCTCCTACTGATGATTTTTTCTGGGGTTTGATGTTGATGAGATTGTTCCCCGGTCCTTGCACGATCAAATTCATGTTTGTTTTTATATTTGTCCCGATGCTTTTAAACAGTATTGATTTTAATTAATATTTATACAGAGAACAAATAGAAAAAAACATGCCCTTTATATGACTACCATAGTAACTGTCACTGACACAAATTTCAAAAGTACCAAAACTATACATTTTGGCTAAACCCAAACAAAACAAACGTCACAATATTATGCATTGTTTGATTAAACTTTGTCAACATCTTATATACACATTTAAATTAATTGTATAATAATATAGTTTGACGATTACTTTAAAGCATCACCAAAATGTAATGCATTCGCACGATTTATTTAATTAATCGTATTATCGTTTGTTTATCTTTTTAGAGACAGTGCTACGGAAATGAAGCTTGAAAGCGACAAATTAAATGGAAGCATCCCTGACGAATGGGAATTAAACGAGATTAGAACATCAAATCGCTATCGATACCCCTAGGATGGATACACCCCGCGTCCTTATTATAGTGCAAACCATTATCGCTAGGTCATGTTAAAGACGATTTCTACATGTTTCCTTCCATATTGTTTATTTATACATGTTTTGCAGATCTTTCAATGCCTAAATCAATGCAACCATACAAAATGGGAGTGAACGTATGAAATATTGTGGAAAATGCATATAAATTATATACCCGTAGCTGCATTCCTACTACCCCCGGCGTCGGCGTCCGCGTCTGAATTTGGTTAAAGTCTGTATTGAAAAGTTTTGTAACTTCAAAACTACATAAGTTATTCACTTGAAACTTGGAATGTATCTTTGTCATTAACTCCAGTGTCAGAGGCAATTTCCCCGTAACTCTGCTTTGTACTTTAATAGAGTTGTGCTCATTTTTTCACTTAGATTTTCTGGTTAAAGTTTATATTCAAAAGTTTTGTAACTTCAAAACTACATAAGTTATTAACTTAAAACTTGGAATATGCCTTTGTCATCTAATCCAGTATCTTGGACAACTTTACCCATTACTCTGTTTGTATTTAGACAGTGTTTTGCTCCATGTTCACATGGATTTTCTGGTTATAGTTTATATTCAAAACGTTTGTAGCTTTGGAACTACAGAAATTAGTCACTTGAAAATAGGAACATAGCTTTGTCATCAAATCTATTATCAGGGGCAACATCCGGATAATTCTGTTGAATTTTGACATAGTTATACCCCTTTTTGGCTGGACTGTTCGAAGAATAGGTGAGATAGTCTAATACCCCCGGCGTCTGTTTCCGCGTCTGAAGTGGTTAAAGTTTCTATTAAAAAGTCTTGTAACTTCAAAACTACATACGTTATTCCCTTGAAACTTTGTCATCAACTCCAGTATCAGGGTCAACATTCCCCATAACGCTGGTTTGTATTTTGACTGAGTTATGACCCTTTTTCACTTAGATTTTCTGGTAAAAGTTAACATTCAAAAGTTTTGTTACTTAAAAACTGCATAAGTTATACATTTTAAACTTGGAACTTACCATTGTCATCAACTCCAGTATCAGGGGCAACATTCCCCATAACTATTTTTGTATTTTGCGTGTTGTTCGCATATATTTTCTGGTTTTGTAACTTCAATACTACATAAGTTATTCACCTGAAACCTATAACTTACCTTTGTCATCAAATCTAGTATCAGGGGCAACATTACCCATAACTCGGTTTTGTATTTTGACAGAGTTATGCCCCTTCTGCACATAGCTTTTCTGATTTAAATATATATTCAAAAGTTTTGTGACTTCAAAACTATGTAGGTTATTCACTTGAAACTTGGAACTAACCTTTTTCGTCAACTCTAGTATCAGGGGCAACAGTACCCATAACACTGCTCTGTGTTTTGACAGAGTTATGCACACATTTTACATAAATTTTGTGGTAAAAGGATTTGCTCCTTAAAAGTATAAACTATACAAGGCTTCACTTAAAAGTTTTGTATTTTAACAAATGTATGCCCCTTTCACTATCCAAAATTTGTACCAACTGACAGCTGTTGTTTTTCTAACAGTAACAAAAATGTATTGCCCACTGATTGACAAAAAGGACCGCTTTTAATTTATTGGTTGAAATGGCTTATTGTAAGAGAACAATACGTATTGTAAACAATCCTAAATTTTAAATATTTTTTTCATAATTAATAAAACGTTGATGTGTGAACAAGTTATTGCAGCCAAGACACTTCAACATTTGTAGCTAGCAAGTGCTTCGCTAAGCGAGATGTGTGTTCAGACTGGGGCTTGTCTACTTTTGTTTTCAGCGTTTTATTAAACTTCATTAAAGACCGAGTCGCTCTATAAGTATATTATTTGTATGAATATTTGATTCTTGAAGATAAAACTAACACTTATGTATTAGATAATATCGGTCAAGACACTTGTGATCAACTCCCATTATGCGCAAAAGTATGCGCAGAAATCCATACCAAAAATCGTCTTTAAATAAAAGTTATTTTGTAAAAACAAACGCATTTATCCCATACGTGTGTTATCCTATGCATCATTGTGCTCACTTTGATCACTGCAAGATAGCAGATTGCAAAATTAAGAAATAGGATGTATTTGCTCAGAAATCGCTATATGTATAAATCAATTGAAGTATTTTAAATCAATTCATGACCCCAATTCAACATTTTACCAGCCTGATGAAGATATTTTGTACTTTCATGACAGATATTTAAATCGTGAATTAAATATTATGTTTAATGAATTAAATGTACCATTTACTGATCAGAAAATTGTAAAAGCCTGCAAACAGATACATAATGGTAAATCACCTGGACCCGCTTATCTGCTAAATTAGTTTTTTTAAATTTGGTATTAACAGTAGTAGCTATTTAAATGTATGTTTGTAAATTTTATGAGTGTGGACATTTTCCAGAAATTTGGTGTGAGGGTTTTAGTGTTCCTTTACATAGAAAAGGAGATGGAGATGATATAAATATTATTAAACACATTTGGGAAATTATTTACTTATGTCATTAACAATAGATTAAACAATTGGACTGAAAATTGTCAAGTATATATAGAGTCGCAGACAGGATTCAGGCAAATATGGGAACTATTGATAATATCTTTGTATTACATGGTCTCATTTATTATTCGCTAAATGAAAAAAGAGAATGTATTCTGTAGTTGTTGATGTTACTAAATAGTTCGATTACCTGGTGCGATATATCATTTGGTACAAATTGTTGAAGTTAGGCGTTCGAGGAAATATGACTGATATGATTAAATCTATGTATGTAAATGTCCAATCCATATGTATTGAGTATTGGGTGTTAGACAGGGTGAGTCATTATCACCATTTTTGTTTTATATTTATTTGAATGACTTAGAGGAATATTATATGTTCAATGGTTTTAATGGTATTGATATTGGTATGTTGAAATAGTTTTTGCTATTGTATGCAGATGATAATGTAATTATGTCTGAATCTGAGAAATAATTGAAGAAAGGCTTGTGTCTGTTAGAAGAAAACTGTGATAAGTGGAAGTTATGTGCTAACTCAAATAAAACAAAAGTAATGATTTTTAAAAAAGGTGGTCAGTTAAGGAAAAATCTTACATTTTTATATAAAGGCCAGGCATTGGAAATAGTTAAAACGTTTACATATGTAGGAATTGTATTCACTACAGGAAGATCATTTGCAAGAACTTTTGATACACTTGCACGCCAGGCTTCAAAAGCTAATTTAAATTAAATTCATAATTCAATTAAATTCCCTTAAATCTCCATACATACCAAGTTACAGTTATTTGATCAGCTTGTTTTGATCAGAGATTTGGGGTTTAACTGAGTCGATGACTCTAGAGATAGTTCAGTTAAATTTTGCAAAAAGATATAAGATGTGAAAATTAAAACCCACAATAATTTTGTATATGGAGAACTTGGTAGAACATCCTTAATTACCAAATGAGCTTTTAATGTGATCAGGTACCAGTTAAAAATTGTTAAGTTAGAAGAGCATACATATGTTTAGTGTATTTATTTGCATATGTGTAGCAATTAAATACGTAGGCCTAATGCCCACTCATGGACAAAATATGTATGTAATTTGTCGCAATCTTTACGTTTACATTATGCATGCCTAAATCAAGGTGTAGGGAATGAACAGTGCTTTTTGTCATACGTAAAGTTAAGAATAACTGATGCATTAATACAAAATTGAATAACAGAACTAAATAACTCATCTAGAGCAAAACGTTACAATATGTTTTGTAAATTTGAATTTCAACCTTATCTAAAACATGTCAGTATTAATGAGTTTAGATATGATCTTTATAAATTGAGAGTTTCTTCACATAGGCTAGAAGTCGAATCAGGCCGATGGCATAAACCTGAATCTATACCTTTTCATGAAAGAAAATGTCAGCATTGCAATGTTCTTGAAAATGTGTTGCATTTCTTGTTAGAATGTTCACTGTATAATGATATTATAAAACTATATATTAAGAAGTACTACTGGAAAAGACCAAATGTACCCACATTTATAGAATTAATGCAATCCGACAATGTTATTATTAACGTAAACTTAGCTATGTATGTCCATAAAGCGTTTATTCAAAGAAACCAATATACATATGATTACGATTAATATTACCGTAAATGTATTCACACTTGACTTTTCGCTCCGCATGTTGCTTTGTATATTTATTAAATACCCATTGAAATTGATATTTTGCTGTTGTTGACTATAGCATTGTTAATATTTGTATTTATAAGCGCAACCTGTTGTAATTTATTTATGGTTAATTCATTCGAGAATTAGTATTACACAGATAACCACTAAGCATACTTTTATATATATTTGTGTACTACGTTATGTATACTCATGGACTGTATGTCTGATGTATATTGAATAAACCATATATATATAATATGCATATACTTTTGTGTTGGAATGTTAGACATCTTTGGACAGTTGCTAACCATTACCAAGATATTAAACATGTTATATTCGAGATATTAAAAGTTTACTTCTACCACTGTAGGTTAAGCTGTTGTACGCAATCGTTAGTTGCGAGTGAAAACTGCTTAAACATGTATATGAGATTATTTTTAATCAATGAATCAATATTGATTAAATTCTGCGATTGTATGTCTGCACAATTGACACAACAATTGAAAAGTTTTGTCGCACTTTAAAATGATAAAACAAGTACAAAATGAATGTATAATGACAAAACACAATTAATTATTGTATTATTATTAAGTATATAAAGTCAATATTATACAAAGATGTAACTTAGGCATAGATAAACAAGTATACTATTTACATGCAAACTGTCAAACATTTCCTGTTCATGTTCTTTTTTATTTGATATCCCCATTGATGCCACGTTAAATAAACTTTTTTTGCAGAGTGTTATTAATACAGGTCGTAAGTTTGGATCGCCCCCGTGTTTTTGGGACCATAACAAACACAGATGGGACCTTGATTGGATACCCACATGGGCCCCACCCCCGAAAGTGCAACCGGGATTTACGTAGGTCCCATATGGGTTACAATATGGTTCTTAAATGGGACCCATGTGGTCTCATCATGGGTCCATAATGGGCAAATTCAGATGGTACTTTGATGGGATATCCAATTAGGCCCGACCCCCAGAAAGTGCAACCGGGATTTACGCGGGTCCCATATGGGTTACAATATGGGCCTACCATGGGACCCAAGTGGTCTCAACATGGGACTATTATGGGCAAACACTGAAGGGATATTGATGGGAGACCCACATGGGCCCCACCGCAGAAAGTGCAACCGGGATTTGCATGGGTCCCATATTGGTTGCAACACAGATTGGTCCTGAAGGGAGAACCTGAATAAAAGCTTTACTGCAAAAGTCCTAACATGATTCTCTTCATAATGTGTCATTTATACAGAGGTAGTTGTTGCGAAGCTTTGTATTAGATTCAATGGTTGTCAAACTTCATAGACAGGACAATATAAATATAGGCTGTTATATAGTGGCCACAAGTAGCTTTCCAGTCTCTAGTCCTGCTAAGATTGTATTCTTCTTTACCATCACATTTCTGTCCGATACAGCGTTACAACTCCCAACACTAAACAAATGACATATTATTTAGAGTATAATTTGGACCATATCATCAAAGCTTTAAGTTGGTGTTATTTATTAATGTATTGATAAAAAAACAAATAGCATCATGTTTTTAAACAAGTTATTTATTCTTATCCGTATACTTGAGAGAACAGAACATTTAAATAAAAGTACAAGAACACAAAATACATAATGTGAGACAAATGTTCACATAAGCATATCGAGATCTACACGTATGTCTAATGCACCTTGCATAATACACTTGTAATTATGATATCCATGTCCTCATAAGTGATTAAAAGGGTGCATATTAAAATTAAGACAGAGTTTAATACACAACTTAAGTAATGGCAAACTACTTAAAACAAATAATTATGTGTTAATGTATCTAATATAATGTTTAAATCAACATGAAAGCTTGCATAGTAAATTATATATAAAGCATTGCCTAGTAAATATTAACAGCAAGTGAACATACTTTAAAGTATGGTTACAAACATTACCCAATACGGCAAACAACAGTGTTTAGATACAGCTGGTATTTTCTGTAGTTTTAAAGGGACTTGTTCGCAGATTGTCGATTTGTTTGTCTGCAATTAAATGTATTAACTTGACAGATTTTAGAATTGGAACTAAAAACTTTTAGAATTGAAAGTATAATAACAAGAAAAGTATTTAGAAAAAAAAAGAAAAAAAGTTCCCACCGGGGTTCAAGCCTGGGACCTTCGTATTAAAAGGCTATGACCTTAACCACTCGGCAATTCAGACTTCTGTATTTCACCCAGAATCATTAACGTTATGTAAGTGTTCCACGCGATGTCAACAGTTTCAACAAAAACAACAAAAGACTCCAAATTATTCCATCGTTCAGCGTTACGAACGCTTTATAATTTTATCAATTTCAACTGATAATTACTCATAAACGAAATGGTTTTTATATTTCTTAGTCAGTAGTGTTATTTTACTCCCTTGTATACACTGTTCGTTTATTTATGAAATCGGTAACAAAAAGTAGAAAAGTTGTCAATTCGTCAATATTTGAAAAGGTCACTTTAATTTTAAAAATACATAATAATACATGTTAAAAGTCAGTACCCATTGCTGTTATTATGAGAAAACAGCCAAGCTGAACACCGAAATGTAAAACATAATTTGTTTGGCACAATAAAATATCTTGGGCTTATTAAGCAAACATTTAAATGTATGTATTGAATCATGGATATAATTGTAACATTTTACAATTTTCAAAACATGTTCAATGTACAATTATTACCAAAATGCTTTATTGCGCATATGTAAGTAATTACATTTTGTTTGAATAGTATTATCTTGGACGACATAAACAGTCAACACATTCTCAACTTCAATAAAAACATTATCAAATATGTCAACTATTTTCAGTACTACACTAGCGTTTAAACACGTTAGGCCAAAAGAAACAAATTCTTGTTCGGGCAACCCGACCCTACCTAACGAGAACACCGACCCTAAAGTTTTTAGCGACAACTGTTTTCGACGAAAGCCGAAATCGTCGGATTTTAGTTTGTTTTCGATATTTTTTTTTACTGAAATGTGCCCGAAACACACACTTTTTTTGGCCTTAGCGGGAAGTTATACTGGCAGCTGCTGAAATAGTTCTATCAATATCATATTAAGGGCAGTAACCAGTTCTGTTCATTTTGTATTTATTTATCCACAAGGAACAACTTATAACTGTGGTGCATTTAAATGAAGCGATAAAAAAAAGGAACTGTATCATAGTTTCATGTCTCTCCTCACACTTGAAATTATTCTACAATACAAAATGTATTAATTATTCCGGTAAAGTAAATTAAACTGACCAATATATAAACAAAATCAAACAAGGTCATATTCACTGATACAGAAAGTAAACACATTTCTTCAAATATTGATAATTTTGACCTCATTCAGAGAACTGGTTTTGTCAGTTGGCGAAAGTAATTTACTGGCAAATGGAAATTATTGCGATATCTCGTAAATGTTTCCCCATTAGAATCAGAACGATCAATTACATGTTGTATTGTTACAAGGTCGGTTGTTTCCTTTCTCTTTTGCAGTCACATTCTTCTGAAAATTAAATCAGCTAATTACTGGAAGCATTATCATTAGAAATAACGTCGACATAGTAGCACAGCTAGAGTATTTCACACACTCTGGCACAATACTACATGCAATATGTGATTATCACGAATTGGCTGAACTTCCTCTCATCTCTGGAAAGCCCGCACTGTTGTTCGTGCACTGTTGTTATTTCATGAACTTCACCATCAACACATTTTAGTTATACCCTTAATTTATACCGGTAGGTGATAACAATAAAGTCGTTAATTTTATACTTCAAACTCTATGTCTTTCCTTCTAGCGCAATTTATGTAGCAATCCTCGACTTATAGTGGACACATTTCTTTAGACTGCTTCTGAAGGAAAAAACAACATATATTTCAGCTCAAAAAATAATGTGGCTGTTTTACATGTACATTTAATACACTAAATACATATATTTGTTTGTAAAACTATATGTGCTTAAATGTTTTTTTTTAACTTAAGATCACAAGTTTAAGTAATAAAACAAGATGCAGTGTTTAATAAACACACATGCCCCAGTTGGTGCTGTATAGCTCATTTCTTAGTCTAAATTAGGTCATGGTCAAGGTCAAAGTGAGGTTGGGTGATATATGGGTGGATTGTGAACGGTCATAAGTAACAACTGTGTAAATATCCAAGTGTTGCAGTAAACTGTGTTGGTGCTAGACGAAACGGTAAAATCTAGTTAACTAACTTTTGAATTAAATACAAGTGCAAGTTAGGAAAAGGTCAATATCAATGTGATGTTGAGTGATATGGGTGGATAGGGAATGGTCATAAGCAACAACTGTGCAAGTATCCAAGTGTTGTCGCAAGCGGTGTTGGTGCTAGACGAAAGGGTAAAATATATTTAACCTTGTCACGGACAAACGGAGGGACGGACGGACAGACAGACCAATCACTATATGCCTCCTGAATCAAGATGCCGGAGACATAAAAACTACACCCATTTCAGTCTGCAAAATAATCCTATTTAGACATACATTTTTAAACGGCTGTTTGTGTTTGGTATTGACGATGTTTAGCATTCTCAAATAATACGAAGACACATACCAGTACCTAATTTGATTAGTTTGTTATGAAATAAAGTTTATGTGCACGATATTATTATATCCTCGATGTAAGGTGATTCTCAACCACTTTTAACTTAAACCATTCCTCAGAAAAGTTGACAGAGAAAATGATACAATCACGTTACCATTAATTTTGATTAAAGAAGCCAAAATATCTGATATTTTACGCGAGACCAGGTCTGTCAATATAATGTCTACAATATGCATGCGAATCAAGATACATCACAATTTTAAATGAGGTTAGGATATGTATTAACATATACACATATCATTGGAGGTTGTTACAGTTATACAATTATTATAAATTATATAGAACATTAACTCACCGTGAAGGATGCCCAATATTGGATGGTTGCTGAAAAGCAGTTTGCATTCCGACCATGGGACTTGATTAGATATGTACTTCATTTACCTAGTGGCTCCCATTCAACCCTGGTACCGCCAAAGCAGGAAACAATGCGATATTGTGCCTATAATAGTGTCAAAATTATAGAAATGCAATATTTTGATTGCACAAAAGCAAAAATACACGTTCTATCTCACGAAATTGAACACATTTAAATTAGGTTTAGAAAACCCAACTCGTTCACAATTCTAGGAAAAGTTATAGCGTAAATTTAAGTTGCTTTATAAATATAATATATATTATTAACAGTGTGTATAACTTACCTATCTGTTTTAATATAAAAACGCCAAAAATGTTTCCTGGTTAAAGTTTCATTTTTCTAAACGGTGACAGGACGTTTCGCCCCCCAAGACATTTCTACCCTGGACTTTTCGCCCTTGGAAGTTTCGCTCACATTTTGGGGCGAACCGTCTACATGATTAAAGAACACACCATAACGTTCACTGTAAATTACAAAAATTCATGTTCATTTTATAACATAAAAATGTCTTTATTTAATGAACTTCATGAAATGTATACCATTACATATTAGCTTATATTTCTTTGAAGTGATTAAATCCGATGTTAATGAAGTTAGGTTTTAACAGACTGTTTTTTATGGAAGCATAGTAGCGCCACAGCCTTTATCATTTCTGTATACCATTATCTCATAATTAGGACATACTCATTCCTAATTAGGAGAAAAAATTCCTAATTAGGAGATACTAAGTCCTTATAAGAAGATATTAAGTCTTAATTAGGATATACTAAGCCCTAATTAGGAGATACTAAGCCCTAATTAGGAGATATAATCTCATAATTAGGTGATACTAAGTTCTTATTAGGAGATACTAAGTCCTAATTAGGAGATAGTATCTCATAATTAGGAGATACTAAGACCTAATTAGGACACACTAACAAATAGTTAGGGGATACTAAGTCCTAATTAGGACATACCAACTAATAATTAGGAGATACTAAGTCCTAATTGGGACATACCAACTAATAATTAGGTGATACTAAGTCCTAATTAGGACATATCAACTAATAATTAGGAGATACAAAGTCCTAATTATGACAAAGCAAATAATAATTAGGAGATACAAAGTTCTAATTAGGATATCGTATCTCCTAATTAGGAGGTAGTAAGTCCTTATTAGGAGAATGTTAGTTATATTGTAGTATATCCTATATAGGACATAGTATCTCCTAATTAGGACTTAGTATATCCTAATTAGTACTTTGTATCACCTAATTAGAAGTAAGTATGTCATAATTAGGACTTACTACTGTGTACTCCTTTTATACCGAACACCGACCGGACCGGACCAAATGTTCGGTTTTCAGGGAGTTCCGGTGTACTGAGGGTTTGAGGCAAAATACAATAATGCATATAGATTATATTAATTTATTCGTTTTATTCAGATTTATTCAACTATGGAATTTTATGACAGTACTTATTTAAAACGTTACGCATTATTATAACATACAACACCTTTTGAAATCATTGATCAAACATAATACAAAACCAGCACACATCAATTTTAACTCACCGCACAATCAAATAAATGTCACAAATCAGCCTATCGGTTAAACTTATACAATGTACGATAATACATGAACACAATTTTTATACATTTAATTAAGTCTAATACAATCCTGACATAATGTGGCATAGTATGACGAAAGTAACATAACACATTATAATAAAGTGCAGCACATTTTAAAATCATGACCAAGGGGAATGCAGAACCTACACACACACAGTCACATGAGCATCAAACATTAGCCTATAATTTACACTTTGCTCAAAAAGTCACTGATCGTAGTCTGCTTTGTAGCGCACCTAGCCTCGACAATGTTCTTCTCTGTAATTTCGACCAAGATCAATTAAGTTATGTTTTAATTAAAGTAGTCATGAATAATTATTACATCATTAATAGTTATTACCTGAGTTATATGAGCACGTTTAAATATCTTATAAACAAATGAAAACAGTCTAATAAACATACTGTTTGATGTTCACACTTTAGATACTTATCACCATTGTCTGGAGTCCTAATAAGATGTCGAACTGCTGCCCCTAATTATCGGATTAAGCGTGCAATCACCCTGCGGCAAGACAATAACTAGCTAAAGATAATCGAAAACAGCAGATTGTCACACTTGTTCGGCTGACAGAGGTCAATTTGTACTCCGAAACAAAGAGATGTACCGCTCATGCTGTACGATATCCGGAGTACAGAGGTTCCGGTATTCCGAGGGTTTACGCACATTAAACATATAGGCGAAAAAACGGGACCGGAGCGTCTGTTTGGTATTCAGAGAGTTCCAGTTTATAGAGAGTTCGGTTTAAGGAAGTACACTGTATATCATAATTATGAGATATCTCCTAATTATAACAAAGTATCTCATAATTAGGACTTACTATCTCCTAATTAGGACTTAGAATCTCCTAATTAGAACTTACTATTTCCTAATTAGGACTTACTATCACATAATTAGAACTTACTATCTCATAATTAGGACTCCTTATAAGAACTTATTATCTCCTAATTATGGGATAAAGGAATACACAACTAATATAAACCGTGGAACTTGGACGCTTCCATGGTATTTTTTTTCATTTAAATAAATTTATAATAACTCCGTAATGAGCATTTAATGATTAACACATGTCGATTTTATGTTTCTTATTTCCATGTTCGTTGTCTGCGATAATACATAAGATATTATAAAGTGTGCGATGCAATGTAATTGCATATTAATTACTTATCAAGGACTTATACAGCACATTCATTAAAACGACGTATACAATTCGTACGTTTGATAGTGGGTAAACAATTTTAATTCTCTGGTCATTATTAGTTATTTATTCCGTCAATAAATTCAAACACAAATTATTGAATGCATATAAATGAACATAACCGTATTATTAGACTTTATATAAACTATTACGACTAACATTGTATCTTAAAACTCACATAACTGTTGGACGGACAAAACAATAAAGAAGATTAATTTTTGAAGTATTGGGTTTTGGTATTATTCATCAAATGTATCATTTTTGCGGTTTTTCTGTCATATCATTTATATGATTTCTCAACTAGTGATGTATGGGCTTGTAAGAATTTTTACAAATACTTATTGATGCTTTTTGTCACCGGATAATATCACCCATCATCCAGTGGCGGTCCAACCCAAATTACACATGGTAGACTTTTATCAAGACAATCTTGTACCATTACATCACTCACACGGTTACGAGCTGTGGATATGAAAATACTGAAACCACTAAATGAACAGGTACTTGCAAACTTGCTACAATCCATCAGCATCTTAAAATTTAAAATACATTTTAACTGAACATTTTCATCACATATCGAACTGATATAGGCAAACATATCATTTGAGACCCACATTTGGGCCAAATGGTTTATTTTATCAACTATAGCCCATAAAGGTGTGCTTGAATTGGACCTACCTGGATTTGATAGGGGCAAAACGTAGGGCTTACTTGCTTTCTGGGTCCCATATCGGTCTGATATGTGCAAAAACATTATTGGGACCCACATTGGGCCTATATGTATATTTGCCCAGATGTAGCCCATACCTGGACCATATGGGGCCTTGCCTGCTGGACACATATGGGTTTTCTTTTTGGGAGCCATATAAGTGTGCTGGACTGGGGCCTACCTGGGCTTTGTAGTGGTAAGATAAAACATATGGGTCCATACAGGGCCCATATTGTTAATAAGCCGGTAAAGGTAAAGCAGATATCTTGCCCACGTGTGATTGCTTGCAGAGGACCCATATGGGCTTGCTTACTGGGTCCCATGAGGTATATTATTTGGGATTAACATGGGGCCCATATGGTATATTTGCCCAGCTATAGCCCATATTGTGCCCATATTGACTTGCTTTCTAGGACCCATATAGGCTTTCGGGTTGGGACCCATGTGGGTGTACTTTACTTAGATTTACCTGGGTTTTATAGTGGCAAGATAACGCATTTGGGGACACTGGGTCCATGAGGTGTATCAGCCCAGGTAAAACCCATATCGTGCCCACATGGGGTAGCTTGCTTGGACCTATATGGGCTAACTTACAGCTTACACACATGAGCTTCCTTTCTTGGACACATATGGGTCTGATACGGGCAAATATATCATTTGGACCCACATGGGGCTCATATTGTATTTTTTGCCCAGCTACAGCCCATATTGGGCCCATAAGGACTTGCTTTCTGGGACCCATATGGGTTTTCTAGTAGGGACCCAAATGGTTTTACCTTACTTGGACCCATCTGGGTTTTATAGTAGCAATATAATGCATATGGGACAGTCTTGGGGCCCATATTGTATTTAAAGCCCAGCTATAGCCCATATCGTGTCCATACGGACTCTGGGACCCATAAAGGCTTTCTAGAAGGGACCCAAATTGGTTTTATAGTGGCAAGATAATGCATATGGGTCCCATACTGGGCCCATGAGGTATATTAGCCCAGATAAAACCCATATTGTGCCCATATGGGGTGGCTTGCTGGGACCCATATGATCTTACTTTCAGTGGACACATGAGCTTCCTTTCCTGGACCCATATGTGTCTGATATAGGCAAACATGTTTTTGCGACCCACATGGGGCCCATATGTATTTTTGCCCAGATATATTCCATTTGAGCCCATATGGACTTTCTTTCTGCGCCATATATGGGCTTTCTAGGAGGGACCCACATGGGTTTACTTTACTTGGACCCATCTTGGTTTTATAGTGGCAAGATAATCCATATGGGACGCACATGGAACCATATTGTATGTTTTGCCATCTATAGCCCATATTGGGCCCATAATCATGGTCTTGCTTTCTGGGACCCATATAGACTTTTTAGTAGGGACCAAAATGGGTTTATTGTACTTTAATCCATTTTGATTTTATAGTTATAAGATAATACATATGGGTCACACACTGGGATCATGAGGTATATTAGCCCAGGTAAAACCCATATCGTGCCTACATGGGTTGGCTTTCTGGAACCCATATGGGCTTACATGCAGTGGACCTACATGGACTTCCTTTCTTGGACACATATGGGTCTGATATGGGCAAAAATACTATTTTGGGCCCTATTTTTGCCCAGATATAGCCCATATTGGGACCATATTAGCTTGCTTTCTTGGACCCATTTGGGCTTCACAGTAGGGATCCAGATAGGTTGACTTTACTTGGACCCATCTGGATTTTATAGTGGCAAGATAAAGCATATGGGACCCATATGGGGCCCATTTTGTATTTAATGCCCAGCTATAGCCCATATTAGGCTCCTATGAACTTGTTTTCTGGGACCCATATGGGCTTTTTAGGATGGGTTTACTTTACTTGGACTCATCTGGGTTTTATAGTGGCAAGATAATGCATATGGGTCCCTTTCTGGGCCCATGAGGTATATCAGCCCAGGTGAAACCCATATCGTGCCCACATGGGAAGGCTTGCTGGGACCCATTTGGGCATACTCTCAGTGAGCCCACATGGGCTTCCTTGTTGGGATCCATATGGGTCTGATATGGGCAAACAAATATCATTTGGGACCCACATGCCAAACTATAGCCCATATTGGGCCCATATGGAATTGCTTGATTGGTTTAACATGCTGTTTACATAACCCAGATCTACCAGAGCCATATTCGAACATCGTTATCAAACGTTAGTTGTTATGTTAAGTTTGTCGATAAACCGCGACCAACTATCGATTGGATTCAATAAATTACGAGAGTTCCATTAAACATTCCACAATTTTGTTTAACATATTCATCGACTGCCGCATTGTGATATATATTTTTTACCAGGTATGTTCTTTTATAAATATTAATGTTTAAATTTGTATTCTTATCCGTCTTTCCCTTTTGATATTTGTGTCACTTTTGTTGAAATTCTTTAGGTAAAGTTTTGAAACTTAAGATAGTGTGGATTTAGTCTGTATAGTTGGTAAAGACAGCATCATGTTGGAAAATATAGTAATATGTTTATAAATATCGATGTGAATACAAAACCCTTGTTTTTATTAGGTGATAAATAATCGAATATTAGTGTAATTTAAAGAGGGACTGTTTGATTTTTATAATTTTATTTCATGTCTCTTTATTACGGAAGAGTATAGTGACCCCAGTTAATTAACAACCATTAATTGTTGCAACAGTTATCTATAATTTTGATGTATCTCTAATTTGTTACAACTTTATATATATTATAGTCATTTAACTACCCGATTTTTATCTAAATATATATATATGATACACAGAACATTTTTAAATTTGACCGATACATGAACGTATATAAACTAATTTTTATAATATCAATTATACAAAATTTAATTTCGGATCATTTCATTTATGATTGATTGATGCAATTCAAGAAGATTTGTATTCCTAACAATTAAACTAAATATTGGGCAAAAAGATATTTAATCCACTCTTGTACAAGACCACGCGTTTCGCATTTATCTATGCAATTTATATAATATAAGGGAGACTAGCTAATTTTATAAGTTACTAATGTTAAATACGAGTATTCGCATGAAGAAAACGGACTCTCCAAAAAAGTTTTTTGAATTAAGGATTATGTGGTTGCTCCGAATAGAAAGAAATGTGAGGAATCCGCAGCGGAAATTAGTACCTATTTGTTTAAATGGAAATAATTTTATTTATCTATATGTATTCAGCACAGTCCACATGTAATGACATGCTCAAATAGGACTCTATTTCATTGCATAATGTGTTTCCAGACTTTCCTGGTAACCATGCCAGTAATGCACACCTTATAAAGTATTACCACCAGTGTATGTATACCAAAGATGAAATACGGTCATTCTTCATACTAAGACATAACCGAAACTGAGGCGAATGATAAAACAGCTTGGACTGCGTAGAAATAATGTTGAATCGCCTGAACATCTCATACTTGACGGAATATGGAGACTTCATGAACGTTGCTTTATTGATGCCGGACATAGAGTAATATGGAGACTGCTGAATGTTAACTTTCGTTTGAGAGCAACGCAGATGACTGTTAGACGTCTTTTAAAGCTTATAGATCCAGAAGGAGTTGTACTAAGAAGAGGACATCGCTTACGACGACGCATGTATGTGAATGGCGGACCTAACTCAGTTGTACATACCGATGGGTACGATAAATTAAAACCGTATGGATTTTCAATTCATGGAGCTATCGATCGATGGGTTTTCACGTACACTATTATGGTTGAAAGTCGTTAGATGAAATAAAACCCATATACCGCATCTCGACTTTATTTTAACTGGGTCATACAAGAAGGCCTTGATCCAAAAGTCATACAAAGCGACGCGGGAACTGAAAACGTGTTAATTCATGACATTCAACATGTTTTACGTTGTGAGCTGAAAATCTGAGATTGTGGTTTACATCAGTCACGCAAAGTGAACTAGATGTGATCAAAAACTACTGGAACTCGCACCGAATAAGGGCACGACGAGAAGACGAATGGACCACTGGTGTAGCTCCTGATGTATTGTACTACCAGTCATTGTTGTTTCGTTGTCGGGACCAATCTCTACCATTGCCTTGCAGTGCTGATGAACTCATGGATGCTTCTGTCCAACTGAGTCAATTGGATCATGTTCACGGCTGTTCCGAAGAGTTCTTAGAGCGCATTTTACTACTGAGTGGACTTGACCATAATACTTTTTAAAAACCAGACAATTTCGAAGTTGCGATGAAACTGTACCTGCTCACGAGAGATCTGATTTACAGTCAGTAGGTTGCCAAATGATTAACTGTATCATTGACTGATGATGATCAGCTGCCGTATAGTTTATACTCAAATAGTATTTTACCCGATTGTTCATCATTGTACAGTACTTCATAGGCGAAACCCTTGTCATCAGCTATAATTTCAGTGACATAGACTAGATGACTTTATTTTTTTTGAAACTTCACAGCAATGAAGTTTGAACCATATAAAGCTTTACTACTAACATACTTTTGTAAGTAACAACACGTAAGGTCTACGAGAGCTATACAGGATATTTATACGTCTTTCTAGACATTGGTTTGTTTCATCACTCTATTGTTGAAAAATGTTATTAAGATAAATGCGTTTACACTATCCAGCTTTTTATTTATTGCATTTTTATATGTAAACAAATGCAAGTGTTGGCTTCAGAATGCATAAATGCTGCTACCAAGAAGGCAATGTTCGATTTTGCCAAAAAACATATTCAGTGTAAAAATATTGTCAAAATGCATTTACGCTGAAGCTCATTTCTTTGGCAAAATATGAGATGAAGCACCTTTAACCATCATATGCGAAGTTAAATAGGGCTCCTTTATCTTTCTCTTTACCCTCAAGACTGTAATTTTTTTATTATATTTTATTTTTTTTAGCGGGGGGCGTGCATTATGCATCGCGACTCCTGAGACTATCCTAGTTCGTTTCGTTACCCAGTGTTCAACACTGATACATGGGACCACGGTTTAACATCTCATTCGAAAAACAATTAGTTGTGTAAGAGGTTGATGGGACACCCTTAAAGAATAATTTATATCCCTAGTACTCCCGGCCTTTATATCTGCATTCCTGCGCGTTGCCACTAGTTGCCGGGTCATCCACAAAATGGAATTGCGCTGACAATTGATTTGTGCATGAATTTCATGGAAATTACTGAATGTCATTGCGATTTGAAAATTTGATTTGATTCCATAATATTTAACTAGGAGTTGACACCATACATGTAGATTATAAACCAATTTACAGCAAAGGTCGTAGGTTGTATAGTTGTAGGCATGTACGAAGTTTCACCCGTTTTACACGTGCAGAAGGCAACGTTTATGAAATTTTGAAGTTTGCTTTAGAATTGCATGCAATCAGCCCATACGTATTGATATGATCATGTTGCTCTTGAGGAATGCCCTTGTTGCTCCTTGTTTTAGGTTTTCAAGTTGATAACAATAAATACGGAAGTTATGTACGGAAGTTATGTGTTGTCCCAAACAATTACTTAAACCCTTAAAAATCCGTATATAGACTTCCGTAAATGCCACAGATTAGATCGATTGCACGTCGTGTCTGAACCTCCCCTCCCTGCCAATATTTCCATCCCCATTGCTATGCGCGTGATATCTCACCCCGCTTTCAACCTAATATTCCCCTCCCACCAAATATTGCTCCCCTTGCTACGCACGTAGTGCCTCAAACTCACCCTCCTACCAAATAGTATTCCCTCTGCTACGCGCGTAGCACTTGGCTCCTCAACCTTCCCCCAATATAACTCCCTCTGCAACAATGTGCCTGCTCTAGCGGTATGCCCTTGTTGCTCCTTGTTTTAGGTTATCAAGTTGATAACAATAAATACGGAACTATGTGTTGTCCCAAACAATTACTTAAAGCCTTGAAATCCATATATGAACGATTCACGATTGTTCGCTAAAGAATCCACTATATTCAGCCGTGTTTTAACATGGATTGCATGGAGTTAATGTTGGGCCGTAATAACTTCAATATGCAATCGAGCACGTTGATGTTTAACTATGATAACGTAATAACGTATGAAAACCGTAATTCATACTAGAATGCACTGAAATAGAGCAGACTTCCGTAAATGCCACAGATTAGATCGATTGCACGTCGTGCCTGAACCTCCCCTCCCTGCAAACCTTTCCATCCCCATTGTTATGCGCGTGATATCTCACCCCGCTTTCAACCTTATATTCCCCTCCCACCAAATATTGCTCCCCTTGCTACGCACGTAGTGCCTCAAACTCACCCTCCTACCAAATAGTATTCCCTCGGCTACGCACGTAGTGCCCCAACCTCCCCTTCTTCCCAATATGACTCTCTCTGTTAAGCACTTGGTGCCTCAACCTACCCCTCCTACCCAGTACAACTCCCTCTGCTACACACACGCGGTGACTAAACCTCCCCCACCTACCGATTACAACTCCGTCTGTTAAGCACTTGGTGCCTCAACCTCCCCTCCTACCAAATATAATTCTCTCTGCGACACACGCGATGCCTCAACCTCCCCTCCTACCCAATATAAAACCCTCTGCTAAGCACTTGATGCTTCAACCACTCCAAACCTACCCAATATTACTCCGTCTGCTACTCACGTGGTGCCTCAACCTCCCACACATACCCAATATTACTCCCACTTCTACGCCCGTGGTGCCTCAACCTCGCCCTCTTTCCCAATATAACTCCCTCTGCTACTCAAGTGGTGCCTCAACCTTCCCAACCTACCCAATATAACTCCATCTGCTACCCTCCCTCCCAATATTACTCCCCAAAGCTATGCACGTAGTGCCTTAACCTCCCCTCCCACCTAGTATATTACTCCCCATTGCTACGCACGTGGTACCTCAACCTCCCATCCTACCGAATACTCGGCTACTCACGTGGTGCCTCAACCTCCCCCTCCTATCCAATATAACTACCTCTGCTACGCACGAAATGTCTTAACCTCCCCTACAATCCAATATTACTCCCTCTGTTACTCACGCGGTGCCTCAACCTCCGCCTCCTACCCAATATAACTCCCCTCTGCTACGAACGTAGTGCCTCAACCTCCTCTCCGACCCAATATAACACCCTCTGCTACGCACGTGGTGCCTCAACCCCTCACCCTCCTAACCAATAGAACACCATCTACTACGCATGTAGTGCCTCAACCTCCAATCCCATCCAATATTACTCCCCATTGCTACGCACGTGGTGCCTCAACCTACCCGACCTACCCAATATAACTCCCTCTGCTACTCACGTGGTGCCTAAACCTCCCCTCCCACCAATATTACTCCCCATTGCTAGGCACGCAATGCCTCAACCTCGCCTCCAACCCAATGGTTTTCCCCATTGCTACGCACGTAGTGCCTCATTCTCACCTCCTACCCAATGTTACTCCCTATTGCTACGCACGTGGTTCATCAACCTGCCTTCTCACCCAATATTACTCACCCTTGCTATGTACATGGCACCTCAACCTCCCCTCCCTGCCAATATTGCCACTCCTTTGCTATGCACGTTATACCTCAACCCTTCCAACCTTATATTCCCCCCACATGCTACGCCTCAACCTCCCTTCCTACCCAATATAACTCCCTCTGCTACGCACGTGGTGCCTCAACCCCCCTCCTAACCAATAATACGCCATCTGCTACGCATGTAGTGCCGCAACATCCAATCCCATCCAATATTACTCCCCATTGCTACGCACGTGGTGCCTCAAACTCCCCTCCCACCAATATTACTCCCCATTGCTCCCACCCAATAGTTTTCACCATTGCTACGCACGTAGTGCCTCAACCTCCCCTCCTACCTAATGTTACTCCCTATTGCTACGCACGTGGTGCCTCACCCTGCCTTCCCACCCAATATTACTCACCCTTGCTATGTACTTGGTGCCTCAACCTCCCCTCCCTGCCAATATTGCCACTCCCTTGCTATGCGCGTTATACCTCAAAATCCTCCCCCAACCTTGTATTCCCCCCACTTTCTACGCCTCAATCCTCACCTCCTACCCAATATAAATCCCCCGTGCTACTTATGTGGTACCTGACCTTCCCCTTTCCATCCAATCTTGAGCGTGCAGGTAGGATTTACACGCTCAGTTGTGAATTCGCCGCTTTGAAATCATTTCAATTGAGTGCGCTTGTGTTTAACGAAGTCGGAATTAGCTTTTGGAAAATCTCTGTATGTATGCTTATTGTAAACATCATCTGTCATACAAGCTTGATTAATTAATGTGTGTTGTAAAAGATTAAATTATTCCGAAGTTTGAAGCTTAAATATGACACTAAATTTAAAAACGACTTTTGTTTTGAAATGTATTTGAATTGTATTGATCAAGATTAGCATACATCATTGGGTAGATTTCGATTGTGTTTAAATAATTTAGTTATTGAAATAGGAAGATTCAATAATATTAACATATACGATCGTAAGTTCGATATTGTGTATAAATACTGGAATGATCGATTCCGAATTTCATTTTCTATGTATTTGTCCGAAACGTATTCGTCGGGCATCTAAATGTGCTTATTTTGCGATGTTAACACGAAAAGCCATCAATGACATTTACATTATTTGTTGTTATTTACATTATTTATATTATTGTGTGTTATATTTTCAAAGCATATTTCAAGGTTACTAACAGTCTACCTTCATCTTATTGCGCACATTTGATTTTTTTTTGCCAAAAGGCATGCATTGCAGATAATTATAATAAACCAAACCAAACTGAATTAACAAAAAAAGAAAAGTGAAAAATGGATTCATTTTTTATAAAACTGGACAAGTACCTATATACAGCGTCATGCCCAAAATGAGTCAACTTTTAAAATGGCTTTGTAATCGCTTGACGTTGTCGGTTTGTTTAGCCATGAGTAGCAGCCGCGTCATGAAAAGTATTTAAACAAATGTATGATCCAAGGGAAGAAACACCTACAGACTTGTCAAAACTGGAAGTATTGTAGAATTATCGTCTGTTTACATTCGATTCAACTTGCTGCTGTCAAAATGGGTAAACACGGAAAAGAAATGACACTAGAGGAGAAATATATTCTTGTTTCGATGATTAAAGTTGATCTCGTGCATCGAAAATTGGTAAATTACTTGGGATAAATAAAAGTACAATTTCAAAATTTTTGAAACGATATAATTCAGGGGAAATTCAGAAAACATCAGCAGAAGTGGTCGACCGAAAATTTTAACCGAACGCGGGGTGAGAAACTTTTGTTGATCGTTAAGCGGGACAGGAGACAGCCTCTTCATGATATTGCTGCCAAATTTAATGAAGCAAGTGTCCAGCAGTGTTCTGTAAGGACAGTTCAAAGAAACTTGCATGCTTTAGGGTATAAGAGACGTGCTGTTCGAAAACGTCTCCAAATTACGACAGCCAACAAGTGCAAGCGGATTTATTGGTGCAGAACCAAGTTACACTGGACAGTGGACACACATTGGAAGAAAGTCATGTTTAGTGATGAAACGATGGTTAATTTGAAACCTGATGGGCAGTTAAACGTGTGGCGTAAGTCAAATGAAAAGTGGCGACCAGAGTGTCTGGGATACTCTGCTGCTAGGCCAGGTAACCCCATGAAAGTAATGGTGTGGGATTGCATGTGTTTCACCGGTGTGGGGATGCTAGCTTTCATTGATGGGAACATGGACTCTGGTAAATACATTGACACATTAGATAAGTTTCTATGGCCTTCAGTAGTTAAACATTTTAATGATACTTCATGGATTTTCCAAGAAGACAATGTCCCGGCTCATAAATCACATCGTTTACAAGAATGGAAGAAAACAAACAACATCCCAATATTAATGTGGCCAGCACAGTCCTCGGATCTGAACCCCATTGCAAATTTATGGTTGCTGCTTAAGAAAAACATTAAAGTACAGCTCCACCAGATCCACACTGTACAGGACTTAAAAGACAGATTATTGACCTCATGGAATAACATTCCAATTACATATATAAAACGGCCATATTCATCAATGCCAAGGCGTGTGAGGGAAGTTCTGACCCGCAAAGTTTCCATCACCAAATATTGAGTTCATACAAGGATTGTAAGGTATGCAATGTTACTGTATTAGATGAGTGTATTCCGAGTATAAAACGGCAGCCATTTTGAAAGTTGACCCACTTTTGGCATGACGCTGTAGTTCAGAATATTAATAAAAAACAATGAAACTCGTAACATTTTCTATAATTATTATTGTATTATTATTATATATTATTGTATACAGCTTGAAAGTGACTTAGTTCCAATTTCGGTATTGCAATGTGGAGTCATTTTTAGAAATACACACATGCATAAATGTCGATTTCACAAACCGTTATAATGCATCGCTTGGTTTATAACTATTTGCGAACAGACTTCAAGTCGGATTTGTTGGTATACAGCTTGTACCAACCGGATTTGAGAGACTGTTCGTCAACTATTGAAGCAAACTCTGCACGCTTAAAATACTCATAAAAAATAGGTAATCAAAAATCCGATCTCTATTATAACTATTCTACTATGGGAATACTATGGGAATTCACAACGTATATAAAGATTGCAGTTTGGATACGGTGCAATAATTTTAAAAATCTATGTGGGGATAAAAATCACAGTATATATAATACACACAAGTGTTAATAACCCACCGTTTAAAAGGTACTCTGTAATATATTTATGACACAACGATATATGTTCACATTATTGTGTATGTTACTTTGTAGAATATTCACTATTTATTATGATTACTAAATTCTACTTGTTGAACAAGTATGTATATAAGAATACAAAGTTGCAATAAAACAGCTGAGTTTCTGTGCTATAAAAACGTTAAAAACGGATTGACCTATTTAGAGAGGCAATGGAAAATCGGTCAGCCAATCGAAATTGGGGGTGTGGGCGTGACGTCACAGTCAAGGTATTGCTATCGTGTTAACGTTTATCAAAACTTTAATGATTTTGTGTGTTAAAATAAAAGTTATCTGATAACTTTTTTACTTCGAATTGTAATTACAATATGCCACAGAGGTCATACTATAACATATTAAAACATGAATGGGTTTGTAGAGTGATAGGATGTTAACTTTATGTGGTAAAGTCATTAAGAATTAAACACCGGTCACGCTGTGACTTTTTACAAAATGTGTCCAGGTTTGGGCTTTAATAATTATTATAATATAGCGTATTTTGGTGAACCAACACCTTGTATAGGTAGTAAATACCTAAAATAATTAGCAGTTTAAAGTCGAAATGTACGACAAATTTACTAAAAACGGATTGACCTACTTCAATTGGGCGTTAGTGACAGGCATGTTTCTGAAGGTCACAGCACATGTATAATATGTTATTTACTATAGAAATGGGTGTGGTTCACCAAACATTCACAGAAAAATACACTTTTACGTGGAAATATTATTTTTTTTAAGTATTTTTATTATTTATAATGATTGTTTGCTGCCTAGAGGAATAAATAACTTAATGTGTGGCCTGCATAAGGGGTAGTGTATGCAGGGTTCTTCATCAAATAAATGTATAGTGTTTCATATGCAAAAATAAGGTTCTGATACCTATGAGGTGAATAATGTCCAAAGAGAATAGGTCTTTGAATTGTCAAATTTTGTTCCATGTAGTGTGTATGGAACTTAAATACGTAATCTTATGCCTATGCTACAGAAAGACGAGCAATTTATTACTCAACCTCGCCCTTGAAAATGTCATAAAACGCAAAATTTGGACGACACATACCGAACTATAATAGTGCGAATAAACAAATGTTTTAGTGCGTCATCTGCAGAAAATCAATAACAACAACAACACAACTTAACTTCGACAGATAGCAAACGATAATTAAAATGCAAAATTGATATTGGACGATAGTTACTTATTAATTCACGGTTGCCCGATTTGAGTGAATCTGGTAAAACTGCAGATGAAATGATATTATTAATTAATGTGATAGATTGAGTTAAATAAACTTCCCCCAAATGTTTCAATATCCGAGTGCTAATGCCATCAATGTGAGTAGATGCGTTGATGTTGCGTTGCTATATTATCTTCTAAACTTCAAGCCGGGCCCGACTAGGTCAGTTGGTAGAGCGCTGGATTGTCAATCCGGGGGTCGTGAGTTCGAACCCCAGCCCGGCCACATAACTTGTGTGGGGATTGGTCATAACATTATTTCTACGGCCATTTTTCCGCTACCTCTGATTCAAGTAGGGCAGATGTCAGTTACTACATAAGTCTGTGCACTTAGTACTGGTAAACCGCTTAGATCGGCTAAGCTTGCCCAGGAAAAGTGTTAGCCGTGATATGGCTGAAATACTGTTAAAAACGGCGAAAAATCCAAGCCAACAAACAAACTTCAAATGAAATAATAAGGTCAATAGCAAATTAATATTCGTGTATTTGCTTGTCCGAGTATTATTTCTCGTTGATGATATCTGATATATGTATGAAGTATTTATTTAAAAAATCATTATCAATATCAATTTCATTATTATATTATTATAGAATGTTCTATGTTATATAATTCACCATAACGAGTTCCTTTGGAATTTTATATATTTTTAATCTTTTGAACATGTGAACAAATGTGATCTGTTTTTTTTTTCTTTCTTTTTTTTCATAAAAATGAGATTTCTTAATTTTTCTTAATAGCTTTTTTTTTTATATATGTTCTTTCTTTCCATGTTTTACTATTGACGTTACTTGATTTTGTCACTTGAACTGTTTTTTTTTTTTTTAAATCGGAAAATCGCATTTGTATGACACATGTCTCTTCAATAGCATTGCCTTTATTTAGTCGGTAATCCAGGAGTGGTATTCAAAAAGCATCCTATGATAAATTGTATCCTTATCCTTAAAATGGAAAATTTCTTTAACTGTAATAAATACTCGTTAGACAAAAAAAATAACATTTAAAATTGACTTCAGTATTAAACTGTTAGTTTCAAATATCAGAAACATACAAATGTATGAATTAAGTCGAGCAAAAACAATGTTTTAAAGTTTTACACTTTATGAAATTACTTAAAATGCTTCGTAAATACCACCCCAGCCTGTCTGTTATTTGAATTTAATACATTTAAGGATTGTCGTGAGAAAACCTGGCTTTATGCATGTGCGCAAAGTGTCTTCCCAGATTAGCCTGTGCGGACTACACAGGCTAATCCGGGACGATACTTTACGCATATGCATTAAGCCCAGGTTTCCCACGACACGCCTAATTTAGTCTTTATAGGCGCATTCATGCTCGGTGCATGGCCGTGCTTCTAATGGTAGTGGAAGTACAACTACTGGCACTTAGAGAGCTGTTATATACTTGTAGATTTCATCAGAGCCACGCGAATGAAGAAACAGCGCGTCGTCCCCGACAGGCGCCAGAGACCCGCTGGACCGGATATTGTAGGTCACGTGCTCAAGATGTTCCTGCGCTTCTCGAGGAAAATCGCCCTGAGAGCTCTGGCTATAACCCTCGTGTCACTGGTGTTCGTTTTGAACTATACCGGCCATAACGAGAGAGTAAATGTTCAGTGGAAAAAATTAGATATTCAAGGAGTGCTTAACGGTCTGGATGTCGTAGCAAGGACGCAACCTTCAAAACTTACGACTGCAAAGGTTGCCCCATCCACAAGTACATTATCACCAGAACTTAGGGCGATATCGCTACAACTTGAACTTGATAAGCTCATTAATGCATCGTCTGAAGCAAAATATCCAGTTACAATAAATGGAAAATACATATTTGAAAATCCAACACTATGCTCATCAGTGAAAAATCTATCAGTGCTGATTATTGTACATACGGCGCCGAACCATTTCGAGCTGCGCCTGGCGATACGCAAAACGTGGGCGAACGACACGTACTACCGGAAGCTCGGCGCTTCCCGGGTGCTCTTCCTCCTGGGTCGGGTGCAAGACGCGGAGCTGCAGGGAAAGATGGAGGCAGAGTTCAAGGAGTACGGCGACATGCTGCAGGGGGACTTCTGGGACGCCTACCGGAACCTGACGCACAAGGGCATCATGGGGTATCGGTGGATAACAGAACGTTGTAGAAACGCGAAATATATATTAAAAACTGACGACGATATTGTTGTCAATATGTTTAAACTGTTTACTCGTGTGTTACCTAATTTTAAAAACAAAACGAAGCAAGTATTTTGTAACCATATTTACGCTGGTACAATGCCGATTATTCGAGAGGTGAAAAGTAAATGGTACGTGAATGAAATCCATTTTAGAGGGAAGAACATGTATCCCGAGTATTGCAGTGGTTTTATGGTTTTGTTCACCAATGACGTCATACCGGCTATTTACAGAGCCGCTACGATGACGCCATTTTTCTGGGTTGATGACGTGTATCTTTATGGTTTGGCTCCCGGTCATGTGCCTGGAATTAAGTACAACGACATAAAGAAAACTGACCATATGCTCGACGGACATAAGGCGTTGAAATGCTACAGAAATGAGACTGAAAATCTGAGCAACAAGTGTGATTATTTGGTGACTGGTACCCAAAAACTGCAGGTTAGCGAGGACACGTGGGCGGAAATGAAAAAGCAGTTCAATCACGAGCTGGGTACCAATTCGACATTCCAAACAACACCCTCAAACCATACGTAAATTTTAAAGAGCGCCTGTACGATTTTTTAGATTTAGTTTGGGTCTCTCTCGTTATCCACAATTAAAAAACCTGTTTTATATAACATAAAACACGTCAACACGTATAACAACTATTTTTATTAATCTAAAATAACAAATATAATTATATTATCTATCGATACAGATCCGTTTATCCTACAGCAACGTCTACATTCGGTGTTGAATTAGAAAATAAGAACTGCGGATGCGCCAGCAATCGTCTGACGCGCCGAGAGGGTCCTACGAAACACTGCAAAAGACATGCAAAGACATGCAAAGACACTTTTAAGTGTACTTTAATGGGTTTAGATGCATTATTTGTATTATATTTATTAGTAATATCAATTAAATTACATTTGTTTAATTCGAAGACGACAAAGGCACGAACAGACAGACAAAATACAGACAAAGGCACTTTATATTGCGACAAAGACATTTACAAATGTTTTATTCATTCATGCATTGAAGTTTATTGCATCAAACATAAACATGTTTATAGCAAATCATACATAATTAGTACAACATGACGGTATGAGTTAAAAGAAGAGCATAGAAAAATATAATGTGTATTACTTTATCAATTTGAAGGCATGGTAAATACATTTGCTTAATCTATTTATAACAGTAAATTAAAGTGGCGATTGATACAAAACCTAATAGTTCTATGTATATCTGTATATCTACCTGCTTCAATGGCTACATTATGAGCAGATGTTCGAAATTTTACCAAGGCTGTCTTAAATTTTTAACCTTGATAATTTCTAGATATTTTTCTAAATCTAACGAGTGTTTAAATAAACAAAATGTTTCAAAACGTGGCGAGGTATTTATTTTTACATACCATGTTTCCTTATTTATATTAAGTATTGTGTTTGATTGGTAAGAACTTACGGAAGAGTAGAGTGACCCCTAAAAGTTAATTTACAACCATTAATTGCTGCAACAGTTATCTATAATTTTGATGTTTCTTTAATTTGTTACAACTTTATATATATTATAGTCATTTAACTACCCGATTTGTATCTTAAAATATATATATGATACACATAACGTTTTTAAATGAGACAGATACATGAACGTATATAAGCTAATTTTTATAATATAGATTATACAAAATTTAATTTCGGATCATTTTATTTATGATTGATTGAAAATGTGCAATTCAAGACGATTTGTATTCCTAACAATTAAACTAAATATTGGGCAAAAATATTTAATTCACTCGTGTATAATACCACTCGTTTCGCATTTATCTATGCAATTTATATAATATAAGGGAGACTAGCTAATTTTATAAGTTAATCATGTTAAACAGTTATTTTTCAAAAACATACGATTTCTCACCAAAACCAGAAGCCATTGAAATTCCTCGTACGTTTAATTACTTTGATTTAATGGTTTTACTGACTTCTTACACCAATTAAAAATACGAGAATTCGCATGAAGAATACGGACTCCCCAAAATAGTTTTTTTGAATTAAGGATTATGTGGTTGTTCCGAATAGAAAGAAATGTGAGGAATCCGCAGAAATTAGTACCTATTTTGTTTAAATGGAAATAATTTTATTTATCGATTTGTATTCAGCACAATCCACATGTAATGTCATGCTCAAATAGGACTCTATTTCATTGCATAATGTGTTTCCAGACTTCCCTGGTAACCATGCCAGTAATGCACACCTTATAAAGTATTACCACCAGTGTATGTATACCAAAGATGAAATACGGGCATTCTTCATACTAAGACATAACCGAAACAGTAAGACGCAACTGAGGCGAATTATAAAACAGCTTGGACTGCGTAGAAATAATGTTGAATCGCCTGAACATCTTATACTTGACGGAATATGGAGACTTCACGAACGTGGTTTTATTGATGCCGGATATAGAGTAATATGGAGAATGCTGAATGGTAACTTTCGATTGAGAGCAACGCAGATGACTGTTAGACGTCTTTCAAAGCTTATAGATCCAGAAGGAGTTGTACTAAGAAGAGGACATCGCTTACGAAGACGCATGTATGTGAATGGCGGACCTAATTCAGTAGTACATATCGATGGGTACGATAAATTAAAGCCGTATGGATTTTCAATTCATGGAGCTATCGATCGATGGGTTTTCACGTAAACTATTATGGTTGAAAGTCGTTAGATCACATAATACCAATATACCGTATCTCGACTTTATTTGACTGGGTTATACAAGAAGGTCGTGTCCGAAAAGTCATGCGAAGCGACGCAGGAACTGATAACGTGTTAATTCATGACATTCAACATGTTTTACGTTGTGAGCACGCTGATGTTAGAGCGGGTGGACCTTGTTACATTACAGGCCGTTCAACAGATAATCAACGTATTGAGGCATTCTGGAGTCAACTGAAAAGGATATTTGCAGTCAAGTGAAGAAACGCTCTCAGAGACATTGAAGACAATGCTTTTCAGAAACCAGACAATTTCGAAGATTGCGATGAAAATGTACCTGCTCACGAGAGATCTGATTTACAGTCAGTAGGTTGCCAAATGTTTAACTGTATCATTGACTGATGATGATCAGTTGCCATACAGTTTATACTCAAATAGTAGTTTACCCGATTGTTCATCATGGTACAGTACTTCATAGGCGAAACCCTTGTCATCAGCTATAATTTCAGTGACATAGACTAGATGACATTTTTTTTTTGAAACTTCACAGCAATGAAGTTTGAAACATATAAAGCTTTACTACTAACATACTTTGTAAGTAACAACACGTAAGGTCTACGAGAGCTGTACAGGATATTTATACGTCTTTCTAGATTTTGGTTTGTTTCATCACTCTATTGTTGAAAAATGTTATTAAGATAGATGCGTTTACATTATCCAGCATTTTATTTATTGCATTTTTATATGGTAACAAATGCAAGTGTTGGCTTCAGAATGCATAAATGCTGCTACCAAGAAGGCGATGTTCGATTTTGCCAAAAAACATCTTCAGTGTAAAAATATTGTCAAAAATGCATTTGACAGCTCTACTTTCAGTTTCGAAAGCTGCATTTTGGTCAATATTTTATAATCGGAAGCTCATTTAAATAGTTAAATAGGGCTCCTTTATCTTTATCTTTACCCTCAAGACTGTAAGTTGGTGTTTTTGTTTTTAGGGGGAGGAGGTGCATTATACATCCCGACTCCTGAGATTATCCTAGTTCTTTTTCTTACCCAGTGTATAGCACTGATACATGGGGCCACGGATTAACATCTCATTCGAAAAACAATTATTTGTATAAGAGGTTGTTGGGACACCCTAAAAGAATCATTTATATACCTAGTACTCCCGGCCTTTATGTATGCAGTCCTGCGCGTTGCCACTAGTTGCCGGGTCATCCACAAAATGGAATTGCGCTGACAATTGATTTGTGCATGAATTTCATGGAAATTACTGAATGTCATTGCGATTTGAAATTTTGATGCGATTCCATAATATTTAACTAGGAGTTGACACCATACATGTAAATTATAAACCAATTTACAGCAAAGGTCGTAGGTTGTATAGTTGTAGGCATGTACGAAGTTTCACCCGTTTTGCACGTGCAGAAGGCAACGTTTATGAAATTTTGAAGTTTGCTTTAGAATTGCATGAAATAAGCCCATACGTATAGATATGGTCATGTTGTATACATGTTAAAAACTAAATACATAATTATCACGTCCGTATGAGCAGCTTAATAATGGTGGCAACTATCGTTTGGTGTCGAGTATTTTAACAGAGCGCACAGCCTATTTAACAAGTCTGTAAACATCGACGGTTATGTCCTTTCCTTTAGTTATAAGATTGATGTAGGCACACATGGAAAGTAAAAGTACCTTTGGAAAATGTAAATTGTGTAATGCATTTAAAGGTACTGGCCTCCAGAAGGAAAATGTGAAAATTTAGAAAATTGTCACAGCACTCAAACTAAGTTATATCAATGCATGAAATTTTAAAAACTAAAACGTAGTTTTATTGATCAATTTGTTGATATTTTGTAAATAACTGCATTATTAAACTTCAGAAGCAATACTACACATTTCTGAAAATGTTTTTCAAATGATGTTTCAAAGTATGTATAAATATTTTGACATCATGTGTTCATTGCATTTGAAAGACAAACTCATTTTAAATGTGATTTTCGAAAACGCAACTAAGTGGTTACCGGCGTACAGATCAGCAACTTTAGTTTCAAATTACTGTACGATTTTACACTGTGATCTTTATGCAAAACTAACTATATACCTTAAAGTTTTCAGACGAATGTCTGTATGTCTCTATTTTCCTCTTCCGAAATAACCATATCTGTACCTAAAACATATTTCTTATATATTGTAATTTGGTTTGTATTATTGTCTTCTACATTTCACCGAATACTTTAGATTTGATTGTATAGTTGTTTCCACTTATTTGTTATAAAAATTAAACAGTTTCATGTCTTATTTTATTTGAATTATATATGCCCATGTAATTTTTTTTGTATTAATTTAAGCTGGATTGGCTTAAATATTTAATCAAATATGGCTTGTTATTTATTTGTGTTTTTAAGTTCAGTAATTTGTTCAGTAACCATGTTGTGCATAATATTCGATATGACAGAAGTAAAATATTCCTTAAAAGTCTACATAGTTTTTTTTTATTTCTATAACAATACAATAATATTGTTAACATGTTTAAATTACAAACCGCACCTATTTTGTATTTCATTTGACCTAGAAAACACAATGTTAGCAGTAAATTTAGTCAGATGTATAGCGTTACTAACAGTTGTTACCTTTTGCCTTTAATAAAAGCTTCTGGCATGTTTCAAATTATGAATAAAATCATCAAATAAAACACTTTATATCAAATGTTTCTATTTCACTTTCAGCAGAATATTATTATGAAATTAAAAATTGTGACACATAAGCCTCCAGCTTTTTCTCAAAACTTTCAAAATGTCATATAGCACCTTCTGTTTTTAACTCTCTTTATGTTGTTTACGAAATATTACATTTCTAAAATTTGAAATTGTGCAAAACGGTTTCTATGCTTCTATGAACATATATATCTATACTACGGCCTCGATATTGATACATATATAGCCTCGATATTGATAAATATATACATATATGTATTCTAAAGGGTTGTCAAAAGCATACACCTGATAGAAGTATAAAGTGATCGATAAGAAAAATGCATGTTTTCATAAAGCAATTTACAGTTTGAATTAAGCTCTTTTTGCCACTCCACCTGCAACCTGTCTCTCTTCATGACCACTTCTCTCAACCTGTCAACCTCTCTATCTGCCCAACTCTCTACCTGCCCAACTCTCTTCCTGCCCACCTCCCTACCTGCCCAACTCTCTACCTGCCCACCCGTCTTCCTACACACCTCTCTCTCCATATCCACCTCTCTCTCCCGATCCACATCTCTCTCCCTATCCACAGCTCTCTCCCTATCCACCTTTTCTCCCTGCCCACATAAATCCCTGCCATCTCTCTCCACACCCACCTCACTCTCCTTGTACACGCACCTTTGTCTCCCTTTCCAAAATTTATCCACGTGCGTCTCATTGTCCACCTCGATCCTCTTGCCCATCTCTCTCTCTCTGTCCACGCCTCTGTCTTCCTGTCGAACTCTCTCTCCATGTCCACTTCTCTGTTCATTTCCATCTCTCTCTTCATGTGTACCTCTCTTCCACTGTTTACGTCTCTAACTTCCTACCCACCACTCTCTCCCTGTCCACCTCTTTTGCTACCCTCCTCTCTCCCTGTCCACTTCTCTCTCTTCATTTACATCTATGTGATTTTAACCTGCAGCAGTACCAAACTTACATAATTAATATTTTATATACACATATAAATAGAAGGATATTTTCAAGGACGAATGAAGTGGCAACATACCTGTTTCGACTTTGTTCCATTTTACTATATTTGATACTGACATTAACACTAAACGACGTTACAATGACGTACCACAATGATTAAGTTATGAACATCGCAATGTCAGATCTGATCGATTTGCTATAGCACATGTAATATCAGATATAAATTTTGAACAATAACAATATACGACATTATTTGAGGCAAAGCTTAAAGTTCCCGATGTCGTTACTGATTAAGCTGCTTACCCTACATTTTTCTCAAAATTGACCGACTGTGCGATACCAACATGCAAGTTTGATTGAAAGCAAATAGATATATGGAGATTTAAACCCTTTATTTGTTGGAGGGACACACACAAACTTATATCAAAATATGGGGTCATACATATATGGAACATTTCACGCACGTTGCTTGAACTTCTATGTTAAAGGGAATTATTCATAGATTGGCAAATTTATATTTTTTATTTTTTTGTCATAGACCCCCGCCAAACATATATTATATATAAACTTGAAATAACTCTCCCTACGAAAATAGCATAATCCAAATATTGTCTCGTTCATGGAAAATCATCAAATGAAATAGATAAAATTGAATAGCTTTCGCCTTCTTCGGCCCCGGCCACATAACTTGTGTGGGGATTGGTCATGGAATTATTTCAACGGCCATTCTCCGCCTACTTCTGATTCGTGTATGGCAGTTGTCAGTTACTGGCATAAGTAAGTGCACCTAGTACTGGTAATCCGCTTATACCGGCAAAACTTGTCCAGGAAAAGTGTGAGTAGTGTGAGTAGGTTAACTGACCGCCATTATATGACTGAAATACTGTTATAAACGGCGAAAATCCAAATAACAAAAACAAACAAAAGTATTATTCGGTATTTAAAACACAACAACACGCGAATCACTGACGTGGCGTTAAAATATACTTTAAAGTTCATGTGACTTAATGGACGAGTGGCAAGAGGCAGAGACATTTGATATATGACTTAATGGACGAGTGGCAAGATGTAGAGACATTTGGACGAGTTGCAAGAGGTAGAGACATTTGGACGAGTGGCACGAAGTAGAGACATTTGGACGAGAGGCAAGAGGTAGAGACATTTGATCCCTTTCTTTATTATTGTGTATATAATTATTGCATTGATGCTTTGCATTGACCGTTACAAGTCGGTGCACTCAGTTTTATTCATGTGAGTTTTGTTTTTGTCATGTGTTTTTGCGATACGTAGTTTTTCGGCGGTTGGTCGTTTGATATAAATAAAGGATAGCGGGCTGCTAATAAGAGTTCTCTCATGCTGTCGCAACTGGAGTTTCGCTTTGTTTATATTTGTTTCAGCCCAGATGCTTTAGTTTTTGCCGTTAAAACATATATTGACATTGTTTACTGTTCTAAATCTTAGTTGTACATACTTTACTTTTGTTAAAATATATTGATATTTATGTTTTGCATTTTGCATGAACGTGTAGTGCAAACCTGCTCAAACAGGAATAGTGTGTATTATCAGTTTTAATTAATATTGGTGGGAACAAGGTCAAATATACTAATAAGAATGTGAATACAAGTATATACGACAACAATAAAATGATTTGGTTTTAGACCAATCAGTCACTGAATAAGAAGAGACAGTGCAACTTAAGTTGAAATCAATAATGCGCATTGGTACTTAAACACAAGTTTTAATGCATATATAAAGAAACAGTTATTAGACAGACAGACATATAGATATACAGACAGACGGACGGACGGACGGACGGACGGGCGGACGGACGGACGGACGGACGGACGGACGGACGGACGGACGGACGGACGGACAGACAGACAGACAGACAGACAGACAGACAGACAGACAGACAGACAGACAGACAGACAGACAGACAGACAGACAGACAGACAGACAGACAGACAGACAGACAGACAGACAGACAGACAGACAGACAGACAGACAGACAGACAGACAGACAGACAGACAGACTCTGGTTTTGACGTAAGTTTTGAACCTATCTTTCTCAGGTTGATTATTAAAAAAGCAAACATTGGTATATATTATATGTGTCAATAGAAATATAAGCAAATGTCATGTTTGAAATTAATGAACCATGCACCTTATTTTTTTATATTTAGCAGGCGTATAAAGAGTCCGTTTAAATGCAAATGAGAGTCGTTCGGCAAATCGACATGCAAGGCAGACGATTTAAATATAGACAATTGTAGCGTATTTAAACAAAACAGAAAAACACAATTCCCCTATTTCTCCTATTTTCAGTAAATACATTATCCACTGATAATCAACTAACTTAAATCGACTATATTTTTAGGATATGGTTCGCCGGGACTGGTTACATGCTCGCGTCATCACATGGTTTGCACGTATGGCCTTTACATGCTTACTTTAACTGTGCCCTTAACTAAATTTTCGAAAATGTATTTTAACACTTGAGAGTTTACACTTTATTCTATTTCGTTTCCTTTTGTTGTGAACGAACATAAATGCTTCATTAATCTGGACCGAAACCAGAAAACATAATTTACATTGTCATGTGTTCATTGATATAAGCAGTATTTATTGATATGTTGATTTACACCGCGTTGTGGGAACCCAGTGCATTAATTAAATCGCAAGACATTGGTTTGTTTCATCACTCTATTGTTGAAAAATGTTATTAAGATAAATGCGTTTACACTATCCAGCTTTTTATTTATTGCATTTTTATATGTAAACAAATGCAAGTGTTGGCTTCAGAATGCATAAATGCTGCTACCAAGAAGGCAATGTTCGATTTTGCCAAAAAACATATTCAGTGTAAAAATATTGTCAAAATGCATTTACGCTGAAGCTCATTTCTTTGGCAAAATATGAGATGAAGCACCTTTAACCATCATATGCGAAGTTAAATAGGGCTCCTTTATCTTTCTCTTTACCCTCAAGACTGTAATTTTTTTATTATATTTTATTTTTTTTAGCGGGGGGCGTGCATTATGCATCGCGACTCCTGAGACTATCCTAGTTCGTTTCGTTACCCAGTGTTCAACACTGATACATGGGACCACGGTTTAACATCTCATTCGAAAAACAATTAGTTGTGTAAGAGGTTGATGGGACACCCTTAAAGAATAATTTATATCCCTAGTACTCCCGGCCTTTATATCTGCATTCCTGCGCGTTGCCACTAGTTGCCGGGTCATCCACAAAATGGAATTGCGCTGACAATTGATTTGTGCATGAATTTCATGGAAATTACTGAATGTCATTGCGATTTGAAAATTTGATTTGATTCCATAATATTTAACTAGGAGTTGACACCATACATGTAGATTATAAACCAATTTACAGCAAAGGTCGTAGGTTGTATAGTTGTAGGCATGTACGAAGTTTCACCCGTTTTACACGTGCAGAAGGCAACGTTTATGAAATTTTGAAGTTTGCTTTAGAATTGCATGCAATCAGCCCATACGTATTGATATGATCATGTTGCTCTTGAGGAATGCCCTTGTTGCTCCTTGTTTTAGGTTTTCAAGTTGATAACAATAAATACGGAAGTTATGTACGGAAGTTATGTGTTGTCCCAAACAATTACTTAAACCCTTAAAAATCCGTATATAGACTTCCGTAAATGCCACAGATTAGATCGATTGCACGTCGTGTCTGAACCTCCCCTCCCTGCCAATATTTCCATCCCCATTGCTATGCGCGTGATATCTCACCCCGCTTTCAACCTAATATTCCCCTCCCACCAAATATTGCTCCCCTTGCTACGCACGTAGTGCCTCAAACTCACCCTCCTACCAAATAGTATTCCCTCTGCTACGCGCGTAGCACTTGGCTCCTCAACCTTCCCCCAATATAACTCCCTCTGCAACAATGTGCCTGCTCTAGCGGTATGCCCTTGTTGCTCCTTGTTTTAGGTTATCAAGTTGATAACAATAAATACGGAACTATGTGTTGTCCCAAACAATTACTTAAAGCCTTGAAATCCATATATGAACGATTCACGATTGTTCGCTAAAGAATCCACTATATTCAGCCGTGTTTTAACATGGATTGCATGGAGTTAATGTTGGGCCGTAATAACTTCAATATGCAATCGAGCACGTTGATGTTTAACTATGATAACGTAATAACGTATGAAAACCGTAATTCATACTAGAATGCACTGAAATAGAGCAGACTTCCGTAAATGCCACAGATTAGATCGATTGCACGTCGTGCCTGAACCTCCCCTCCCTGCAAACCTTTCCATCCCCATTGTTATGCGCGTGATATCTCACCCCGCTTTCAACCTTATATTCCCCTCCCACCAAATATTGCTCCCCTTGCTACGCACGTAGTGCCTCAAACTCACCCTCCTACCAAATAGTATTCCCTCGGCTACGCACGTAGTGCCCCAACCTCCCCTTCTTCCCAATATGACTCTCTCTGTTAAGCACTTGGTGCCTCAACCTACCCCTCCTACCCAGTACAACTCCCTCTGCTACACACACGCGGTGACTAAACCTCCCCCACCTACCGATTACAACTCCGTCTGTTAAGCACTTGGTGCCTCAACCACCCCTCCTACCAAATATAATTCTCTCTGCGACACACGCGATGCCTCAACCTCCCCTCCTACCCAATATAAAACCCTCTGCTAAGCACTTGATGCTTCAACCACTCCAAACCTACCCAATATTACTCCGTCTGCTACTCACGTGGTGCCTCAACCTCCCACACATACCCAATATTACTCCCACTTCTACGCCCGTGGTGCCTCAACCTCGCCCTCTTTCCCAATATAACTCCCTCTGCTACTCAAGTGGTGCCTCAACCTTCCCAACCTACCCAATATAACTCCATCTGCTACCCTCCCTCCCAATATTACTCCCCAAAGCTATGCACGTAGTGCCTTAACCTCCCCTCCCACCTAGTATATTACTCCCCATTGCTACGCACGTGGTACCTCAACCTCCCATCCTACCGAATACTCGGCTACTCACGTGGTGCCTCAACCTCCCCCTCCTATCCAATATAACTACCTCTGCTACGCACGAAATGTCTTAACCTCCCCTACAATCCAATATTACTCCCTCTGTTACTCACGCGGTGCCTCAACCTCCGCCTCCTACCCAATATAACTCCCCTCTGCTACGAACGTAGTGCCTCAACCTCCTCTCCGACCCAATATAACACCCTCTGCTACGCACGTGGTGCCTCAACCCCTCACCCTCCTAACCAATAGAACACCATCTACTACGCATGTAGTGCCTCAACCTCCAATCCCATCCAATATTACTCCCCATTGCTACGCACGTGGTGCCTCAACCTACCCGACCTACCCAATATAACTCCCTCTGCTACTCACGTGGTGCCTAAACCTCCCCTCCCACCAATATTACTCCCCATTGCTAGGCACGCAATGCCTCAACCTCGCCTCCAACCCAATGGTTTTCCCCATTGCTACGCACGTAGTGCCTCATTCTCACCTCCTACCCAATGTTACTCCCTATTGCTACGCACGTGGTTCATCAACCTGCCTTCTCACCCAATATTACTCACCCTTGCTATGTACATGGCACCTCAACCTCCCCTCCCTGCCAATATTGCCACTCCTTTGCTATGCACGTTATACCTCAACCCTTCCAACCTTATATTCCCCCCACATGCTACGCCTCAACCTCCCTTCCTACCCAATATAACTCCCTCTGCTACGCACGTGGTGCCTCAACCCCCCTCCTAACCAATAATACGCCATCTGCTACGCATGTAGTGCCGCAACATCCAATCCCATCCAATATTACTCCCCATTGCTACGCACGTGGTGCCTCAAACTCCCCTCCCACCAATATTACTCCCCATTGCTCCCACCCAATAGTTTTCACCATTGCTACGCACGTAGTGCCTCAACCTCCCCTCCTACCTAATGTTACTCCCTATTGCTACGCACGTGGTGCCTCACCCTGCCTTCCCACCCAATATTACTCACCCTTGCTATGTACTTGGTGCCTCAACCTCCCCTCCCTGCCAATATTGCCACTCCCTTGCTATGCGCGTTATACCTCAAAATCCTCCCCCAACCTTGTATTCCCCCCACTTTCTACGCCTCAATCCTCACCTCCTACCCAATATAAATCCCCCGTGCTACTTATGTGGTACCTGACCTTCCCCTTTCCATCCAATCTTGAGCGTGCAGGTAGGATTTACACGCTCAGTTGTGAATTCGCCGCTTTGAAATCATTTCAATTGAGTGCGCTTGTGTTTAACGAAGTCGGAATTAGCTTTTGGAAAATCTCTGTATGTATGCTTATTGTAAACATCATCTGTCATACAAGCTTGATTAATTAATGTGTGTTGTAAAAGATTAAATTATTCCGAAGTTTGAAGCTTAAATATGACACTAAATTTAAAAACGACTTTTGTTTTGAAATGTATTTGAATTGTATTGATCAAGATTAGCATACATCATTGGGTAGATTTCGATTGTGTTTAAATAATTTAGTTATTGAAATAGGAAGATTCAATAATATTAACATATACGATCGTAAGTTCGATATTGTGTATAAATACTGGAATGATCGATTCCGAATTTCATTTTCTATGTATTTGTCCGAAACGTATTCGTCGGGCATCTAAATGTGCTTATTTTGCGATGTTAACACGAAAAGCCATCAATGACATTTACATTATTTGTTGTTATTTACATTATTTATATTATTGTGTGTTATATTTTCAAAGCATATTTCAAGGTTACTAACAGTCTACCTTCATCTTATTGCGCACATTTGATTTTTTTTTGCCAAAAGGCATGCATTGCAGATAATTATAATAAACCAAACCAAACTGAATTAACAAAAAAAGAAAAGTGAAAAATGGATTCATTTTTTATAAAACTGGACAAGTACCTATATACAGCGTCATGCCCAAAATGAGTCAACTTTTAAAATGGCTTTGTAATCGCTTGACGTTGTCGGTTTGTTTAGCCATGAGTAGCAGCCGCGTCATGAAAAGTATTTAAACAAATGTATGATCCAAGGGAAGAAACACCTACAGACTTGTCAAAACTGGAAGTATTGTAGAATTATCGTCTGTTTACATTCGATTCAACTTGCTGCTGTCAAAATGGGTAAACACGGAAAAGAAATAACACTAGAGGAGAAATATATTCTTGTTTCGATGATTAAAGTTGATCTCGTGCATCGAAAATTGGTAAATTACTTGGGATAAATAAAAGTACAATTTCAAAATTTTTGAAACGATATAATTCAGGGGAAATTCAGAAAACATCAGCAGAAGTGGTCGACCGAAAATTTTAACCGAACGCGGGGTGAGAAACTTTTGTTGATCGTTAAGCGGGACAGGAGACAGCCTCTTCATGATATTGCTGCCAAATTTAATGAAGCAAGTGTCCAGCAGTGTTCTGTAAGGACAGTTCAAAGAAACTTGCATGCTTTAGGGTATAAGAGACGTGCTGTTCGAAAACGTCTCCAAATTACGACAGCCAACAAGTGCAAGCGGATTTATTGGTGCAGAACCAAGTTACACTGGACAGTGGACACACATTGGAAGAAAGTCATGTTTAGTGATGAAACGATGGTTAATTTGAAACCTGATGGGCAGTTAAACGTGTGGCGTAAGTCAAATGAAAAGTGGCGACCAGAGTGTCTGGGATACTCTGCTGCTAGGCCAGGTAACCCCATGAAAGTAATGGTGTGGGATTGCATGTGTTTCACCGGTGTGGGGATGCTAGCTTTCATTGATGGGAACATGGACTCTGGTAAATACATTGACACATTAGATAAGTTTCTATGGCCTTCAGTAGTTAAACATTTTAATGATACTTCATGGATTTTCCAAGAAGACAATGTCCCGGCTCATAAATCACATCGTTTACAAGAATGGAAGAAAACAAACAACATCCCAATATTAATGTGGCCAGCACAGTCCTCGGATCTGAACCCCATTGCAAATTTATGGTTGCTGCTTAAGAAAAACATTAAAGTACAGCTCCACCAGATCCACACTGTACAGGACTTAAAAGACAGATTATTGACCTCATGGAATAACATTCCAATTACATATATAAAACGGCCATATTCATCAATGCCAAGGCGTGTGAGGGAAGTTCTGACCCGCAAAGTTTCCATCACCAAATATTGAGTTCATACAAGGATTGTAAGGTATGCAATGTTACTGTATTAGATGAGTGTATTCCGAGTATAAAACGGCAGCCATTTTGAAAGTTGACCCACTTTTGGCATGACGCTGTAGTTCAGAATATTAATAAAAAACAATGAAACTCGTAACATTTTCTATAATTATTATTGTATTATTATTATATATTATTGTATACAGCTTGAAAGTGACTTAGTTCCAATTTCGGTATTGCAATGTGGAGTCATTTTTAGAAATACACACATGCATAAATGTCGATTTCACAAACCGTTATAATGCATCGCTTGGTTTATAACTATTTGCGAACAGACTTCAAGTCGGATTTGTTGGTATACAGCTTGTACCAACCGGATTTGAGAGACTGTTCGTCAACTATTGAAGCAAACTCTGCACGCTTAAAATACTCATAAAAAATAGGTAATCAAAAATCCGATCTCTATTATAACTATTCTACTATGGGAATACTATGGGAATTCACAACGTATATAAAGATTGCAGTTTGGATACGGTGCAATAATTTTAAAAATCTATGTGGGGATAAAAATCACAGTATATATAATACACACAAGTGTTAATAACCCACCGTTTAAAAGGTACTCTGTAATATATTTATGACACAACGATATATGTTCACATTATTGTGTATGTTACTTTGTAGAATATTCACTATTTATTATGATTACTAAATTCTACTTGTTGAACAAGTATGTATATAAGAATACAAAGTTGCAATAAAACAGCTGAGTTTCTGTGCTATAAAAACGTTAAAAACGGATTGACCTATTTAGAGAGGCAATGGAAAATCGGTCAGCCAATCGAAATTGGGGGTGTGGGCGTGACGTCACAGTCAAGGTATTGCTATCGTGTTAACGTTTATCAAAACTTTAATGATTTTGTGTGTTAAAATAAAAGTTATCTGATAACTTTTTTACTTCGAATTGTAATTACAATATGCCACAGAGGTCATACTATAACATATTAAAACATGAATGGGTTTGTAGAGTGATAGGATGTTAACTTTATGTGGTAAAGTCATTAAGAATTAAACACCGGTCACGCTGTGACTTTTTACAAAATGTGTCCAGGTTTGGGCTTTAATAATTATTATAATATAGCGTATTTTGGTGAACCAACACCTTGTATAGGTAGTAAATACCTAAAATAATTAGCAGTTTAAAGTCGAAATGTACGACAAATTTACTAAAAACGGATTGACCTACTTCAATTGGGCGTTAGTGACAGGCATGTTTCTGAAGGTCACAGCACATGTATAATATGTTATTTACTATAGAAATGGGTGTGGTTCACCAAACATTCACAGAAAAATACACTTTTACGTGGAAATATTATTTTTTTTAAGTATTTTTATTATTTATAATGATTGTTTGCTGCCTAGAGGAATAAATAACTTAATGTGTGGCCTGCATAAGGGGTAGTGTATGCAGGGTTCTTCATCAAATAAATGTATAGTGTTTCATATGCAAAAATAAGGTTCTGATACCTATGAGGTGAATAATGTCCAAAGAGAATAGGTCTTTGAATTGTCAAATTTTGTTCCATGTAGTGTGTATGGAACTTAAATACGTAATCTTATGCCTATGCTACAGAAAGACGAGCAATTTATTACTCAACCTCGCCCTTGAAAATGTCATAAAACGCAAAATTTGGACGACACATACCGAACTATAATAGTGCGAATAAACAAATGTTTTAGTGCGTCATCTGCAGAAAATCAATAACAACAACAACACAACTTAACTTCGACAGATAGCAAACGATAATTAAAATGCAAAATTGATATTGGACGATAGTTACTTATTAATTCACGGTTGCCCGATTTGAGTGAATCTGGTAAAACTGCAGATGAAATGATATTATTAATTAATGTGATAGATTGAGTTAAATAAACTTCCCCCAAATGTTTCAATATCCGAGTGCTAATGCCATCAATGTGAGTAGATGCGTTGATGTTGCGTTGCTATATTATCTTCTAAACTTCAAGCCGGGCCCGACTAGGTCAGTTGGTAGAGCGCTGGATTGTCAATCCGGGGGTCGTGAGTTCGAACCCCAGCCCGGCCACATAACTTGTGTGGGGATTGGTCATAACATTATTTCTACGGCCATTTTTCCGCTACCTCTGATTCAAGTAGGGCAGATGTCAGTTACTACATAAGTCTGTGCACTTAGTACTGGTAAACCGCTTAGATCGGCTAAGCTTGCCCAGGAAAAGTGTTAGCCGTGATATGGCTGAAATACTGTTAAAAACGGCGAAAAATCCAAGCCAACAAACAAACTTCAAATGAAATAATAAGGTCAATAGCAAATTAATATTCGTGTATTTGCTTGTCCGAGTATTATTTCTCGTTGATGATATCTGATATATGTATGAAGTATTTATTTAAAAAATCATTATCAATATCAATTTCATTATTATATTATTATAGAATGTTCTATGTTATATAATTCACCATAACGAGTTCCTTTGGAATTTTATATATTTTTAATCTTTTGAACATGTGAACAAATGTGATCTGTTTTTTTTTTCTTTCTTTTTTTTCATAAAAATGAGATTTCTTAATTTTTCTTAATAGCTTTTTTTTTTATATATGTTCTTTCTTTCCATGTTTTACTATTGACGTTACTTGATTTTGTCACTTGAACTGTTTTTTTTTTTTTTAAATCGGAAAATCGCATTTGTATGACACATGTCTCTTCAATAGCATTGCCTTTATTTAGTCGGTAATCCAGGAGTGGTATTCAAAAAGCATCCTATGATAAATTGTATCCTTATCCTTAAAATGGAAAATTTCTTTAACTGTAATAAATACTCGTTAGACAAAAAAAATAACATTTAAAATTGACTTCAGTATTAAACTGTTAGTTTCAAATATCAGAAACATACAAATGTATGAATTAAGTCGAGCAAAAACAATGTTTTAAAGTTTTACACTTTATGAAATTACTTAAAATGCTTCGTAAATACCACCCCAGCCTGTCTGTTATTTGAATTTAATACATTTAAGGATTGTCGTGAGAAAACCTGGCTTTATGCATGTGCGCAAAGTGTCTTCCCAGATTAGCCTGTGCGGACTACACAGGCTAATCCGGGACGATACTTTACGCATATGCATTAAGCCCAGGTTTCCCACGACACGCCTAATTTAGTCTTTATAGGCGCATTCATGCTCGGTGCATGGCCGTGCTTCTAATGGTAGTGGAAGTACAACTACTGGCACTTAGAGAGCTGTTATATACTTGTAGATTTCATCAGAGCCACGCGAATGAAGAAACAGCGCGTCGTCCCCGACAGGCGCCAGAGACCCGCTGGACCGGATATTGTAGGTCACGTGCTCAAGATGTTCCTGCGCTTCTCGAGGAAAATCGCCCTGAGAGCTCTGGCTATAACCCTCGTGTCACTGGTGTTCGTTTTGAACTATACCGGCCATAACGAGAGAGTAAATGTTCAGTGGAAAAAATTAGATATTCAAGGAGTGCTTAACGGTCTGGATGTCGTAGCAAGGACGCAACCTTCAAAACTTACGACTGCAAAGGTTGCCCCATCCACAAGTACATTATCACCAGAACTTAGGGCGATATCGCTACAACTTGAACTTGATAAGCTCATTAATGCATCGTCTGAAGCAAAATATCCAGTTACAATAAATGGAAAATACATATTTGAAAATCCAACACTATGCTCATCAGTGAAAAATCTATCAGTGCTGATTATTGTACATACGGCGCCGAACCATTTCGAGCTGCGCCTGGCGATACGCAAAACGTGGGCGAACGACACGTACTACCGGAAGCTCGGCGCTTCCCGGGTGCTCTTCCTCCTGGGTCGGGTGCAAGACGCGGAGCTGCAGGGAAAGATGGAGGCAGAGTTCAAGGAGTACGGCGACATGCTGCAGGGGGACTTCTGGGACGCCTACCGGAACCTGACGCACAAGGGCATCATGGGGTATCGGTGGATAACAGAACGTTGTAGAAACGCGAAATATATATTAAAAACTGACGACGATATTGTTGTCAATATGTTTAAACTGTTTACTCGTGTGTTACCTAATTTTAAAAACAAAACGAAGCAAGTATTTTGTAACCATATTTACGCTGGTACAATGCCGATTATTCGAGAGGTGAAAAGTAAATGGTACGTGAATGAAATCCATTTTAGAGGGAAGAACATGTATCCCGAGTATTGCAGTGGTTTTATGGTTTTGTTCACCAATGACGTCATACCGGCTATTTACAGAGCCGCTACGATGACGCCATTTTTCTGGGTTGATGACGTGTATCTTTATGGTTTGGCTCCCGGTCATGTGCCTGGAATTAAGTACAACGACATAAAGAAAACTGACCATATGCTCGACGGACATAAGGCGTTGAAATGCTACAGAAATGAGACTGAAAATCTGAGCAACAAGTGTGATTATTTGGTGACTGGTACCCAAAAACTGCAGGTTAGCGAGGACACGTGGGCGGAAATGAAAAAGCAGTTCAATCACGAGCTGGGTACCAATTCGACATTCCAAACAACACCCTCAAACCATACGTAAATTTTAAAGAGCGCCTGTACGATTTTTTAGATTTAGTTTGGGTCTCTCTCGTTATCCACAATTAAAAAACCTGTTTTATATAACATAAAACACGTCAACACGTATAACAACTATTTTTATTAATCTAAAATAACAAATATAATTATATTATCTATCGATACAGATCCGTTTATCCTACAGCAACGTCTACATTCGGTGTTGAATTAGAAAATAAGAACTGCGGATGCGCCAGCAATCGTCTGACGCGCCGAGAGGGTCCTACGAAACACTGCAAAAGACATGCAAAGACATGCAAAGACACTTTTAAGTGTACTTTAATGGGTTTAGATGCATTATTTGTATTATATTTATTAGTAATATCAATTAAATTACATTTGTTTAATTCGAAGACGACAAAGGCACGAACAGACAGACAAAATACAGACAAAGGCACTTTATATTGCGACAAAGACATTTACAAATGTTTTATTCATTCATGCATTGAAGTTTATTGCATCAAACATAAACATGTTTATAGCAAATCATACATAATTAGTACAACATGACGGTATGAGTTAAAAGAAGAGCATAGAAAAATATAATGTGTATTACTTTATCAATTTGAAGGCATGGTAAATACATTTGCTTAATCTATTTATAACAGTAAATTAAAGTGGCGATTGATACAAAACCTAATAGTTCTATGTATATCTGTATATCTACCTGCTTCAATGGCTACATTATGAGCAGATGTTCGAAATTTTACCAAGGCTGTCTTAAATTTTTAACCTTGATAATTTCTAGATATTTTTCTAAATCTAACGAGTGTTTAAATAAACAAAATGTTTCAAAACGTGGCGAGGTATTTATTTTTACATACCATGTTTCCTTATTTATATTAAGTATTGTGTTTGATTGGTAAGAACTTACGGAAGAGTAGAGTGACCCCTAAAAGTTAATTTACAACCATTAATTGCTGCAACAGTTATCTATAATTTTGATGTTTCTTTAATTTGTTACAACTTTATATATATTATAGTCATTTAACTACCCGATTTGTATCTTAAAATATATATATGATACACATAACGTTTTTAAATGAGACAGATACATGAACGTATATAAGCTAATTTTTATAATATAGATTATACAAAATTTAATTTCGGATCATTTTATTTATGATTGATTGAAAATGTGCAATTCAAGACGATTTGTATTCCTAACAATTAAACTAAATATTGGGCAAAAATATTTAATTCACTCGTGTATAATACCACTCGTTTCGCATTTATCTATGCAATTTATATAATATAAGGGAGACTAGCTAATTTTATAAGTTAATCATGTTAAACAGTTATTTTTCAAAAACATACGATTTCTCACCAAAACCAGAAGCCATTGAAATTCCTCGTACGTTTAATTACTTTGATTTAATGGTTTTACTGACTTCTTACACCAATTAAAAATACGAGAATTCGCATGAAGAATACGGACTCCCCAAAATAGTTTTTTTGAATTAAGGATTATGTGGTTGTTCCGAATAGAAAGAAATGTGAGGAATCCGCAGAAATTAGTACCTATTTTGTTTAAATGGAAATAATTTTATTTATCGATTTGTATTCAGCACAATCCACATGTAATGTCATGCTCAAATAGGACTCTATTTCATTGCATAATGTGTTTCCAGACTTCCCTGGTAACCATGCCAGTAATGCACACCTTATAAAGTATTACCACCAGTGTATGTATACCAAAGATGAAATACGGGCATTCTTCATACTAAGACATAACCGAAACAGTAAGACGCAACTGAGGCGAATTATAAAACAGCTTGGACTGCGTAGAAATAATGTTGAATCGCCTGAACATCTTATACTTGACGGAATATGGAGACTTCACGAACGTGGTTTTATTGATGCCGGATATAGAGTAATATGGAGAATGCTGAATGGTAACTTTCGATTGAGAGCAACGCAGATGACTGTTAGACGTCTTTCAAAGCTTATAGATCCAGAAGGAGTTGTACTAAGAAGAGGACATCGCTTACGAAGACGCATGTATGTGAATGGCGGACCTAATTCAGTAGTACATATCGATGGGTACGATAAATTAAAGCCGTATGGATTTTCAATTCATGGAGCTATCGATCGATGGGTTTTCACGTAAACTATTATGGTTGAAAGTCGTTAGATCACATAATACCAATATACCGTATCTCGACTTTATTTGACTGGGTTATACAAGAAGGTCGTGTCCGAAAAGTCATGCGAAGCGACGCAGGAACTGATAACGTGTTAATTCATGACATTCAACATGTTTTACGTTGTGAGCACGCTGATGTTAGAGCGGGTGGACCTTGTTACATTACAGGCCGTTCAACAGATAATCAACGTATTGAGGCATTCTGGAGTCAACTGAAAAGGATATTTGCAGTCAAGTGAAGAAACGCTCTCAGAGACATTGAAGACAATGCTTTTCAGAAACCAGACAATTTCGAAGATTGCGATGAAAATGTACCTGCTCACGAGAGATCTGATTTACAGTCAGTAGGTTGCCAAATGTTTAACTGTATCATTGACTGATGATGATCAGTTGCCATACAGTTTATACTCAAATAGTAGTTTACCCGATTGTTCATCATGGTACAGTACTTCATAGGCGAAACCCTTGTCATCAGCTATAATTTCAGTGACATAGACTAGATGACATTTTTTTTTTGAAACTTCACAGCAATGAAGTTTGAAACATATAAAGCTTTACTACTAACATACTTTGTAAGTAACAACACGTAAGGTCTACGAGAGCTGTACAGGATATTTATACGTCTTTCTAGATTTTGGTTTGTTTCATCACTCTATTGTTGAAAAATGTTATTAAGATAGATGCGTTTACATTATCCAGCATTTTATTTATTGCATTTTTATATGGTAACAAATGCAAGTGTTGGCTTCAGAATGCATAAATGCTGCTACCAAGAAGGCGATGTTCGATTTTGCCAAAAAACATCTTCAGTGTAAAAATATTGTCAAAAATGCATTTGACAGCTCTACTTTCAGTTTCGAAAGCTGCATTTTGGTCAATATTTTATAATCGGAAGCTCATTTAAATAGTTAAATAGGGCTCCTTTATCTTTATCTTTACCCTCAAGACTGTAAGTTGGTGTTTTTGTTTTTAGGGGGAGGAGGTGCATTATACATCCCGACTCCTGAGATTATCCTAGTTCTTTTTCTTACCCAGTGTATAGCACTGATACATGGGGCCACGGATTAACATCTCATTCGAAAAACAATTATTTGTATAAGAGGTTGTTGGGACACCCTAAAAGAATCATTTATATACCTAGTACTCCCGGCCTTTATGTATGCAGTCCTGCGCGTTGCCACTAGTTGCCGGGTCATCCACAAAATGGAATTGCGCTGACAATTGATTTGTGCATGAATTTCATGGAAATTACTGAATGTCATTGCGATTTGAAATTTTGATGCGATTCCATAATATTTAACTAGGAGTTGACACCATACATGTAAATTATAAACCAATTTACAGCAAAGGTCGTAGGTTGTATAGTTGTAGGCATGTACGAAGTTTCACCCGTTTTGCACGTGCAGAAGGCAACGTTTATGAAATTTTGAAGTTTGCTTTAGAATTGCATGAAATAAGCCCATACGTATAGATATGGTCATGTTGTATACATGTTAAAAACTAAATACATAATTATCACGTCCGTATGAGCAGCTTAATAATGGTGGCAACTATCGTTTGGTGTCGAGTATTTTAACAGAGCGCACAGCCTATTTAACAAGTCTGTAAACATCGACGGTTATGTCCTTTCCTTTAGTTATAAGATTGATGTAGGCACACATGGAAAGTAAAAGTACCTTTGGAAAATGTAAATTGTGTAATGCATTTAAAGGTACTGGCCTCCAGAAGGAAAATGTGAAAATTTAGAAAATTGTCACAGCACTCAAACTAAGTTATATCAATGCATGAAATTTTAAAAACTAAAACGTAGTTTTATTGATCAATTTGTTGATATTTTGTAAATAACTGCATTATTAAACTTCAGAAGCAATACTACACATTTCTGAAAATGTTTTTCAAATGATGTTTCAAAGTATGTATAAATATTTTGACATCATGTGTTCATTGCATTTGAAAGACAAACTCATTTTAAATGTGATTTTCGAAAACGCAACTAAGTGGTTACCGGCGTACAGATCAGCAACTTTAGTTTCAAATTACTGTACGATTTTACACTGTGATCTTTATGCAAAACTAACTATATACCTTAAAGTTTTCAGACGAATGTCTGTATGTCTCTATTTTCCTCTTCCGAAATAACCATATCTGTACCTAAAACATATTTCTTATATATTGTAATTTGGTTTGTATTATTGTCTTCTACATTTCACCGAATACTTTAGATTTGATTGTATAGTTGTTTCCACTTATTTGTTATAAAAATTAAACAGTTTCATGTCTTATTTTATTTGAATTATATATGCCCATGTAATTTTTTTTGTATTAATTTAAGCTGGATTGGCTTAAATATTTAATCAAATATGGCTTGTTATTTATTTGTGTTTTTAAGTTCAGTAATTTGTTCAGTAACCATGTTGTGCATAATATTCGATATGACAGAAGTAAAATATTCCTTAAAAGTCTACATAGTTTTTTTTTATTTCTATAACAATACAATAATATTGTTAACATGTTTAAATTACAAACCGCACCTATTTTGTATTTCATTTGACCTAGAAAACACAATGTTAGCAGTAAATTTAGTCAGATGTATAGCGTTACTAACAGTTGTTACCTTTTGCCTTTAATAAAAGCTTCTGGCATGTTTCAAATTATGAATAAAATCATCAAATAAAACACTTTATATCAAATGTTTCTATTTCACTTTCAGCAGAATATTATTATGAAATTAAAAATTGTGACACATAAGCCTCCAGCTTTTTCTCAAAACTTTCAAAATGTCATATAGCACCTTCTGTTTTTAACTCTCTTTATGTTGTTTACGAAATATTACATTTCTAAAATTTGAAATTGTGCAAAACGGTTTCTATGCTTCTATGAACATATATATCTATACTACGGCCTCGATATTGATACATATATAGCCTCGATATTGATAAATATATACATATATGTATTCTAAAGGGTTGTCAAAAGCATACACCTGATAGAAGTATAAAGTGATCGATAAGAAAAATGCATGTTTTCATAAAGCAATTTACAGTTTGAATTAAGCTCTTTTTGCCACTCCACCTGCAACCTGTCTCTCTTCATGACCACTTCTCTCAACCTGTCAACCTCTCTATCTGCCCAACTCTCTACCTGCCCAACTCTCTTCCTGCCCACCTCCCTACCTGCCCAACTCTCTACCTGCCCACCCGTCTTCCTACACACCTCTCTCTCCATATCCACCTCTCTCTCCCGATCCACATCTCTCTCCCTATCCACAGCTCTCTCCCTATCCACCTTTTCTCCCTGCCCACATAAATCCCTGCCATCTCTCTCCACACCCACCTCACTCTCCTTGTACACGCACCTTTGTCTCCCTTTCCAAAATTTATCCACGTGCGTCTCATTGTCCACCTCGATCCTCTTGCCCATCTCTCTCTCTCTGTCCACGCCTCTGTCTTCCTGTCGAACTCTCTCTCCATGTCCACTTCTCTGTTCATTTCCATCTCTCTCTTCATGTGTACCTCTCTTCCACTGTTTACGTCTCTAACTTCCTACCCACCACTCTCTCCCTGTCCACCTCTTTTGCTACCCTCCTCTCTCCCTGTCCACTTCTCTCTCTTCATTTACATCTATGTGATTTTAACCTGCAGCAGTACCAAACTTACATAATTAATATTTTATATACACATATAAATAGAAGGATATTTTCAAGGACGAATGAAGTGGCAACATACCTGTTTCGACTTTGTTCCATTTTACTATATTTGATACTGACATTAACACTAAACGACGTTACAATGACGTACCACAATGATTAAGTTATGAACATCGCAATGTCAGATCTGATCGATTTGCTATAGCACATGTAATATCAGATATAAATTTTGAACAATAACAATATACGACATTATTTGAGGCAAAGCTTAAAGTTCCCGATGTCGTTACTGATTAAGCTGCTTACCCTACATTTTTCTCAAAATTGACCGACTGTGCGATACCAACATGCAAGTTTGATTGAAAGCAAATAGATATATGGAGATTTAAACCCTTTATTTGTTGGAGGGACACACACAAACTTATATCAAAATATGGGGTCATACATATATGGAACATTTCACGCACGTTGCTTGAACTTCTATGTTAAAGGGAATTATTCATAGATTGGCAAATTTATATTTTTTATTTTTTTGTCATAGACCCCCGCCAAACATATATTATATATAAACTTGAAATAACTCTCCCTACGAAAATAGCATAATCCAAATATTGTCTCGTTCATGGAAAATCATCAAATGAAATAGATAAAATTGAATAGCTTTCGCCTTCTTCGGCCCCGGCCACATAACTTGTGTGGGGATTGGTCATGGAATTATTTCAACGGCCATTCTCCGCCTACTTCTGATTCGTGTATGGCAGTTGTCAGTTACTGGCATAAGTAAGTGCACCTAGTACTGGTAATCCGCTTATACCGGCAAAACTTGTCCAGGAAAAGTGTGAGTAGTGTGAGTAGGTTAACTGACCGCCATTATATGACTGAAATACTGTTATAAACGGCGAAAATCCAAATAACAAAAACAAACAAAAGTATTATTCGGTATTTAAAACACAACAACACGCGAATCACTGACGTGGCGTTAAAATATACTTTAAAGTTCATGTGACTTAATGGACGAGTGGCAAGAGGCAGAGACATTTGATATATGACTTAATGGACGAGTGGCAAGATGTAGAGACATTTGGACGAGTTGCAAGAGGTAGAGACATTTGGACGAGTGGCACGAAGTAGAGACATTTGGACGAGAGGCAAGAGGTAGAGACATTTGATCCCTTTCTTTATTATTGTGTATATAATTATTGCATTGATGCTTTGCATTGACCGTTACAAGTCGGTGCACTCAGTTTTATTCATGTGAGTTTTGTTTTTGTCATGTGTTTTTGCGATACGTAGTTTTTCGGCGGTTGGTCGTTTGATATAAATAAAGGATAGCGGGCTGCTAATAAGAGTTCTCTCATGCTGTCGCAACTGGAGTTTCGCTTTGTTTATATTTGTTTCAGCCCAGATGCTTTAGTTTTTGCCGTTAAAACATATATTGACATTGTTTACTGTTCTAAATCTTAGTTGTACATACTTTACTTTTGTTAAAATATATTGATATTTATGTTTTGCATTTTGCATGAACGTGTAGTGCAAACCTGCTCAAACAGGAATAGTGTGTATTATCAGTTTTAATTAATATTGGTGGGAACAAGGTCAAATATACTAATAAGAATGTGAATACAAGTATATACGACAACAATAAAATGATTTGGTTTTAGACCAATCAGTCACTGAATAAGAAGAGACAGTGCAACTTAAGTTGAAATCAATAATGCGCATTGGTACTTAAACACAAGTTTTAATGCATATATAAAGAAACAGTTATTAGACAGACAGACATATAGATATACAGACAGACGGACGGACGGACGGACGGACGGGCGGACGGACGGACGGACGGACGGACGGACGGACGGACGGACGGACGGACGGACGGACAGACAGACAGACAGACAGACAGACAGACAGACAGACAGACAGACAGACAGACAGACAGACAGACAGACAGACAGACAGACAGACAGACAGACAGACAGACAGACAGACAGACAGACAGACAGACAGACAGACAGACAGACAGACAGACAGACTCTGGTTTTGACGTAAGTTTTGAACCTATCTTTCTCAGGTTGATTATTAAAAAAGCAAACATTGGTATATATTATATGTGTCAATAGAAATATAAGCAAATGTCATGTTTGAAATTAATGAACCATGCACCTTATTTTTTTATATTTAGCAGGCGTATAAAGAGTCCGTTTAAATGCAAATGAGAGTCGTTCGGCAAATCGACATGCAAGGCAGACGATTTAAATATAGACAATTGTAGCGTATTTAAACAAAACAGAAAAACACAATTCCCCTATTTCTCCTATTTTCAGTAAATACATTATCCACTGATAATCAACTAACTTAAATCGACTATATTTTTAGGATATGGTTCGCCGGGACTGGTTACATGCTCGCGTCATCACATGGTTTGCACGTATGGCCTTTACATGCTTACTTTAACTGTGCCCTTAACTAAATTTTCGAAAATGTATTTTAACACTTGAGAGTTTACACTTTATTCTATTTCGTTTCCTTTTGTTGTGAACGAACATAAATGCTTCATTAATCTGGACCGAAACCAGAAAACATAATTTACATTGTCATGTGTTCATTGATATAAGCAGTATTTATTGATATGTTGATTTACACCGCGTTGTGGGAACCCAGTGCATTAATTAAATCGCGTGATAAGCAAGCAGACCAAAAGAAATACACAATTGTTAACAATAATCTGTTTGTTTTATGAGAAGTGTGTTTAAGCTGACCGATAATTGCATAATGGTTTATAATTTGGCTTATCGTTTCTATTTTAATGACAGTTCCTCGTTTGCATTTTAAGTTTAAAACTGCAATTGAAGTAAAGTAAAAACAGTGTTCCTCTAAACACAACACTCGATTCTGCAATATGTTTTCCACAAATCAACATATTTGCAGCGCGAACAAACTAAATACAATAGTTTGATTATTTGCAAATCAGCATTAATGTGTTTATATTTTATCCTCAAATCGATATAAATGCCACAGCGCAATCAAAATACTATTGAAATTTCTTGTATATATCAACCGTTTGTTAACATTTTGTCCTCGAATTGATATACATACCCCAGCACAAACAGTACACTCTTGATTGCGCGAATATATCAACCATTAAGCATCCACGTTTAACTTTGTTTCAAGCACAGTTCAATACAATGTATAAATCGCATTGCGCAACAGTACAATGTTTTCATTGCTTTTATATTTATATTCAACATCACATTAATCATATTTCAGTGGACATACCACCTTCACTCGAAGTTGTGTTAAAGAAGAAAAAAGAGGACACCCATCTACCGATTGAATGTTCTTTGCACAGCGATATATCTTCTAAATTTGCGAATAAAAAATCAAACAAAACAAAGACAATTGCAGATTGCAGCACGAACATTAATAGTTGCTATCTCAGTAAAAAATAAAAAGCACAAAGCTACGCAATTGCTAAATCCGACGTAGGTGGGATTCTTTTTATAATCGACATCGGTGAGGATGCGTTCGGGACGTACACGTGCTATGAGACCTACAACGTCTCGAATTGGGCTGCAGTGGACGTGAGCTTAAAAGATATACACACGTCAACGCATTCCGCAACGGGCAAAGTCGTCGAAGGTATTTTTTCTGTTATCATTAAATATCACTAGTTTTCGGATAAACGGCATATACAACAAAGGCAGCTGGACGCAAATTTTAGGTTCATTTTGTTCATTACATATGTTCATCACTCGTTTCGGTATTAAATATCAAGCATTTAAAGCTCAAATCAATATAATTTAAAATGTAACGTCATTGCACTAGTTCAATGTCATGTAAACACCGACCCTCTCTCTCTCTTCAATGCGTTATACCGTGCATTTACAGAATGAGTAGATAAATAATTTCAAATCACACAATGCTGTAATATTTCATAAGATGTGAGAGACATGGTTAGGAATACTTGTCACGCGCTCCTTGCACAGAAATCGTTGGTTTTACATAACAATTTTGATCTTCAGTTTTCACTTAAAAACAACTTAAATGTTTTTTAGAAGCTGCGTTACATGTAATGCCAGTAAAGTATTATTCCAGTTTAAATTGTTTTTGCACAATAATCTGTTTAGTAGAAAGCACTCTCACGTTGATCGGAGTTTTGCTAGATGGTGTCCAGATCGTGCTGTTGATGGTTGGCCTTGGCAGCCTTGTCTGAAAAGGGAACATTTGCGAAAATGGTAAACATATTTGTAAATATATACAATGTAAGTTGAGGGGAATTGGAATACAATTATTTTACTATTATCAAACTAGTTTGTGATCGTAAAATTTAAAGTGAATTATTGCAATCTGGATAAGCTCTTTTGTAAATGTATACGGTGCAAGTAGATCATAATTATATTTTATCTATTCGTAAACGCATACATAATTGCAAAAGAAATTGGTTTGTAACGTAGCACGAAATTTCGTGTCTTGAGTGCATACAAAGTAGAAAATTATAATTGTATAGAGCGATTTTATTGACCTGGCACTTATGAATATTCCGTTTAATTTCGTAAATCTATTTTAAGCAACTTACTCACATAGGAGAAGTAGACGCGAATATGTATCGATTAAATCTTTATTCCGTTACAGTTTATACTGTAGTGCAGTAGTAAGCACCCACAGTTCGTAAGCGTGATGTTTTAGGTTTAAATCCCAGAACAGGCACTTTTAATTAATTTAATGTATTAAATAAATTTAATTTATTTATTGGATCATTTTGCTGACGTCATGACATGGAATCTAATCATCAACCTCGAATTTGACACAGAAGAGATATGCACCGATATTGTGAGCGAAACAGATTCGTTGTGAATGCATTTTTATGTAGATAAAGTGAATTAACTAATTACAGTAAAACAAATGAAAAAGGGTAAACACGCTGTAATAAAGAAAAATGTCACGATAATAAGTGATGTTAAAGCAAAAGAAATTAAGAAGAAATAAAGATTGTGGATGGATTCGAACCACATATATTGTGATTTAAAGTTTAAACACTATCCAGAGCGCCATTCTTCCTGGCACTTGTTGATGGTTTTTTTGTTATATGAAATCCGTGATTTATACGCTAGATAAACGTTAAACCGATATAAATGAAACAGCCGAGCGCTACCGGTGATTAATGAGTGCCAGGTCAATAAAATCGCACTATATATTGATTTCAATACACTTGGATCATAAACTACAAGTTTTGTTTAAATATCTGAAATCTATAATACCATTTCCAAAATCAATGGTCCCGATAACAAAAGCTTTGTCATCATTTACATTCGTTTCAATGGCATGCTTATTAAGCGTTAATTTTCGAATAATTCAAACCAGACTGTTGTTATGAGCCAGTTCTCTGTTCAATACAATGTTGAAATGAATTGTGTTGTGTACATTGAAATATTAAACATTGTCATTCAGTGGAATTTAGGCCAAATGGTAATACGATATTTAATGAGAAATTTAATTGAATATAGGTGTACATATTGAGTAATGGAATGCTGAATGGTAACAAATTTCAAGTTAATTAGATGACATGTCGAATTAGAAATCAATCCGAACTTTATTTTAAGTTTTAAGATGCTGATTTGCATCGCGATCTCAGCTGTAATATTGACCATTATAATACATACGTTTTTTATTATTTATTCCTGTTACAGGTTGCTATTTATTCACAAAGGTCTCAAGAGAATCCACAAAAGAGAATGTCAACTTTTGTTTAACCTACCAATGGGCACATTTACCAATTTTAGAAATTTTTGTTGCATGTTTACACATAAAGACAAGGGTGCAACTCTGATGCTACCTTTAGTTTCGTTGACATTAATACAAGTAAAACACATGGAAATTCACATTTAAGGACGTCGTAGAACTTCGGTTTTAAATGAGGTCGTAACATAGCATATGCGTAACACAAAAGCACGGACTTTATTATTCGTACTCCTTTATTAAAATAGCTGTTTTCAAAGTTGGTGAATTTTGTCATCGAGACTATAGAAGAAATAATGGACGTTTCAAGTCAAATGTCTGAACATATGTTGACTCAAATGTAAATGAGACGTACAGAAATGGAATAGAAAATAGTATCAGACACAACTATTTAAAAATTATAAATTTAAAGACGATACGAATTCGAGACTGTAGTACTTAGGACTTCATCAGCAGACTAAAAGGATTAGCCTACTGGGGATAAACACCTTTTAGTCTGCTGATGAAGTCATAAGTATTAGGACGTTAGCTTTCCATTCGTTGTGTTGGTTGTAAAAAGTATAATTGAAGACATTATATTGGTTATGAATACCGCACAGTTTAGCTTTCACCAAAATACTGTGTAGGTTGTGTAATAAATTGATATTTCATTAGTCATGGAAACACAAATTACTCTCCATACCACACAGGTTAGTTTAAAGAAATAAATTGTACAGCAAAGAAATGCCACGCAAGTCATAACATAGTTTGGGTTTTAAATGCTGGTATGAATGCGGACCAGTACATCTAATTTAATCCCTCCGTATTATGACTTATAGAATTACAATCCACCTTTAGCCTTCAACGTACAATTAAAAACGCATGACCTCTAGTACGATTGCCAATAATACTGAAACTTACACTGTGCCCATACTTTCCAAAGGTACCTTAAAAACGCATGACCTCTAGTACGATTGTCAATGTTACTGAAACTGACACTGTGCCCATACTTTCCAAAGGTACCTTACGAACAATAGTCTTTGTGGCAAGAAAAAAACAGCATTATATACTGAGTAGTATTATAATATATGTCTATAATTATTATGTTAAGTGATATTTATAATATGGATCTGATGTTGTATCATTCACAAATAGCGCATATTTAATTTCATAGTATGATTAATTATTCTTTATTACAGAGACGATACTAAGAACAACACGGTTGAGGATTTCAAAACTAGCATGGCTGCTGAACCGGAAATAGAAGAAGTTCAAACACTAAAACGTCAGCCAGTGGATTTGTACTCGCGGAGTGTTTATTATAATAAATATAGTTAGGTTGGAGTAACGGAACAGATTTTCTATCATGATTGCCTGTCACACACTCTTACATGTCATTCAAATAATCATTTCCATACATGTAAGTCTGTATTGCTTTTAGTTGTTAAATTGCAAAACAGCACAAATTAAATGAAAAATAAACGAATGTAAACCGTCCAAGCATAGAGCAATTAAATTGTAATTCTATTGAATATTGTATTGTATTAATAGTTTATTTGACATGCAGTGGTGAACTGTTATGATTTATTTATTTTATTTACATTTATATCAAATGTGATGCAGTCGGGTAGTATTTGAGCACGCCTATAAATCGGTGTGAACATCAACAGAAAATAGTAATGTTTGTGATTTCTATTTCTTCGTATTGTGTGCAGTATGCAATGGGTAATTTGCCCGAATAAAGGACCTATAGTAATCCATAAATTGTCCGTACTGCTGATGCATTTGGAAGTTGACATTTTTTATAATCAATACAAAAAGCATAAGTTAACAAAAATATTTTATATTAACATAACATGCATTATTATAATTTGTATATTTTTACATTTTGGTATTTGAACTGAAAAAACTACATTTTGGTGTTAAAATATGATCTATATTTTATTACGCATATGTATTTTTTGCATATACATACACGCCATATATGAATTTATTGTTTGAAATTCATGTATTTGTGTGTAGTTGTTTTATCACAGTTTACTTTATAAAGGTACGTTTCTTTTGTCTTGTTTTTATTTTTTATATTGAAAAAAAAAACACACAAAATCTCCACAAAATTGTAAACATTTGCGTGTACAGTGTTGTTAGTTCTGTCAAAATATGTTTGTATGCTTGAGGCCAAAAGAAGCTGATCAGATTGGTTGCGGATGTAAACTATCTTAATACAATACAAAATGTCAAGAAATCGAGAATACATATATCGCAAAGTGTTCCTGACATACGTTGAAAATGTTCTGAATGCTACTCTAAATGTAAACGTACCCGAATTGACGAACTGATTTCAACACAATGGATTCACCATGCCACAGTTTTCACTGTGTTTAAATTTAAAGTGAATAACTAACGCAACGAAAAAAAGCTTGTTGGAAGATTTACAACAAGATTGTTTGAAATTAAGAAAATGAAATAATATATCATCAAATTATTTTAATATAATTATATATTGGTAACGATGCTTAAAACGACAGTACCAATATATGGTTGATCTTTTTCAAGGCTTGTTTTGTCAATACAAACCAGATTTAAATACTTATCCATTAACCGAAACGAAGAAGTTGCAGTTTAATATTAAAGGGAGAATAGCCATGTACATTCTGTTTCTGCCTGAAAAAACAACAACAACAACACAACAACAAAACACAGCGGTGAACGTAATAGAGTAATATATGCTAGTTTTCTTGAACAAACTTACTTTAAAAAAATAATATATATATTTTTTGATACAGTACAGTATAGAAGGTGGGTTCAAATTACTTCATTTTATATGTCAAACAAATTATATAAGAGAACTTTAATAGCTGTACATTCCTTGACGGCGGGAGTTAAACGTGTCAAATACCTTTTTCTATATCAACAACACGGTGCGATATTGCACGCAGTTTATAAAGACGAATAAGAAGCCCTTAGTTGGGGAATGAATCGCAAGGTTAATTTTGGAAATGAAAAGCGACGTACATGAACGCGGATATATTAACAGATATATTAAATACTATATTTAAAGTGTAATTAGGATGCATATGATGACATGCCCGGTATAACATCCTGTATGGCATCGAGTTTTTCTGTCAAAATTGTCTTCTATTGGCATAAGTGGTTCTCTTTTGAACTGGTTCTCCTTCTACTTGTCGAACAGAAAACAGCGTGTTGTCTTTGCGAACACATCTTCCTCTTGGTCCTCTATTAACGCTGGCGTTCCTCCAGGATTGATCCTAGGCCCACTACTTTTTTAATTTACATAAACGATATCTTCAATGACATTGAGGCCATCGTACGTCTATTTGACGACGATACAAATCTTTACGTCATTGTTGAAAATCCTATTATGTCTGCTCAAATGTTAAACACTGATTTATCTCGAATTATTGAATGGTCAAATACGTGGCTGGTGTCGTTCAATCCAGCAAAAACAAAGTCCGTCTCTTTATCACATAAACGAAATAAACCCAATCACCCGGATCTTCTTACGGACGACGTCCCAGTATCTCAAGTCAGGTTACATAAACATCTTGGATTAACTCTATCAGAGGATGCAAAATGGGCATCTCATATCTCTGTCATGGTTAACAAAGCTTTGCAGAGAATCGGAATCCTCCGTTCTTTAAAGTATGTACTATCCCGCGCAAGCCAAGAGCGTATGTACATTGCCTTTATTCGACCCCTCTTAGAGTACGCCGATGACGTATGGGACAATTGTTCTAACAAAATCATCAACGATATTGAAGCAGTCCAAAACGAAGCTGCAAGGATCGTAACTGGAGCCACCAAGTATTGTAACCTTGATCGTCTCCTGTTGGATCTAAACTGGGAATCTCTTGCCGTAAGACGACGAAACCATAAACTTCTACTTCTATTCAAGATGAAAAATAATCTTACCCCAACATACCTGTCTAACCTGATTCCTGTGTATTCTGACCCGACCTATTCACTTCGGTCCTATTCTCCCATCGCCCACACGTAATCCAACTACTATACTAGACATTAAGCGAAAGCTTATGAAAAAGCAAAGCACAAGATCACTTACCCTTTACAACATTGGTAATAGAACATTACAGATTCATCACTGGCGCCTTCGCCTGGGATGTGGCACACGCAATTACGAGCTTTATCGTTGGAACATCATGGACACTCCGTTCTGTTCCTGTGGTGAAGAAGAAACACCAACCCACTACCCTCTCCTTTGCCCTAGATTCAATAGTGCTCGCAATTCCTTTCTCTCAAAGCTGACATGTCCAATGACTCTAAACAATCTCAGTTTTGGTGATGACCGGTTATCATTTGAAGATAATAAATACGTTTTCCAGCTTGTCCATGATTTCATTGCAGCAACTAAACGCTTCGCTTAGACGGTGTTTTTGATCGATCCTCCCCGACTCCCTTAAGGTGTGTGACAATGTGAAATTCATTTGATATTGAAATAACTTATAGTTCAGAATAGTCGATATTTTTCACTAAGAGCTAAGCACATTTTGTTCTGTCATATTACTTAGAACTTAACTACCGTATCCAACCAAGCGACAAAATGTTCTTCTGCAACTACAATACACTCATAACCAACTGATTAAATGTGCACATTATCTTCGTAAACTCCAGCATGGAAAATAACTCGCATAAGCATCTTCGATGCTTGGTTTCTAATCCATAAAATACCATATCATTGTTGTATGTGCACATGTTAATTATGTTGTACATTCATGAACAAATAAATATGTTTAATCTAATAGCTCCTATAAGAGATCACGTGTTAGTAGCCGAAGCCTGCCCAGCCTGCAGCCTATCTTCTCAGATCTATGATTGTGCTGCTTTTTGTGTTGTGTATTATGGTGCTTTCATCAAATGCGTATATATTTGTGTTTATTTAGAAATATTATTTTAAGTGCAGTTATTTATTAAACAAATTTATGGATGAAGAAGTGGTGAGTGACAATAATGGGTTTGGCTTTGAAATATGGGTGACGGAATTACAGTTACCTCGGACAGTTACCCAGCAGCTCCGACCGGAAGAGCTTGTCACCAAAGACGCGTTGTTGTTAGTAGAAGAAATAACCTGAAGGTCATGAGCTTACCTCTCGGATGCACTTAACTAATTAAATCAGAGATTAGAAAGTGGAACGACAGCGAATCCCGTATCCGATGGCCTAGGTGAAAAGACAACATCTTCTTCCGGTGTTGCAAACGTTTGATAATTATGTCAGTTACGAGTTCTTGGCACACTTCTTTTGAAATAAGCTTGTTTATTTCAACGTCCTTTACTTCGTTGTTCATTCGAGGACTTCGGTAATTAACGTTTGATACTTACAATTGCGTCACGTGTTTTCTGAAAAATTATTGTATGTTGTTTAAACGTGCACATTTAAGCTTGGCTCTAAGATCAATGCACATGTGTGTTTCGTGTGTCTTTCCTTATCTACTGGCGGTGAATGTTTGTAGAATCAGTCGATCATTTGAATGAAAGTTGATTTCCGTAATAATCGATTTGTCACAAAATGAAATATTATGCATATCTTCGGAATTGGAGCAAGTTTTGTTGACATAGTCAAGGGAAATATTTACATTTTGCAAAACTGATGTTTATGTATTTTGTAATGTCATTGAGTTGTTGACTGAAGAACAGCTTGTATTGTTTTCTATTTAGCAGACACGCGCAGGTCAAATTGTACATCATGAGTGTACATGCAGCGTACCAGAGAAGAATTTGTACGATATCTTTACAAGACGATCCTTTTTCATCCACAAATATAATTCTTGTGCAGCAGTTTTTTACTGATTCAGCTTGGAATAACATATATGTCTTTGCAAAATACTTCATAGTTTCCCGTAACTTAGAAAGATTCCCGTCCATTTAAGATTTAACGAATTATCACGCTGTTCAGAAGAATCACCACCAACAGACGCCATCGTTTTCTTAGATGTTCACAATTAAGAATGTACACTTGTATCAGTTCTACTCGCTAGATTTTCGATAAAAACACACCAAGATGGACGCTTCTTTTTAAAAATACTATTCAGGTAAATACAAGGTTAGGACATTTGTTAAAGATTTTTTTCCGTCCGATATCCAAACCTAGTTTAGTACGTTCCGGACCTGATGTCGTAAGTTATAGTGTTGATATATAGAGAATAACATGTTACTGACTTGTCTTGTGGAATATATCAGGTGAGGCTTAGAATAATATAACGGCGAAGCTCGCAAACTGAAATGGACTGCAACGGTCGATTTCATTGGAGAACACGCATCGACGAATTGTTTTGAGACGCCATTTTCATGATTTTGGAGTTGTATATTGAAATTTATATTTTAAAGATCGTTTCAATAATGACTATAGCGTGTTCAATTTTTGGTCAAAACATGTTTTAGACTCATCATAAACGGATTCTGTGTAGTGACTTTTAGTTCATTTATTTAAAATTTATTGAAATAACTGTGTATGGCTTGATAAATCATCCATGGAACAATACATTTGTATGTTCCATTGATGACGTCATACCACTACCAAAGTGCGGGTTTATGTTAATTAAAAAAAAATAACGTTTTGTGAATTATGACGATTACACATAATTAAGCTATATACCTTCTTAGTATCAAATGGTTTGTTTTGTTAAATCTGATACATTTTTACTGAAAATGTTGACTTTAGAAGCGGATTTCGAGTAATATGACGTACCTCCATACATTGACTGATATAAACGCTACTGACCTGATATAAACCAAAATATCAGACACGTTTGTATCAGGCCGATATCAGCATAGTGGTATGATAAATAGAGACTTACAGGCTACTTCCTGGTCTTGTGTAATATATGAGTTATAGCTTAGAGTAATATAACGGCGAGGCTTGCCTAGCCGTTATTTTATTCGTGCCAAACCTGATATATGGATATATAGAATACAGATATATAGGAGTACGTACATATAATTGTTAGTTACCTAAATTAATCAATATGCTAAAATTAATACACCCTTTGCGATATTGTTTCTACATTATATTAAATATACTACTTATATAAATACATTATTTTGTTTAAGTATATTTATCAAAACAGTGGATGGACACGTTAAAGTTAACGGTTCAAATGCCGAGTCACCGCGTATTACACATGCCATTATGGCCACAAAACAGAAACAACCGTTCACCACAACAGACAACGGGTTACCAACTACAGTAGATAAGTGAAATGGTCAATGTGGGGCCAATTCTCGAATGAAAGTGTTTTGTTTGACTTTCGCGTAAATGAATGCTTTCAGGAAAAAATAATTTCTAGATACATTGGAATCTCTCAGATTGCAAAGTCACGTTTTCTTTCCATTTCAAAAATATGTTTATAGGGATCAACCCATGTTATATGCTTAAAAATAAACATACCGGCTAAATATGTTGACAATGTGTTTAGTTGTGATAGCATTTGCTTCTGCTGATATGGAATGTAAGTATACACATACATGTGTTTTATATTCTTAACTTTCTTTTATAAAGCAGAAGTTTACATGTACTTATATACTGACACCATTAAGATTTAATATAAATATGCTATATTTACATATGTTCGGTATGAGTATTAAATACGACGATTTTGTTGTTTGTTAGACTTTACTAAGAAGGTTACAGCGCCACTAAAGTCTGCCACGGGTGAGACCATCCAGGACAAGGGCAAGCAGATGAAGAGATGGGTGGAACACTATTCCGAACTATACTCCAGACAGAACCAAGTTACAGACGATGCCCTTGCTGCCATTGTAAGCCTCCCTCTCATGGCTGAACTGGACGAGAAACCCACTGTGGCAGAACTGAAGAAGGCCATTGAGAGCCTGTCCTCAGGGAAAGCGCCTGGGAAGGATGGCATACCACCAGAAGTCATCAAGTGCGGTGACAGTACACTGAGGAAACATCTGTACGACCTCCTCTGTCAGTGCTGGGAGGAAGGAGCAGTACCTCAGGACATGAGAGACGCCAACATCGTTACCTTGTACAAGAACAAGGGTGATAGAAGCGACTGTAACAACTACAGAGGAATATCTCTCCTGAGCATCGTAGGCAAAGTCTTCGCACGTGTCGTCCTGAACAGACTGCAGAAGCTTGCTGACAGAGTATACCCAGAGTCACAATGCGGGTTCCGCTCGGGAAGATCAACCATTGACATGGTCTTCACCATCAGGCAACTGCAAGAGAAGTGCAGAGAGCAGCACAAGCCCCTCTTTCTGGCCTTCATAGACCTGACCAAGGCGTTCGACCTTGTCAGCAGGGATGGGCTCTTCACAGTCCTAGCAAAGATTGGCTGCCCACCGAGACTCCTGAGCATGATCAAGTCGTTCCATGACGACATGAAAGGCACAGTTCAATATGACGGCTTGACGTCAGATGCCTTCGACATCCGCAGTGGCGTCAAACAGGGCTGTGTCCTCGCTCCCACTCTCTTTGGCATCTTCTTTGCCGTCCTGCTGAAGCACGCCTTCGGATCATCGACCGAAGGTGTTTACCTCCACACTCGGTCAGACGGCCGACTGTTCAACCTGGCTCGCCTAAAAGCAAAGAGCAAGGTCCGGGAGGTAACTATCAGAGACATGCTGTTTGCAGATGACGCTGCTTTGGCCACCCACACAGAAGAAGAGCTACAGAGCCTGATGGACCGCTTCGCAAAGGCATGCGACGAGCTCAGCCTGACAATCAGCCTGAAGAAGACAAATGTGATGGCCCAAGATGCTGAACCACCTTGTATCACCATCAACGACTATGAACTAGAGGTCGCCAGCCAGTTCACATACCTTGGCTCCACTATCACCGACAATCTCTCACTGGAAGCAGAGATCAACAAGAGGATCGGCAAGGCATCCACAACCTTGGCCAGGTTGTCGCAAAGAGTGTGGAACAACAGCATGCTGTCGATAAACACCAAGATCAGTGTGTATCGTGCCTGCGTGCTAAGCACTCTCTTGTATGCCAGCGAAACCTGGTCTCTGTACTCCTCGCAGGAGAGGAGGCTGAGTGCCTTCCACATGCGCTGCCTCCGTCGCATACTCGGGATTACATGGAACGATCGTGTGACAAACAACAAGGTGCTGATGCGAGCCAAGATCCCCAGCATGGTCACTCTCCTCCGTCAGCGTCGCCTTCGATGGCTGGGCCATGTGCGTCGAATGGACGATGGCCGGATCCCCAAAGACATCCTCTACGCAGAGCTTGCCTCCGGCAAGAGAACAACGGGACGGCCACATCTCCGCTTCAAGGATGTCTGCAAGCGTGACCTGAAAACACTCGACATTGACCTGAACACCTGGGAAGAGCTTGCTCAGGACAGATCCAGCTGGAGACACACTGTAACCACTGGACTGAAAGCTGGCGAGGCGAAACTCCGCCAGCTTGCAGATGACAAGCGAGCTCAGAGAAAGAGCAAGCAACTGCATCCTGCAGCAGACTCAACCTACAATTGCACCAAGTGCAACAGAGACTGTCACTCCCGTGTGGGTCTGTACAGCCACAGCAGACGCTGCATGACCAACTAAAACATATCCAAGGGGCGCCAATCCATTGTCTTCCGAGACTTAAGGATGCCAATGATGAATGATGAGACTTTACTATTAAAACAAGTTGTTCAGGTTACTGACAATAACAAATGATAAACTATGCTTTCAGCTCCAAAACCACCACAGTTTGACATTAAATTGTTATCGGCATCTACAGTTGGCCTTTCGTGTACTGTTAGTAATTCCTCAACAATGTTTACGCACTTTTATAGACGTAGAAACGATGATTTAAACACGATAGTAACTCTATTATCCAGCGATAAAGAGTGTATTGTCAAACATGAGTTACAACCGGAAGCAGTCCACTGTTTGTGTGAGGACGTTTATATGACTAAAAACAAAAGCTTTTTATCCACTTGTCAGCATGTATACGATTCAAACAATGAAGGTACTTATTTAATGGGCTCCACTGAAAAAGAAACTTGTCCACGTCATATTATTTTTTAGATGTTCTCTATTTACTTCCGACAAAACGTAATGATTGATTGCTATTAATTAATGATTTGAAAAACAAATGTGTATGCTGTTTATGTGCGTTCACTTATTGATGGTAATGGGATTTGTATTTTAATTCTCATATCGTCAACTTTATTCTTAACACATTAACGTTATGTATGAATTCATTATCACCAAGGAACGAGCGAGCGGACGACGTCAGATGATGAAGCATCGATAACACCAATCGTATCTTTAAACAAGACAGATGGACCGTGGAAAACTACGAGGTTTCAAGACATCATTAACAGTAAGAACAATGCTCACTCAACTATTCGGGATTGTTTTGCAAAAAATCACTTTAGGAATATATAGTTAGTTTGTATAGAACGCTTCAAAACTTGTTATACTTGATGTGTTCAATATTTGTTAGGTATTGTACAATAATTGTTAAGATTCAGGCTGCCTGAATATGATAGTTTAACATATTAGATCTATACACAAGAACAACGTGCTAATGTATATATACATATGAATGAAACAGAGTATTTAAGATATAACTTATTCTTTATTGCGAAGAAACCACCGAAAGTACAACCGTATCGCCATTAAATGCAAACTCGAATACGCAACCGTCTCTGTAAACAAGACCGATGAACGATTGGAAACATCCACACCTCAAACATCCATTAATGGTACATAATGAACATTTACAATTGCTATTCTCCAATTTTCTTCTTAGTTTAACATGTACCTGTAATTAACATCATTTGTAATTGCATTCCTAAAAATTATAATTTATTGATATTTGTTGGACACGTTATTATATCGCGGTAGTTTTATAAAGTTGAAGATGTCTATATTGTTCAGCAGAAGAATATTTTAGATTATTAAAATAGTTTGATTCTGTTTTTCTAAATATATTCAGAGGGCGTGTATCAAATGTTAATAATCATCAGTACTGCTGGTGTGGCAGTAGTACTGTTTGCGGCTACGTTACTAATTTACGTCTTCAGGAAATGCAACATGCACTCAGGTTGGACACTACTAAATTTACATAGATTTTTTAAACATACTGTTAAAACAAATTAAGAATATGATGTGTTTTCCATAAGTAGAAATTAAGTACCTACAGGCGAATATAAATGCAGCTCTTATAAGCATCGCATCGCATTCGTGTGTTTTCTATCAGATAATTGCGATGATACCCGGTGTAAAGAGCATCTTAGCACTTTCGTAAGAAGTACATAGCTTAGCAAATAAATAAATATAAATTCGTGTTTTGTTGTATATGATATGAATGTTATATATACTGAATGCACATAGGTACGCTTCATATTAAATACCCCGCTGTTTTATAGAAGCAACTAGCCTCAGGGGTCGTGACCTTGCTGGCATTGACCGAAATACCGAAAATGAGGCCGTAACCGAAAGACAACGCTCAACAGTGGACCACAATGAACGCATCCCTATGATCGTTATGCCGCCAATGGCTGAGAGCTATCCTCGCTCACAAGACGAAATTACACAAAAACATGTGACAGAGCCTGACCAAGGACGTACAAGTGTGCACTATTACGAAATAATACCAGACATTCCAGATGCTGATGTTCCAGGTCATAAAGGTAAATAAACGGTCGAATATAGTTTTATTTTAAAATGTTTAAAATGTTTTTCAAAATGTTGGCTATATATTGTTTATGTCACAATAATATTTGCTATGCAGATTATGATCAAGGTGTTACTCTTACAAAAATGTGCATATGCCATAGAAAGAATTGCGTTTCAATGTGGGTGTTGCACTGCAGTTTATATGAAAGTTTTACGTTACAATTGATGACAATATGTTTACGTGTATGAATCTGTACCAGCCATTATAATTCACTTCAATACTATTTTTAATTGTAGCCATAAACCAGGAACACGTGTAATTATACAAGCTACAAAAAGTTAAAGTGTACAAATTAAGACAGAAACAATAAAATCTTCATCTAAGTGTATGCCTTATATCTTTTCAAGTTGGTCGATAATCTATATGAGAAACGCTTCATTTGCTAGAAACTATACAAACACCAATTCTGAAAGTAGATCTGTTAGCAATATCTACATGACGAATTGCTTTTGAGAAATCTTAAACGATATATTCTGTGACCATGTCGCGTTTCATAAATGTTTAAATGTATTTGTATTATAATAGGTTTGCAATGCGTCCTGCAGACAAGTTATGGTCGTGAAACGTAACGTTTCAGTTGCAATTTAATACAAATTATGTATCATGTGTTCTTATAATTCAAGTTGTTTGCTATGAGAGTCTTCTTCAAACGAGAACCGGAGAGAAATCGCAGTATACTGCCTTAGCCAGCAGCTAGAACAAAAGTATTCCTCGTTGTTAACTGAAGTACTAGCTAACCTTGGCACAAAACATCTAAGATGTTTTAGTTTTTTTATGGAACAGCAACGCTAGCTATAATGGGGAAATTGTATATATGTCGGCATTTCAATTAAATTCAAAACCAGTTGTATGGTTGAACTGTTTATGGCATTACACACAAACCGGTACCCACATTTATTTAATTTAATATTTACACAGTTTTTATTTTATAATGTAAATGTTAGTATGAACAAGCTCATATGTTCAACAGTGTTTATTTTTAACTAGAAGCCGTGCACTAATATAAAAACATATTTGTGTTATTTTACATATTCACATATTCACAGTTTGTAATTGTATGATATTATGGTTTATTATATTTTCAAGGATTCATTGCCATTTGTTATTATTCACAATTGTTATTAGATATATTGTATTAGTGTATATGCATATGCTACTTGCATATTGGTGTGTATTTGTAAACTGTATTGTTTTGATACACCATTGAAAATATTTGTATACTATGTGACAAGCATGTTTTATAACTCTACAACTGTATGTGTCTTCTCTGAAAGCGCTGAATAAATTAAAAACACCCACTTATTTTGTTATGTTTATATGTGCAAGTATGTATATGATAATACTAATAAGTATATCAAGTATTCATGAATAATGCGAAAATTTAACAGCTTAAATATGAAAGATACTTCAATATATGTCAACGAATTTTTGTTGAGAAGTTAAAATTACTGTTTGACATTATAAGGATTCAAGCAACGTTTTGACTGCACCTCGTATTTGTGTAGTTCTTATATAATACCATTAAGTATAGACAGTAAACATGAATAGTACACGCATCACGAACACACCAGTAACACGATTATAACATTGAAATCAAAATCGCCTCATGCCAACAAAAGCGATAAGGCAATATACTTATACATCAAACAAGAGGGCCACGTGGCAATAAAGTGCTCACCTCAGTATGAAGATCTGGGCCTTGCAGTTTCAGGGGAGAAGATTTTTAAGTCGTTCTGCTATTTAAGTCTATATAAACCATATGAACCCCAGGGCGAGTCTAGTTTTGACCGCAAGGGAATAATTTGAAAAGAAAACTTTGTAGAAGGCCACTAGAGGATGACACATAGCAAATATGCAAGCTCTCAGCCTTGCAGTTTCAGAAGAAAATCTTTTTTTTCAAAGTTTTCCCTTTTAAAATATATTTTAGCTCTGGTGATCAACATATGTAGCGGATTCGAACGTTTCAACATTTTAAAAGAGGGTTTCACCTAAGAATCATTGCTGTGAACATTGGTTAAAATCTGCCCAGCGGTTTAGGAGGGGATGTTGTTTGAATGAAAATGCTGATGGACGACGGACGACACAAGATGGACGACTGACAAAAGGCGGAAACAAAAGCTCAAAATGTGCTCAGGTGAGCTAAAATGACACTAAACGCTATAGTTAAAAACAAGTGATTTATTATCTATTTATTATTAGACAATTCTGTTTGGAACATGTTTACGTTTATAAAGACAATAACACTGTATGTGACTGAACTTAGACTAGAGTTCTGACTCTGTTAAGTGTTGAGTTGTAAAAATCGGAAATTAAACGAAGAAACATGACATTAATTGACGGGAATAACATGAATTAACAATTGAAACCGCACACTGTTACACACATTCTGACTAACGTGTGACTTCATTTCCGATGTATTAAATGTCCGAATGTGTGTATGTGCGTGCGCGCGTGTGTGCGTGCGTGTGTGCGAAATTCACCAAAAAGGCTACGATTTTTGAACCGTTGATTATTTAGATATGAGCTATACAATAGTTAACATCTTATTATTGTAAATGAGATATCAGGTACATGCGTAACATTCTTATTTTGGAATTGCCTTGCTGACAACATTATCCTTAGTATAGATAAGATTAATTTGTTAATTTCATTATGTTTAAAGTTAACAGTAACACACATGGTACAAACGCTATAATAGTAAATAATTTTTAATGCTATGTTTGTGTGTGTGTCATTGATTTAACTGATTAAATATAATGTACACAAAACCATGGGAGCTTTCCATACTACTTCCACATCATTCCTTGTAACTGTACATACACCTATTAAAATATTACAGCTAATAACGCTAATCCACAAGTCGCTGTCCTTGAAATGAAATCGTATTGTATGCATGCCGTTTGATGTATTTGTGTATTGTTCGATCCTATGTCCGATATATAGATCTTATCAACAAATCTTAAGTGGTGAATTATAGGAAACATGTTTACGCTACTAGGACCGGGTGGTCGTTTTTTCTCTGTGGTGCATGCATTTGCATTGAAGTTTCAGATTTGTCTTTTGGCTGTTGATTTTTAAGTTATGCTATTTTGTGTTGAACGTATAGATTTATCGTACCTGCGATTTCGTGCCGCATACATGTAAATATTTTTGAGGGAATTAGTCACAGATTGGCAAATCGACATTTTTCTTTTTTTTTCATAGACCCTCAAAAGAAAAAAAAAAGAACACCATAATATATTTACAATATATTAAATAACGCATTTTAAACAAAAATATATTAGTTTGTAACAAGTCAATTTAATGCCTTCTATGAAGGTTATGGCTCAATGGTGCTTCAAAAAATCGCCACTAGGAAGGAACTGTTAATTGTATATACATTTTCGAGTAATAAACATGTCATATTTTTGTTCATTCTTAAACTTGTCCATATATTTCTGTAAATTCGGCTTTGTGGGTGGATAAAAAAAAAGGGTTCAGTTTGTTTTGAGGAACACAGAAAATATTTGTTTAAACACGAATACATTCTCATATGCATGTCTTTTAAAAAGGGAGATAACCAAAATATGCTACGGCATTATGCACTTAAATTGCACTTGTTTACTTCCGCTCATAGAGATAGTTAACAAGTCTGTTGTGTAGCAAATAATTTGAATGCGATATGTTTTATTAATTATGTATTTAATGTATAGTTTGGAATGGGTACAACAAAAAAGTGTTGTTAAACGTACATTTCTACTGGCGCACGTTAAATGCCAAATTATGTACACAATTTGTATTACATTCGCCGTCGTTAATTTGTATTTGACAGGTCGCACGAAGGTATTATAACATTTCATATGTTTATTATCTATTTTCCAATTTGAATCCAAAAATTGTAATCTTAATAATGTAGACATAAATTTCAAAACTTCTATAAGATAACACAGTGACAAGGCTATGAATAAAAAACAGCTGTGCCTTTATACACCAAAAAAGACATGCTAGTGATACACTTAATGGTTCAGGTCATCTTACCCGATATTCGTTTAAATCTTACCCGATATTCGTTTAAATCGTTAAAAGTGGACCCCGTTTACAATAACCTCCAAAGTATGCACATTGGACAAACACAGGACAATGCTATATGACGATAATTTACGACTGTTACCAATTCATACCTGGGATAGGTATCTGATCTAACACTCGATCTAAAATCTATACATTTATTCAAAATTATTCTCTTAAGCATGTAAAAAATAATTAAGAAAAAAGTTCACAATAATGCTCTGTTTATAACAATTAATTAATTAAATGTTATAGCTTATTGAGTACTTCCTATTAGATACGTGTATATGAGCTTCGTTTACGTATTCTTCATAGTGCTTATCAATGCAATCTTGTTTGTCGTAAAGGGCCGCTATTCTGAAAGCTCCTAAGGGAAATCTTAACTTCAGTTGTACTTAAGCGAACATTTCAGATAACATTTTTTAATTGAAACCCAATGATTTCTGTAGCCAAAAGGGTAAAATACAAAACATGCAATCAATATTTACTAGTTTAAAAATACCTATAAGAGAAACAGTCAGAGGCTGAAGGAATTTATTGAATTTAAGAAAAATTTTCTATAGATTTCCCGAAGGAGCTTTGTGAATACGGGCCCAGGTCGTATTTCAACTTCCTCCTTACATATCTAACTATATCTTCACCTGTCTCACTGGATTCATATTCATCTATTGTCTGATATCTGTCCATATCTGTAGTATTGTCTTCATGCATGTGATCGTTTCATGCACTTTCGAAACATCTCTAATTTCTACGTATCGCTGTATAAACTGTCTTGTAATTAAAGAACATGACGAATCCTGGTTTTCGCTTTTATGCAAATGTTACAATGGATTCGGATGTCAAAACGTCAGAATGTCATCATATAATTTAAGATTAGACTCAAACAAGAACAACAAAAACAATCATTTGTCCGTATGATTGTCTATTTCTATAGCATAAAGCACTATTCCACGAATATCCTTTTAGTATTACACAAGTTTTTTCGTTACTTGATGTTTGTTATAAAGGACTCAAATTATTAAATTGACTAGTACACACATTTGTTGTACTTTTGCAAAATGTCTTGTGTAAGCGTCGTAACTGTAAAATCGAAAGCGTTTGGACTATAAAAGCTCGAATATTATATCAAGAAAGGAATACAGAGATAAAAAATTGTGCCTTAAACGGAGCTCGCACCTACGAGTATATCAGTGGTGTATTATATAATGTAATTTTATTTTGAAGTCTGTCATACACGATGAACATTGCCAATCTTTGAATATATACCTTTAAAGGCAATTATCATAATTACAGATAATTAGCATACGCAATCAGTACATTCCTTTCTTCTCGTAATTAAGAATGGCGCATACAGTACAATATATAACACTCTCAATTAAGAATGTATTGGAAAGAAATATGCAATATCGAGCCATCGAAGCAGACGAGCTATTTAAGATTATAACAAAATTTGGTAAGAAGATAAATGTGTATTTGATGAGGATGCTGTGTTAAAGATTTAGTTTAATTATTTAGCTGATTATAATATGGCATCGTTTGGAGTAATACGTTTGTTTGAACCCACTCGCTTTGACAAGCGATTTCTTTTACATAAAACGTTGGTGTGAAAGGCAAACGTCTGTCGATTTTGATGCTGAGAAATGTGTTATTTAGTATTGTTTCTTTCTTTAAATTTAAAAATAATTACATAACAAGATGGGATGAATAGAATACTATGCAAGTGTTATATCAAGATAAGTTTATTTGCTCGACACGATAACGCGAACCACTGGCCAACGCTCGGGGTTCAGTTAATTCAACTTATTTCAATACTATTACATGTATTTTTATTCAACACTAACCTAGTATTCTCTATAGGATTAGGTTTTAGTCACTTTCCTCATATAAAATAGACCAGAGGAGACCAGCGGAGGTTAATAAGGGTTTCTCACCTGGTGAAGTCTCTGGAAATTCATTATTCTTATATTATATAAACACATATCATTGTGTCGTGTTTTCTGTATTCCTGTGGAGACATAAAGCTGTGTATTTAGAATGAGTATTTTGATGCGATCATATGCGAGAAGAATATGTGTCTTAATTATAATGAATATAAGATGTAGATACTATACTCATCATACCATCAAAGCACACACAACAAATGTACACTTTGGTATGCAATACACTTAATTTAAATACAAAGCTAAAATGTGTAGATAATTGTCTACCTCAACTCTCATCGTTTGCAAAAGTATGAAGTAAACCTATTATGTTCGTTTCATTGCCCGATTGCATGCTATTGAACACTTTCAATCAACTTAGGTTTTAAGTTACAAATATCATGATTGTAAGTGTATTTGATGGGGATGCAGTCTATTAATTTCACTGAGCATACTATGGCACTGTTTGGAGTATTGAGTTTGTGTGAACCCCCTCACTTTAACAAGCTGTCTCTTTGCCATATAACATTTGTGTGAATGATAAAGGAAATTTGGTCAAAATGTATGTCGACTTAGATGTTCGGAAACATGTTATTGAGTATGCTTTCTTTCTATAAATTTAAAAATAAACACATAAGAAGATGGGATAAATAGAATACTAGGTAAGTGCATCAAGATAAGTGTATTTACTCGACACACGTGGCCAACGCTCGTGGTTCAGTTGGTTCAACTTATCTAAATAATAGTATTTTTATTCAACACTAACCTATTATATCCCATATAAAAGACCAGCGGAGGTTAATAAGGTTTTCAACTTAGGTTATAAGTTACAAATATCATGATTGTAAGAGCGTTGTGTGTAAATCATAACTGAAATCTTAAGCTGGTTGACAATTTAATATCATGTCGTCGGTATTAGACAGGCATTCACAGATTTGACAACGAGTCTACCTAGACAAAGGTTTATAATTAAACAACAACAACAACATGCATATCCATTGTGCTATAAATAAGGCATTCGTGTTGAAAAATAATTCAATATGAATTACTATTTAAGAATATGAATGTTAATATATTTATCTTTAATGTACATTGTGAACTACCTGTTATTCTACGGGAAATGACTATTTGGATGAATCACTTGCGACATTGAATAGTAAGGTTTTCTACGCCGAAAATGATCCCAAAACAATTTAGGTAATTCAACTTGCAGGTAGGGGTCTGAATGGTCTTACGGACATATAATATATAACCACAATTATTTGTATTTGATTTAATGACTAATGATGATGCAAGAAACAATTGTTCAAAACGACATCAGGATATAAACGTTATGAGTATGATTCAATTATCATTAAGCATTGTTTTAGCTCTGCGCAGATTTATGATAAGCTGCAGTTTAGTTAATTTTTATATAATTGTATGTTATCGAAAGTTCGATCGGGTGTGTCGTTCAACGTCGATAGTAGCCTTAAACAAGATAGTTGTTATTATTAAACAATTAACAATGTAGTTTTGTATTAAACAGTGGATTGATTAAACTTACGGAACAAACCTCACGCAAATGCGGAGATTGCATACAGAACATCACATTAAAAATTGGATTAACTATCAATTTAAACAGGTTTGTCGTTTCGGATATGCTATTTTTTTGTGCAATTATATCAGTATTCACAAAGTATGTTTAGTTATTTAGTTATTAACATAAAGCAAAAGTGAGAATCATGTTGCTCCAATATTTGCCATGTTAACCTTAAGTCCAAATGTTCAATATATTATTCATTGTTTTCATAACCTTCTAAGGTCATGAAGTTTGCAATGGTAACATAAATATGTTTTATATTCTGCATGTATTACAATATCAAAATATATTTTTATTTGAGAATGATAAGTAACGCACTATTAATGTGTCAATTGTTAAGAAGTACATGCACTTTTAAAATGTCAGTCGTTACCAATGTTGAACAACAGGGCCACATGACCATAAAGCGCACACCTGAGTATGAAGATATATGCCTTGCGGTTTCAGAGGAGAATATTTTTAAAGTGATTTGTTTCGATTTAAGTCTATATAATACATGTGACGCCTCGGGCGTGGCCAGTTTTGTACGCCAGGGGCATTATTTGAACAATCTTTGTAGATGACCATTATAGCATGTTATATGCCAAATATTAAACCTATGGGCAGTTTCTGTGGAGAATATTTGAAAAGATTTGTAAAGTCCAGTTGCAATATAGGTCCATAGAAACGTGTGACTCCCGGAGCGTGGCTTATTTTCACCAAAGGAGAATAATTTGAACAAACTTTGTTGAGGACCACTATGCAATGTTACAAACAAAAAATTAATTTTCTCTGCCTTGCGGTTTCAGAAGAAAACTTTTTTTTAACCACTTGGCTCACAAGTCTATGGAAAACATGTGATCCCGAGGTGTGGCATCTTTTCACCCCATGAGCATAATTTAAACAATCTTTGTAGAGGCCCACTATACAAGTTTATATACCAATTGCGAAATCTCTGGGTTTTGTGGTTTCAGAGGAAATATTTGTAAAGTCCACTTGCTGTATTAGTCTATAGAAATGATATGACCCCGGGACGTGGCTTTTCCTTACCCCAGGGGAATAATTTGAACAATACTTGTAGAGGACTACTGTACAATCTTTCATGCAAGATATGAAACCTCTGGGCTTTGCGGTTTCAGAGGAGAAGATTTGTCAAACCCACTTGCCATATTAGTCTATAGAAGCCACATGACCCACAGGGCTCGGCCAATTTAAACAATTGATAACCAACCAATCAATCAAAGGAGCACGTGTAAAGCGCAAAAATGTATATTGCATATTTTGTTGCGCTTCACAAATGATTTTCCTAAATTATGTACACATCAACAGTCATGTATAGTAAAACGTTTTGCATACACATAGATTCAGCACTTGTGAAAAACGGTGAAGAGATGTGTTTTTAAACTTTGCCTGAATTGGCCTTCATCTGAGATGCACCTTATGTTCTTAGGAAGAGCATTGCACCATTTAGGTCCAACAACAGAGGACGATATATCTGATTTTTATGTTGGATACATGGTTTAGCATTAATGAAATGTTAAACTCCTGTATGTTGGATACATGGTTTAACATTAATGAAATGTTTAACTCTTTTCTATTGGATACATGGTTTAGCATTAATGAAATGTTTAATTCCTTTCTGATGGCTGTATGGTTTAGCATTAATAAAATGAAAAACTCCTTTCTGTTGGATACATGGTTAAGTATTACTGAAATGTTATACGCCTGTCTGTTAGATAAACGGTTTAGCATTACAGAAACTTCAACTTCTGTATGTTGGGTACATGGTTAAACATAACTGAAATGTTAAACTCCTGTCTGTCGGATACCTGCTAAACATTAATAAAGTGTTAAACTCCTGTCTGTTGGATACATAGATAAGCAGTACTGAAATGTTAAACTCCTTTCTGTTGAATATATGGCTAAGCATTACTGAAATGTAAAACTCGAGTCTGTTGGATAAAAGGTTTAGCATTACTGAAACGTTAAACTCCTTTCTGTTTGATACATGTGCTAGCATTATTAAAATGTTAAACTCCGTTCTGTTAGATAAATACTTAAGCATTAATGAAGTGTTAAACTCCTGTCTGTTGGATACATAGATTAGCATTACTGAAATGTTAAACTCCTTTCTGTTGAATACATGGCTAAGCATTACTGAAATGTAAAACTCGAGTCTGTTGGATAAAAGGTTTAGCATTACTGAAATGTTAAACTCCTTTCTGTTTGATACATGGGCTAGCATTATTGAAATGTTAAACTCCGTTCTGCTGGATAAAAGGTTTAGCATTACTGAAATGTTAAATTCGTGTGTGTTCGATAAAACGTTTAGCATTACTGAAATGTTAAACTCCTTTCTGTTAGATAAATACTTAAACATTAATGAAATGTTAAACTCCTGTCTGTTGGATACATAGATTAGCATTACAGAAATGTTATACTCCTTTCTGTTGAATACTTTGTTTAGAATTACTGAAATGTTAAACTCCTGTCTGTTAGATAAAAGATTTTGAATTACTGAAATTTTAAACTCCTTTCTGTTTGATACATGGTTTAGCATTACTAAAATGTTAAACTCCTGTCTGTTGGATGAAATGTTTAGCATTAATGAAATGTTAAAATCGTGTCTGTTGGATAATGGTTAAGCATTACTGAAATGTTAAACTCCTTTCTGTTAAATAAAATATTTAGCATAACTGACATGTTAAACTCCTGTCCTTTTGTATACAAGGTTAATCATTTATGAAATATTAAACTCCTTTCTGTCGGGTAAAAGGTATAGCATTAATGAAATGTTAAACTCCTTTCTGATTGATACATGGTTTATCATTACTGAAATGTTAAACTCCAGTCTGTTGGATAAAAGGTTTAGTATTACTGAAATGCTAAACTTCTTTCTTGTTGGATACATCGCTTATCATTACTTAAATGTTAAACTCCTCTCTGTTGGATACATAGCTTAGCATTACTGAAATGTTAAACTGCTTTTTGTCGGATACATGGTTTAGCATTGCTGCAATGTTAAACTCTTGTCTGTATAAAAGGTTTAGCTCTACTGAAATGTGAAACTTTTTTCCGTGGGAAACATAGCTTAGCATTACTGAAATATTAATACGCACTGGCAACCATACACGTTTTGTGGTTATATACCTCTGTTCATTTCTGTATATTTTCGACGATTAAGACCAAACATTTACAGGGACAAACAAGAATTATATTAGCATGAAAATTTTTTGAAGGATATAACCTACGTTGTGTACAATATCCCGCTTGCAAGTCGAATTTTGTTTTGAAATCAGATCAGTTCAACTCTTCAGTACATATCACTGTCACGAAGAAAATAAGAGAATGTACACAGTTACATATATACCGTACTAGGTCCAATATTGCAATATTTAAAACTATTAGAAACACGCGGGTATCGCACTCACACCTTATGAGCCATACGAAGAAATGACAGTAGACAGCGCTCTAACCAACTTCGCTATTTTGATTTGTTCAGAAATATGTAGTCCCTTTAAAAATAGGCAGCCAATATAATTGCTTGCTAAGGAAGCGTTCAAGAAAAATGGAACACAAATACACAATTGTTACTTGATATCTTCTTAGCAAAACGCGCAATTTAACCTAACCAACTTTCTATTGAAATAATTTTATACAATTGTGCATGGGTGGTTCTGTACCTGAATTTAATTAACCCATGACGACATACGTGTGTATATGTGTAACAACAATCAGATTTAACACAGTATCTTGACAGCCTTTTTATCGTGTATTACTATTTACGATGCAACGTACTTATGTAGGTGATTTGTTATGAAGCGTACATAATAAATTAATTTTGATATTTTTAATAACGTCACTTGATCCCCTTTGTTTTCCATAAGCATAGTGATATCGATATACACATTAGCGAGCGTAGCTTTGTACATGTTTCAATGTACATGTATAATTTTACTAGTGCTACTTGAATGTATTTTCAGGAGATGTTTCCTGTAAATGAATTCGGGTTTTTCATCATCGCATGGCTTGCAGGTATGCCTTTAACATGCTACTAAGATCTGCGCATCTGACATAATTCTAACATGTATAAAGCACATTTGCATATCAATTGCTATGCACAGGCTCTGTTTAATACCAGGAATAATACATTGACACGTTTTATTCTTCCAGAATTGGTCAATGCAAACTGTTCACAATATTTGTTCTCAAAATATTACAACATAAATCAGATATACTGAAATCCATCAGACAGGTTCATAAGATCATGTTTGTTTGATTTACGGCTGAGCTAATTATAACAACATATATAGTCACAGTATCACACAATTCATCTATTTACGTATAGCGAAGTGCTCGAGTTTAAATGTTCTGAAGCACTTTTACGATTTTCGTATTTGTAGTTACAGGAGAATTGAAACACGAATATAAAAATCATTTTGAGCCATATCACTTAACAGTTAGAATTGGAATTTGCAGAACGATGTTGTAACTGCTTCTAAAGTATATCGCCTGAATAATCAACAGTATGTCTAAAAGTACTGTATTAATCCTGTTTCTACCTGCAACACTGACCTAATAAAGGGGTGACCGGATACATTTTTCTATCTCCAGTCAACAAGGAAGTGCAAGGTTTATCCAGTTAGTTGTGTATTCCTACGCGCTGAATAGCAACATTGTCCAGAATGACATGGCATAAAAAAAGAAATACAATTGTACTCACCCGAGTTTTTCATCGATATAACGGCGTGTTGTCTAGTTTAAGTGAGATCCTAGCTTCTATAATGAGTTGTTACTCCGCACTTGTATGGCATAATTGATAAAGGTGTGAAAAACATCTCCTTCTATTCCATTTCAAAACACTTGCTGTAAGCGGGCCATTCGTTGTGAATAGAAATTCTTCAATAAAAAACAAAGATACAGTTTATTCATAATAGCCGTTTATTTAAATTTTCGTTTAAAAGTTATTAAAATTGAGCGAAGACTAGATCTACATCAATAAACTACTAAAAGTTTTGCCCACGATGTTCCCCAACCACAATCCGAGTACATTCTAGAAAATTGAAATTCAAATGGGAATAATCTCGACGGTTCAATTCGAGGCATATATTCCATACACTTTTCGATTTAAATGGTATTAACATATTCCATCCAAAACACAGAAACACTTATTATTGTATTCCGATTGCTTTTATTTTAAATTAAATTCCATCACACTCGCGTCCTAGTTCGTACACTGTGTAAACTTCAAACTCAACCGAATGACGTAGGCGTGACGCAATGCAACTTTTCAAAAATCGATATCAGGTTGAAAGTGGCTACTGTATGCTAATTCTTGTTTGTGAATATTATTGGCGTCAGCAAATCAGACTATTTTTAAAATTAAGAGTATTTTTTTCTGAAGGTCCACATAAGTTCTAGCGAGTTATACAGTTCGAGGCTCATCATAAAGCATATAGTTATAAACTAATCTTTAATTAAAGTACTTTACAAATGCAATTAAGTATAAAACAGGATAAATAGAATACATGGTAGGTGCTGGGAAGAAGAAAGTTTATCCGGTTCGGCCCGAAATAAAAAAATACGGCTCGCTAAAGCTCGCCCACTTTTGTCTAAGCCTCACTGGATAAACTGTCATCATCCCGGCACCAACTATGTATTTTCTATATGTCATCCTTTTATTTGCTTTTATCAAAACCCCATTATAAAATTCATATATTGCCTCGCAATGATAATATAATTTTCCCCGCCTTAATATTAATAAATATAAACATATTGTATTATCTTTCAGTGGGAATACAACCTTCTTCCGAAGTTTTACTAACAAAGAAGAAAGAGGACACCCATCTACCGTTAGAATGTTCTTTAAACAGCGATATATCCTTCAAATTTACAAACAAACAATCCAAAAAAACACATACGATAGCAGCTTGTAGCACAAATATTAATAGTTGTTATCTAAGTGACCCATTATTTGCACAACGCTACGCAATTGCACAATCAGACGTGGGTGGAATTCTTTTTATAATTAACGTCGGTGAATATACGTTCGGAACGTACACATGTTATGAGACTTACAACGTCACGAATTTGGCCGCAGTTGATGTGAGTTTCAAAGATATAGAAGCGTCAACACATTCTTCAACGGCCAAAGTCGTCGAAGGTATGTCTTCTGTCATCATTAGATAACACTAGTTTTAGGATAAACGGCATATCCAACTAAGGCTAATGTGTGTACGTTTTTTCTTCTTCTGTGCATTGACATGAACTAATGCAACTTTTTGTCAGTATTAAACTGCAACCGCTCAAGGCTAAAATCAATATTATTACTAATTCAAGGTCATTGCACCAGTACAATATCATATCATGTCATGTCATGTCATGGCATGTCGTGTCGTGTCGTGTCACGTCATGTCACGTCACGTCACGTCATGTCATGTCATGCCATGTCATGCCATGTCATGCCATGTCAAGCCATGTCATGTCACGTCACGTCACGTCACGTCACGTCATGCCACGTCACGTCACATCACATCAAATCATATCATATCATATCATATCATATCATATCAATCATATCATATCATATCATACCATATCATATCATATCATATCATATCATATCATATCATATCATATCATATCATATCATATCATATCATATCATATATACATCGACTCTCTGTCAATTCAATGCGTTATACCGTGCTTTAAACAGTCTAGAGATTCAGAACAAGAACAATGTTTTATATGTGAGGACATTAGTGCAACAAATGTGATAAACACTATGTTCATTGGAGGCTGATTGGCAAAACCATATTTACTAGATAAAAGATTCGAATTGGATACCGTTTATATATACAATATAACTAGTTTTGAGCAAACCTGGCAATATTATATTCATGGAACATTTATAAACATGTATATTCATAATTGATACATAAAAAATTATTATTCGCTAGTTGATTTTATGCAGAATAAAGCTGCTTTTAAATAAACACTCTTTCAATAAGCAAATTTAAACAAATGCCAAAATCATTGTTACATACAGAATTCTAATCGGATATGTTTTCAAATGCTGATTGAAATTTATTTTATTTGTAGAAAGTACACTGACGTTCATCGGATTGGTGTTAGACGGAGTCCAGACAGTTCTGTTGGTTGTTTGCATAGTCTGTGTAGTATGCAAAATGAACTGCTGTAAACCGGGTAAATTCGTTTGTATATCCCTCCAATGTCAGTTAACAATAAATTAAATTACAAACAAATTTATTTATAAGTTGAACATAATTACTTGAAACTTGATTGCAAAGCGAAGAAAATTTATGAGTTAAATGAACTGACAACTATGTTGTGTATGCCCGAAATAACACCTCAATCAAGATGGATCTACATATTACATTTTGAATCTTCAGGTACAATGCAAACAACAGAAACACGCACAAAATAGCATGCCGGCTGTTTTATTTTATGTTTTCCACACAATTCTTTCAAAAGAGATGTTCCTTTGTTCCATTTATTCCACGTCTTTTGCTGTTAATAGAACCACTTCTGGAATAATGCAAATACATCAGGATGATCCAATGACAGCATGTTTAATAAGAACGCATGCATAATTTGTGTGTTACAAAACATTTAATTAGGGTATTGTATTAACACAATTTTTGTGACATACGCATACATGGAACTGAATAGAGAGGTTTATATAATTAAATACTAAACTATCTCACAGAGTTGGATCAGGTTTCAATGACACACAGATACAAATTAACCTTTACACTTTACATTGTGTGTATACAGTTATAATGGTCTGATAATCGTTTTAACCCAATTTTCACCTTGATTTGAGTCCTAAGAATAATAAAATACATGTACTGAAATATTAACTTGCCCATTGGATGAATAATCACGTATACAATGTAAAGCTGGAATTTTCTGATATTATGTTCATTTCATTACTTAGGAATATACAAATTGCAAATTAACTACAATCGAAGTATATTGTAGGGATTTCATACCTTTTTGAGGTCGTTGACGTCTTCACAGACCCAAAAAATGGTTTAAAGTCCGAGTGCTTTAACGCATTTCAAGGAACTCTGAAGACGTTATGGAACGATAAAAAGGTGTATTATCGCTATATTAGCATAAAAACCTAGAGTAACACGTGTAATGTATTTTTATAGTATAGTGCTACCCAAAATCGCGCATCTGTTGTTTAAAGTTTTTAATATTTTATTAACAGGGTCGCTTTCAGCTGAACTGGAATCGCACTAGTTAGTCGCCATTTTGTTTCAGTGTTTTCCTCGATTCGAATTTTAAAATTGAATTTTACATAGATTTCAGCGTGCATATATTATATGTAGTCAATAGTATATCATGATATCGTGTGCTATTAATATCGACCAAAAGTAAGAACTTGCACTTTTTTTTATAATATACATCAAATAGTGACAAGGAGGGCCGGCTAACGCATTAGTAAAACATAAAGTCGGTCGTTATTGACGCGTGTCTTTGCTTAATAGTACACCTTTTTTGACGAAAACCGACCGCATTTTGTTTGTTAACTCACACCTATAACGGACTGAACACGGACTTTTTATGAACAATAATATCGTTGCTACAGTAGTATGATTTCGTCCGAACACTTGTACAATATTACCAATTAAGATGATATGTATGTTGTTTTTTAAATGTCTGTGAGTAGTATCAATCATTAGATCACCTTGATTCAAACGGTAGTAAAATATTATTTGTTAATTGGGTTGAAATATAACGAATACAATACACATGCTAAAGTTAAATATGTGGACATTCGAAATGACTCTTAAGTTCAATGTAATTCAAAATAAAATAAAATAATAAAACATGCATATTTCGTTGTTTCAGTTTCAGAATGTCCTCAAACGATTCACACAATTCCAGATCCAGAAGCGTAAGTTGAAACTTTTACTACATTTCATCGTGCCTCAGAAAAGTGCAAAACTCTTGCTATGGTGAACGTTAAACCATTCAGCTATTAAAGTGTAATTGAACTGAATTAAAATTATTATGCATTACTATTTAATTTTAATTGCTATGCTTTACGTTAAATTACATTTACAAATATGTGTACTGTGATTAGTTCTTGGCCAACTGTGAGGTTTGGCATGACTTTAAACCGGTGTATAACCCAATCGTTTCTATTGCCTATCCCAAGGCGGTGGCCCAAGTTTTAATTATTTAATGTTAAATGCTGCGCATTAAACTGTTTTGTATAGCAAATTGGTAATTGCCTCAAATAAAGGACCACAATATTTAAATAAGAGTTTATCTCCGGCTGATGTATTTTCTGGGGTTTGATGTTGATGAGATTGTTCCCCGGTCCTCCCACGATCAAATTCATGTTTGTTTTTATATTTGTCCCGATGCTGTTAAACAGTATTGATTTTAATTAATATTTATACAGAGAACACAGACAAAAAACATGCCCTTATATATGACTACCATAGTAACTGTCACCGACACAAATTTCAAAAGTACCATTTTGGCTAAACCCAAACAACACAAACGTCACAATATTATGCATTGTTTGATTAAACTTTGTCAGCATCTTATATACACATGTAAATTAATTGTATGATAATATAGTTTGACGATTACTTTAAAGCATCACACAAATTTAATGCATTTGCACGATTTATTTAATTAATCGTAGTATCGTTTGTTTTTCTTTTTAGAGACAGTGCTACGGAAATGAAGCTTGAAAGCGACAAGTTAAATGGAAGCATTCCTGACGAACGGGAATTAAACGAGATTAGAGCATCAAATCGCTATCGATACTCCGAGGATAGATACACCCCGCGTACTTATTATAGTGCAAACCGTTATCGCTAGGTCATGTTAAAGACGATTTCTACATGTTTCCTTCCATATTTTTTATTTATACATGTTTTGCAGATCTTTCAATGCCTAATACAATGCAACCATAAAAAATGGGAGTCAACGTATGAAATATTGTGGAAAATGCATATAATTTATATACCCGTAGCTGCATTCCTACTACCCCCGGCGTCGGCGTCCGCGTCTGAATTTGGTTAAAGTCTTTATTCAAAAGTTTTGTAACTTCAAAACTACATAAGTTATTCACTTAAAACTTGGAATATATCTTTGTCATCAACTCCAGTGTCAGAGGCAATATTCCCCGTATCTCTGTTTTGTACTTTAATAGAGTTGTGCTCATTTTTTCATTTTCTGGTTAAAGTTTATATTCAAATGTTTTATAACTTCAAAACTACATAAGTTATTAACTTAAAAGTTGGAATATACCTTTGTCATCAAATCCAGTATCATGGACAACTTTACCCATTACTCTGTTTTGTATTTTGACAGTGTTATGCCCCATGTTCACATGGATTTTCTGGTTATAGTTTATATTCAAAACTTTTGTAACTTTGGTACTAAAGAAATTAGTCACTTGAAAATAGGAACATACCTTTGTCATCAAATCCAGTATCAGGGGCAACATCCCGATAACTCTGTTTTGCATTTTGACATAGTTATACCCCTTTTTAGCTGGACTGTTCGAAGAATAGGTGAGATAGTCTACTACCCCAAGCGTCGGTTTCCGCGTCTGAATTGGTTAAAGTTTTTATTAAAAAGTATTGTAACTTCAAAACTACATAAGTTATTCCCTTGAAACTTTGTCATCAACTCCAGTATCAGGGGTAACATTTCCCATAGCGCTGCTTTGTATTTTGACAGAGTTATGCCCCTTTTTCACTTAGATTTTCTGGTAAAAGTTCATATTCAAAAGTTATGTAACTTCAAAACTACACAAGTTATTCATTTTAAACTTGGAACTTACCATTGTCATCAACGTTAGTATCAGGGGCAACATTCCCCATAACTATTTTGTATTTTGACAGAGTTATGCGTCTTGTTCGCATATATTTTCTGGTTTTGTAACTTCAATACTACAATTTATTCACCTGAAACCTATAACTTATCCTTTGTCATCAACTCTAGTATCAGGGGCAGCATTACCCATAACACGGTTTTGTATTTTGACAGAGTTATGTCCCTTTTGCACATAGATTTTCTGATTAAAATTTATATTCGAAAGTTTGATAACTTCAAAACTACATAAGTTATTCACTTGAAACTTGGAACTAGTTATGACAGCCAAAACACTTCAACATTTATAGCTACATGTAGCAAGTGCATCGCTAAGCGAGTTGTGTGTTCAGGCTGGGGTTTGTCTACTTTCGTTTTCAGCGATTTATCAAACTTCATTAAAGATCGAGTCGCTCTATAAGTCTATTAATTGTATGAACATTTGATTCTTGAAGATAAAAATAACACTAATGTATTAGATATTATCGGTCAAGACACTTGTGATCAACTTCCATTATGCGCGAAGGTATGCGCAGAAATACATACAAAAAATCGTCTTTAAATAAAAGTTATATTGTAAAAACAAACCCATTTATCCCATGCGAGTGTTATCCTATGCATCATTGTACTCACTTTGATCACTGCAAGATGGCAGATTGCAAAATTAAGAAATAGGATTTATTTGCTCAGAAATCGCTATATTTATAAATCAATTGAACTATTTTAAATCAATTCATGACCCCAATTCAACATTTTTTCAAGCCTGATGAAGATATTTTGTACTTTCATGACACATATTTAAATCGTGAATTAAATATTATGTTTAATGAATTAAATGTACCATTTACTGATCAGGAAATTGTAAAAGCCTGCAAACAGATACATAATGGTAAATCACCTGGACCTGATTATCTGCTAAATGAGTTTTTTAAATTTGGTATTTACAGCAGTAGCTTTTTAAATGTTGTGTGTACATTGTTTAACAAATTGTATGAGTGTGGACATATTTTCAGAAATTTGGTGTGAGGGTTTTATTGTTCCTTTACATAAAAAAGGAGATGGAGATGATATAAATATGTACAGGGGTATCACATTATTAAACACAATTGGGAAATTATTTACTTAAGTCATTAACAATAGATTAAACAATTGGACTGAAAATTATCATGTATATATAGAGTCTCAGGCAGGATTCAGGCCAATATCGCAACTATTGATAATATCTTTGTATTACATGGTCTCATTAATTATTTGTTAAATGAAAAAAAAGAAAATGTATGCTGTATTTGTTGATTTTACTAAAGAGTTCGATTACCTGGTGCGATATATCATTTGGTAGAAATTGTTGAGGTTAGGCGTTTGAGGAAATATGATTAATATGAATAAATATATGTATGTACATGTCAAATCAAGAATTAAGTTAGGTCATACAATAAGTAATGAAGATTTCTCTTGTTATTGGGTGTAGACAGGGTGAGTCATTATCACCATTTTTGTTTTCTATTTATTTGAATGACCTAGAGGAATATTATATGTTAAATGGTTTTAATGGTATTGATATTGGTATGTTGAAATTGAATTTGCTATTGTATGCAGATGATATTGTAATTTTGTCTGAATCTGAGAAAGAATTGAATAAAGGCTTGTGTCTATTAGAAGAATACTGTGATAAGTGGAAGCTATGTGTAAACTCAAATAAAACAAAAGTAATGATTTTTTTAAAAGGTGGTCAGTTAAGGAAAACTCTTACTTTTTTATATAAAGGCCAGGCATTGGAAATAGTTAAAACGTTAACATATTTAGGAATTGTATTCGCTACAGGAGGATCATTTGCAAGTACTTTTGATACACTGGCAGGCCAGGCTTCAAAATCTGTTTTTAAATTAAATGCATATTCAATTAAATTCCTTTAAATCTCCATACATACAAAGTTAAAGTTATTTGATCAGCTTGTTTTACCAATTTTAAATTATGGATCACAGGTTTGGGGTTTAACTGAGTCGATGACTCTAAAGATAGTTCATTTAAATTTTCCAAAAAGATATTAGATGTGAAAATTCAAGCCCACAATAATTTTATATATGGAGAACTTAGTAGAACATCTTTGATAACCGAATGAGCTTTTAATGTGATTAGGTACCGGTTTAAAATTGTTAAGTTAGAATAGCATAAATATGTTTAGTCTATTTATTTGCATGTGTGTAGCAATTTAATACGTAGGCCAAATGCCCACTCATGGACAAAATGTGTATGTAATTTGTCGCAATCTTTAGGTTTACATTATGCATGGCTAAACCAAGGTGTAGGGAAAAGTGAATTGTGTCATAAGTAAAGTTTAGAATAATTCAAAAAGAAAAGTGCTTTTTGTCATAAGTAAAGTTAAGAATAACTGATGCACTAATACAAAATTGAATAACATAACTAAATACCTCATCTAGAGCAAAAAGTTACAATATGTTCTGTAAATTTGAATTTCAACCTAATCTAAAACATGTCAGTATTAATGAGTTTAGATTTGATCTTTGTAAATTGAGAGTTTCTTCACATAGCCTAGAAGTCGAATCAGGCCGATGGCATAAACCTGAATCTATACCTTTTCATGAAAGAAAATGTCAGCATTGCAATGTTCTTGCAAATGAGTTGCATTTCTTGTTAGAATGTTCACTGTATAGTGATATTATAAAACTATATATTAAGAAGTATAACTAGAAATGACCAAATGTACCCAAATTTATAGAATTAATGCAATTCGACAATGTTATTATTAACAGAAACTTAGCTATGTATGTCCATAAAGCGTTTATTCAAATATACATATTGTTACGATTAATATTACCGTAAATGTATTCACACTTGACTTCTCGCTCCGCATGTTGCTTTGTATATTTATTAAATACTCATTGAAATTGATATTTTGCTGTTGTTGACTATAGCATTGTTAATATTTGTATTTATAAGCGCAACCTGTTTTAATTTATTTATGCTTAATTCAGTCGAGAATTAGTATTACACAGATGACCACTAAGCATGCTTTTATATATATTTGTGTACTACTTCATGTATACTCATGGACTGTATGTCTGATGTATATTGAATACACCATATAATATATATATAATATGCATATACTTTTGTGTTGGAGTGTAAGAACTCTTTGGACAGTTTGCTAACCATTACCAAGCTATTAAACATGTTATTCGAGATATAAAAAATTTATTTCTACCACTGTAGGTAAAGCTGCTGTACGTAATCATTAGTTGCGAGTGAACACTGCTTAAACATGTATATGAGATTATTTTTAATCAATAAATCAATATTCATTAATAAATGGTTTAAATTCTGCGATTTTATGTCTGCAGAATTGACACAACAATTGAAAAGTTATGTCGCACTTTAAAATAATAAAACAAGTACAAAATGAATGTATAATGACAAAACAAAATTGATTATTGTATTATGATGAAGTATATAAAGTCAATATTATACAAAGATGTAACTTAGGCATAGATAAACAAGTATGATATTTACATGCAAACTGTCAAACATTTCGTGTTCATGTTCTTTTTTTATTTGATATCCCCATTAATGCCACGTTACAATAAACTTTTTTGCAGAGTTGTATTAATACAGGTCGTAAGTTTGGATGGCCCCCATGTTTTTGGAAACATAACAAACACAGATGGGACCTTGATTGGATACCCACATGGGCCCCACCCCCGAAAGTGCAACCGGGATTTACGTAGGTCCCATATGGGTTACAATATGGTTCTTAAATGTGACCCATGTGGTCTCAACATGGGACCATAATGGGCAAATACAGATCGTACTTTGATGGCATACCCAATTAGGCCGGACCCCTGAAAGTGCAACCGGGATTTACTGCCCAAATGGTCTCAACATGGGACTATTATGGGCAAACACTGAAGGGATCTTGATGGGAGACCCACATGGGCCCCATCCCAGAAAGTGCAACCGGGATTTGCATGGGTCCCATATGGGTTACAAAATGGGTCTATCATTGCAAACATGTGGTCTCAACATGGGACCATTATGAGCAAACACAAATGGAACCTTGGTGGAAGACCCACATGGGCCCCACCGCAGAAAGTGCAACCGGGATTTGCATGGGTCCCATATTGGTTGCAACACAGATTGGTCCTGAAGGGAGAACCTGTATAAAAGCTTTACTGAAAAAGTCCAAACATGAATTTCTTCATAATGTGTCATTTATACAGAGGTAGTTGTTGCGAAGCTTTGTTTTACATTCTATGGTTGTCAAACTTCATAGACAGGACAATATAAATATAGGCTGTTATATAATGGCCACAAGTAACTTTCCAGTCTGTAGTACTGCTAACATTGTATTCTTCTTTACCATCACATTTCTGTCCGATACAGATTAGCAACAACCAACACTAAACAAGTGACATATTATTTAGAGTATAATTTGGACCTTATCATCAAAGCTTTAAGTTGGTGTTAGTTATTAATGTATTGATAATAAAACAAATAACATCATGTTTTAAAACAAGTTATTTATCCTAATCCATATACTCGACAGAACAGAACATTTAAATAATAGTACAAGAACACAAAATGCATAATGTGAGACAAATGTTCACATAAGCATATCGAGATCTACACGTATGTCTAATGTACCGTGCATAATACACTTGTAATTATGATATCCATGTCCTCAGAAGTGATTAAAAGGGTGCGTATTAAAATAATGATAGAGTTTAATACACAACTTAAGTAATGGCAAAGTACTTAAAACAAATAATTATGTGTTAATGTATCTAATATAATGTTTAAATGAACATGAAAGCTTGCACAGTAAATTATATATAAAGCATTGCCTTGTAAATATTAACAGCAAGTGAACATACTTTAAAGTATGGTTATAAACATTACCCAATCTGGAAAACAACAGTGTTTAAATCCAGCCGGTATTCTCTGTAGTTTTAAAGGGACTTGTTCACAGATTGTCGATTTTTTGTATGCAGATTTTAGAATTGGAACTAAACACTTTTAGAATTGGAAGTATAATAATAAGAAAAGTATTTAGAAAAAAAAAGAAAAAAAAAAGTTCCCACCGGGGTTCAAGCCTGGGACCTTCGTATTAAAAGGCTATGACCTTAACCACTCGGCCATTCAGACTTCTGTATTTCACCCAGAATCATTTACGCTATGTAAGTGTTCCACGCGATGTCAACAGTTTCAACAAAAACAACAAAATACTCCAACTTTATTCCATCGTTCAGAGTTACGAACGCATTATAATTTATTCAATTTCAACTGATGATTACTCATAAACGAAATGGTTTTTACTGTATATTTCTTAGTCCGTAGTGTTATTTTGCTCCCTTGTATACACTGTGCCTTTATTTATGAAATCGGTAACAAAAAGTAGAAAAATTGTCAATTCGTCAATTTTTGAAAAGGTCACTTTAATTTAAAAAATACACAAAAATAACTGTTAAAAGTCAGTACCCATTGCTGTTATTATGAGAAAAAAGCCAAGCTGAATACCGAAATGTAAAACATAATTTGTTTGGCACAATAAAATATCTTGGGCTTATTAAGCAAACATTTAAATGTATGTATTGAATCATGGATGTAAATTGTAACAAAAATTTGTACAGCAAAAATGAATCTTACAATTTTCAAAACATGTTCAATATACAATTATTACCAAAATGCTTTATTGCGCATATGTAAATAATTACATTTGATTTGAATAGTATTATCTTGGACTACATAAACAGTCAACACATTCTCAACTTGAAGAAAAACATTATCAAATATGTCAGTTCTTTTCAGTGCTACACTAGCGTTTAAAAACGTTAGGCCAAAATAAACAAATTCTGTGTTTCGGGCAACCCGACCCTACCTAACGAGAACACCCGACCCTAAAGTTTTTAGCGACAACTGTTTTCCACGAAAGCCGAAATCGTCGGATTTTAGTTTGTTTTCAATATGTTTTTACTGAAATGTGCCCGAAACACACACATTTTTTGGCCTTAGCGAGAAGTTATACAGGCAGCTGCTGAAACAGTTCTGTTCATTTTGTATTTATTTATCCACAAGGAACAACTTATAACTGTGGTGCATTTAAATGTTGCGATTAAAAGAATGTATCTGCATCTTAGTGTCATGTTTCTCATTACACTTGAAAGTATTATACAATACAAAATTTATTAATTATTATAAACTAAATTAAACTGACTAATATATAAACAAAATCAAACAATGTCATATTCACTGATACAGAAAGTAAGCACATTTCTTCAAATATTGATAATTTTGACCTCATTCAGACAACTGATTTTGTCTTCAGTTGGCGAAAGTAATTTACTGGCAAATGGAAATTATTGCGATATCTCATAAATGTTTCCCCATAAGAATCAGAACGATCAATACATGTTGTATTGTTACAAGGTCGGTTGTTTCCTTTCTCTTTTGCAGTCACATTCTTCTGAATATTAATTCAAGTAATTACTGGAAGCAATATCATTAGAAATAACGTCGACATAGTAACACAGCTAGAGTATTTTTTGTAATCCATTCACACACTCTGGCACAACAATACATGCAATCTGTGATTATCACGAATTGGCTGAACTTCCTCTCATCAATGGAAAGCCCACACTGTTGTTCTTGCACTGTTTTTGATTCATGAACTTCACCATTAACACATTTTAGTTATGCCCTTAATTTATTCCGGTAGGTGATAGCAATAAAGTCGTTAATTTAATACTTCAAACTCCATGTCTTTCCTTCTAGCGCAATTTATGTTGCAATCCTCGACTTATAGTGGACACATTCCTTTAGACTGCTCTGAAGGAAAAAACAACATATATTTCAGCTCAAAAAATGATGTGGCTGTTTTACATGTATATTTAATACACTTAATACACATTTTTTTTTTAAACTATAAGTGCTTAAATGTTGTTTTTTTTAACTTAAGATCACAATTGTAAGTAATAAAACAAGATTCAGTGTTTAATAAACACACATGCCCCCGTTGGTGCTGTATAGCTCATTTCTTAGTCGAAATTAGGTCATGGTCAAGGTCAAAGTGAGGTTGGGTGATATATGGGTGGATTGTGAACGGTCATAAGTAACAACTGTGTAAATATCCAAGTGTTGCAGTAAACGGTGTTGGTGCTAGACGAAACGGTAAAATCTAGTTAACTAACTTTTGAATTAAATACAAGTGCAAGTTAGGTTAAGGTCAAGATCAAAGTGATGTTGAGTGATATGGGTGGATAGGGAATGGTCATAAGCAACAACTGTGCAAGTATCCAAGTGTTGTAGCAAGCGGCATTGGTGCTAGACGAAAGGGTAAAATCTATTTAACCTTGTCACGGACAAACGGAGGGACGGACGCACAGACAGGCCAATCGCTATATACCTCCTGAATCAAGATGCTGGAGACATTAAAACTACAGCCATTTCAGTCTGCAAAATAATCCTATATAGACATACATATTTAAACGGCTATTTGTTTTGGGTATTGACGATGTTTAGCATTCTCCAATAATACGAAGACACATACCAGTACCTAATTTGATAAAGTTAATGTGCACGATATTGTTATATCCTGGATGTATGGTGATTCTCAACCAATTTTTATTTAAACCATACCTTAGAAAAGTTGACTGAGAAAATGATACAATCACGTTTACATTAATTTTGATTAAAGAAGCCAAAATATTTGATATTTTACGCGAGACCAGGTCTGTCAATATAATGTCTATAATATGCATGCGAATCAAGATACATCACAATTTTAAATAAGGTGAGGATATGTATTAACATATACACCTATCATTTGAGATTGTTTCTACATTACAGTTAAACAATTATTATAAATTATATAGAACATTAACTCACCGTAAATAATGCTCAGTATTGGATTGTTGCTGAAAAGCAGTTTGCATTCCGACCATGGGACTTGATTAGATATGTTCTTCATTTACCTAGTAGCTTTCATTCAACCCTGGTACCGCCAAAGCAGCAAACAATGCGATATTGTGCCTATAATAATGTCAAAATTATAGAAATGCAATATTTTGATTGCACAATAGCAAAAATACACGTTCTATCTCACGAAATTGAACAAATTCAAATCAGGTTTAGAAAACCCAACTCTTTCATAATTCTAGGAAAAGTTATAGCGTAAATTTAAGTTGCTTTATAAATATAATATATAGTATTAACAGTGTGTGTAACTTACCTATCTGTTTTAATATAAAAAACGCCAAACATGTTTCCTGGTTAAATTTTCATTTTTCAAAACGGTGACAGGACGTTTCGCCCCCGAGACATTTCTACCCTGGACTTTTCGCCCTTGGAAGTTTCGCTCACTGTAAATTACAAAACTGCATTTTCATTTAATAACATCAAAATGTCTTTATTTGATGAACTTTATGAAATGTATACCATAACATATTAGCTTATTTGTCTTTGAAGTGGTTAAATCCGATGTTAATGAAGTTAGGTTTTAACAATTTGTTTTTCATGGAAGCGTCGTAGTGCCACAGTCTTTATCATTTTTGTATACCATTATCTCATAATTAGGACATACTAATTCCTATTTAGGTGAAAGAATTCATAATTAGGAGAAACTAAGTCCTTATTAGGAGAAACTAAGTCTTAATTAGGATATACTAAGTCCTAATTAGGAGATACTAAGCCCTAATTAGGAGATAGCATCTCATAATTAGGTGATACTAAGTTCGTATTAGGAGATACTAAGTCCTAATTAGGAGATAGTATCTCATAATAAGGAGATACTAAGTCCTAATTAGGATATACTAACAACTAATTAGGAGATACTAAGTCCTAAGTAGGACATACCAACTAATAATTAGGAGATACAAAGTCCTAAAATTAGGATATAGTATCTCCTAATTAGGAGATAGTAAGTCTTTATTAGGAGAATGTAAGTCCTATTGTAGTATATCCTATATAGGACTTAGTATCTCCTAATTAGGACTTAGTATCTCCTAATTAGTACTTAGTATCACCTAATTAGAAGTAAGTATGTCATAATTAGGACTTACTACAGTGTACTCCCTCTATACCGAACACCGACCGGACCGGACCAAATGTTCGGTTTTCAGGGAGTTCCGGTTTACTGAGGGTTTGAGGCAAGATACAATAATGCATATAGATTATATTAATTTATTTGTTTTATTCAGATTTATTCAACTATGGCATTTTATGACAGTACTAATTTAAAATGTTGCGCATTATTATAACATACAACACATTTTGAAATCATTGATCAAACATAATACAAAACCAGCACACATCAATTTTAACACACCGCACAATCAAATAAATGGAACAAATCAGCATACATGTATCGGTTAAACTTATACAATGTACGATAATACATGTAGACAATGTTTATACATTTAATTAAGTCTAATACAATCCTGACATAATGTGGCATAGTATGACGGAAGTAACATAACACATTATAATAAAGTGCAGGACATTTTAAAATCATGACCAATGGGAATGCAAAGCCAGCACACACACAGTCACATGAGCATCAAACATTAGCCTATAATTTACACTTTGCTCAAAATGTCACTGATCGTAGTCTGCTTTGTAGCGCACCTAGCCTTGAAAATCTTCTTCTCTGTCATTTCGACCAAGATCAATCAAGTTATGTTTTAATTAAAGTAGTCATGAATAATGATTACATCATTAATAGTTATTACCTGAGTTATATAAATTGTTTGTAACACGTTTAAATATTTTCTTAACAAATGAAAACAGTCTAATAAACATACTGTTTGTTGTTCACACTTTAGATACTAATCACCATTGTCTGGAATCCTAATATGATGTCGAACTGCTGCCCCTAATTATCGGATTAAGCGTGCAATCACCCTGCGGCAAGACAATAACTAGCTAAAGATAATCGAAAACAGCAGATTGTCACACTTGTTCGGCTGACAGAGGTCAATTTGTACTCCGAAACAAAGCGATGTACTGCTCCTGCTGTTCGATATCCGGAATACAGAGGTTCCGGTATACCGAGGGTTTACGCACATTAAACATATAGGCGAAAAAACAGGACCGGAGCGTCTGTTTGGTTTTCAGAGAGTTCCGGTTTATAGAGAGTTCGGTTTAAGGGAGTACACTGTATATCATAATTATGATATATCTCCTAATTAGAACAAAGTATCTCCTAATTAGGACTTAATATCTCCTAATTAGGACTTAGTATCTCCTAATTAGAACTTACTATTTCCTAATTAGGACTTACTATCAAATAATTAAAAATTACTATCTCATAATTAGGACTCCTTATAAGAACTTATTATCTCCTAATTATGAGATAAAGGAATACAAAAATAATATAGACCGTGGAACTAGGACGTTTCCATAGTATTTGTTTTCTTTTAAAGAAATTTATAATAACGCCGTAATGAGCATTTAATGATTAACACATGTCGATTTTATGTTTCTTATTTCCATGTTCGTTATCTGCGATAATACATAAGATATTATATAGTGTGCGATGTAATGTAATTGCATATTAATTACTTATCAAGGACTTGTAATGCACATTTATTAATAAGACGGTATACAATTCGTACGTTTGTTTGTGGGTAAACAATTTTAGTTATCTGGTCATTATTAGTTATTTATTCCGTCATAAAATACAAACACAAATTATTGAATGCATATAAATGAAATAATCGTATCTTTAGTCTTTATATAAACTATTACGACTAACATTGTATCTTAAAACACACATAACTGTTGGACGGACAAACAAATAAAGAAGATTTATGGATAAGTATTGGGTTTTGGTCTTATTCATCAAATGTAACATTTTTGTGGTTTTTCTGTCATATCATTTATATGATTACTCATCTAGTGATGTATGGGCTTGTAAGAACTTTTACAAATAATTATTGATGCTTTTTGACACCGGATAATATCACCCATCATCCAGTGGCGGTCTAACCCAAATTACACATAATAGACTTTTATCAAGATAATCTTTTACCATTACATCACACACACGGTTAAGAGCTGTGGATATGAAAATACTGAAACAACTAAATGAACAGTTACTCGCAAACTTGCTACAATCCATTAGCATTCTAAAATTTTTAAAATACATTTTAACTGAACATTTTGATCACATATTGAACTGACACAGGCAAACATATCATTTGGTACCCACATTTGGGCCATATGGTATATTTTATCAATTATAGCCCATAAGAGTGTGCCTGACTTGGACCTACCTGGGTTTGATAGGGTCAAAACGTAGGGGCTTACCTGCTTTCTGGTTCCCATATGGGTCTGATATGGGCAAAAGTATTTTTGGGACCCACATTGGGCCTATATGGTATATTTGCCCAGATGTAGCCCATACCTGGACTATATGGGGCCTTGCCTGCTGGGACCCATATGGGTTTTCTTTTTGGGAGCCATATAGGTGTGCTGGACTGGGGCCCACCTGGGTTTTGTAGTGGTAAGACAAAACATATGGGTCCCATACAGGGCCCATATAGTTAATAAGCCGGTAAAGGTAAAGCAGATATATTGTCCACGTGTGATTGCTTGCAGTGGACCCATATGAGCTTGCTTACTGGGTCCCATGAGGTATATTATTTGGGATTAACATGGGGCCCATATGGTATATTTGCCCAGCTATGGCCCATATTGTGCCCATATTGACTTGCTTTCTAGGACCCATATAGGCTTTCTGGTTGGGACCCCTGTGGGTTTACTTTACTTAGATTTACCTGGGTTTTATAGTGGCAAGATAACGCATTTGGGGACACTGGGTCCATGAGGTGTATCAGCCCAGGTAAAACCCATATCGTGCCCACATGCGGTGGCTTGCTTGGACCTATATGGCCTTACTTACAGCTTACCCACATGAGCTTCCTTTCTTGGACCCATATGGGTCTGATACGGGCAAACATATCATTTTAGACCCACATGGGGCCCATATTGTATTTTTTGCCCAGCTACAGCCCATATTGGGCCCATAAGGACTTGCTTTCTGGGACCCATATGGGCTTTCTAGTAGGGACCCAAATGGGTTTACCTTACTTGGACCCATCTGGGTTTTATAGTGGCAATATAATGCATATGGGACCGTCTTAGGGCCCATATTGTATTTAAAGCCCAGCTATAGCCTATATCGGGTCCATACGGACTCTGGGACCCATAAAGGCTTTCTAGAAGGGACCCAAATTGGTTTCATAGTGACTACATAATGCATATGGGTCCCACACTGGGCCCATGAGGTATATTAGCCCAGATAAAACCCATATTGTGCCCATATGGGGTGGCTTGCTGGAACCCATATGATCTTACTTTCAGTGGACACATGAGCTTCCTTTCCTGGACCCATATGTGTCTGATATAGGCAAACCTGTTTTTGCGACCCACATGGGGCCCGTATGTATTTTTGCCCAGCTATAGTCCATATTGGCCCATATGGACTTGCTTTCTGGGCCCTATATGGGCTTTCTAGGAGGGACCCAAATGGGTTTTCTTTACTTGGACCCATCTTGGTTTTATAGTGGCAAGATAATCCATATGGGACCCACATGGAACCATAATGTGTGTTTTGCCCATCTATAGCCCATATTGGGCCCATAATTATGGTCTTGCTTTCTGGGACCCATATAGACTTTTTAGTAGGGACCAAAATGGATTAATTTTACTTTAATCCATTTGGATGTTATAGTTGCAAGATAATACATATGGGTCACACACTGGGCCCATGAGGTATATTAGCCCAGGTAAAACCCATATCGTGCCCACATGGGGTGGCTTTCTGGGACCCATATGGGCTTACATGCAGTGAACCTACATGAACTTCCTTTCTTGGACCCATATGGGTCTGATATGGGCAAAAATATTATTTGGGGCCCACATTGGGCCCATACTGTATTTTGTACCCAGCTATAGCCCATATTGGGCCCATATTAGCTTGCTTTCTTGACCCATTTCGGCTTCATAGTAGGGATCCAGATAGGTTGACTTTACTTGGACCCATCTGGATTTTATAGTGGCAAGATAAAGCATATGGGACCCATATGGGGCCCATATTGTATTTAATGCCCAGCTATAGCCCATATTAGGCTCATATGAACTTGTTTTCTGGGACCCATATGGGCTTTTTAGGATGGGTTTACTTTACTTGGACTCATCTGGGTTTTATAGTGGCAAGATAATGCATATGGGTCCCTTACTGGGCCCATGAGGTATATCAGCCCAGGTTAAACCCATATCGTGCCCACATGGGATGGCTTGCTGGGACCCATTTGGGCATACTTTCAGTGGACCCAAATGGGCTTCCTTGTTGGGATCCATATGGGTCTGATATGGGCAAACAAATATCATTTGGGACCCACATGCCCAACTATAGCCCATATTGGGCCCATATGGAATTGCTTGATTGGTTTAACATGCTGTTTACATAACCCAGATCTACCAGAGCCATATTCGAACATCGTTATCAAACTTTAGTTGTTATGTTAAGTGTGTTGATAAACCGCGACCAAATATCGATTGGATTCAATAAATTAGGAGAGTTCCATTTAACATTCCACAATTTTGTTTAAAATATTCATCGACTGCCGCATTGTGATATATATTTTTTACCAGGTATGTTCTTTTATAAATGTTAATGATAGTTCATGTTAATGTTTAAATGTGTATTCCTATCCGTCTTTCCCTTTCGATAGTTGTGTCACTTTTGTTGAAATTCCTTAGGTAAAGTTTTAAAACTTAAGATAGAGTGTGGATTTAGTCTGTATAGTTGGTAAAGGCAGCATCATGTTGGAAAATATAGTAATATGTTAATAAATATCGATGTGAACACAAAACCCTTGTTTTTATTATGTGATAAATAATCAAATATTAGTGTAATTTAAAGAGGGACTGTTTGATTTTTATAGATTTATTTCATGTCTCTTTAGTTACTCAGTATATAACATAAATAAACGTCAACATCGACAAAAAACTATTTTTTCTTATCTAAAAATGCAACAAATATTTTATGTCGATACAGACCCGTTTATCCTAAGTAACGGCTCCATTCGGTTTTGAATCTGATTTAATATCTCTGATTTCTGGGAAATGTTTAAGGCTATGGTAATTGTAGTGCATTAGTCAGCATTTGCACAACTGTCTCATTTACCAATTATGCAGTACATAAAATACTATTCTCTCGCAAATCACATATTTGTTTTAGAGATGTTGAATTTATTTGATAAGCAGGCTATCTTTAAATAATAAATACATTTCATCCTTTGATTTATAAAATTCTCAAATGCAGACAGATGCTCCGTTTACAAAAACATATCAACACTTATAATAATTTCAGTTATAATATGTTTACAACCATGATAATAAATATAGAACAACTTCGTGAACGCTTTAATCAATGGAAGTTATGGCTGTAAATTAGTGACCCATTCTATTCCTACTACTATCACCACTACTACTGCTACTGCTACTACTACTATTTCTGCTACTACTACTACATAACTCATTGCCCTAAATCGTATACAATTACGTTTTATTTAAAAAGAAAATTATTTCAAACTATCATAGTCACTTACGTTAGCGTTTATAACGATCATTGACATACATACTAAGGTTTTCGTTTGACAATAATTACTTTAGTCATATTTGATTACGTTTTTGTTTAGTTAAACAATCATTGTCACTGATAATTTTCAGCTGTATTTTCCTTCTTTTTAAATAAATAAATACTTATATACTATCTGCAGTTATTGTTTTCGGATACTTTTCATACATTCAAAGCAATGCAATTCAATTCATCAGTAATTTAAACAACTCGTATTCCATTGTAACATATGTTTCTGTGCTATACAGGTAGTGTCTCGGAAGTACCTTTAATCTGTTTTTTTTACATAACCCACATCGAACAGAGCCAGAGTCTATATCGCTGATCAAACTTTAGTTGTGTCAATATACCGCCGCAAACTACGGAATCCGGTTGGTGCCAAATGAAATATCGTGTCTAGACCATTGAACGCGAGGCACGATAATTGCGCGAAACACAAAGCGAGACACGATATAACCGCGAGACATGAAGCGAGGCACATATTGTAAAACGATATATCGCACTGTTGCAGTATCCCATACAACGAAATATCGCGGTAAAATATCGTGCCTCGCTTCGTGTTTCGTGCAATTCTCGTGCCTCGCGTTCAAAGGTCGATACACGAGATGCGAAGAGAGATACGAAGCGATAAACGATATTCAGGCGAGACACGAAGCGAGGCACCGTAATCCAATTTACAAGCTGAGCAGAATCGTAAACTTAACGTGAAGTTTAAAACCCGATGAGTTAATATATCAGATTTCTGTGGAATGTTTAATGATATAGTTGTTGAAGTGATTTAATTTGCATTCACAAAACTGTCTCATTTATCAGCATATATAAAAAACATACTGCAATTATACTTTACATTAAATATTATTAGATGTTAGAGAAATTATGAAGGATAGTCTTGTCTCACCATTCTTGGAAAACCGGCATATAACAATAGCTTAAGCATGCAGGACACTAATTCGATAATGTTAATTTCATGTCAGATTCTGACAAGTATATGAAAAGAGTGTCTTATATATATATGTATGTATATACTAAGGTCTTTTTGAACATTCAGAGTAAAAAAAAAAGTAGTTGAGATGACAGTTTTCAACATGGATAGCCAATAATTTTAGAATACATCTAGTTTTCGTAAAAAATAGCAATATCATGTTTATGGAACATTCTTCAACTAGCATATTCATAATGGAAACATAACGTATGGTGTGCAATATTTCCAATATATCTGATGCCACATGGCAATAAAGCCCTCACCTGAGTATGCAGATTTGTACCTTGCGGTTATTGTGCTATTTACAGTACACGCCACGCGAAACCCGCGATATGCGACGAGCCGATTTTATCGCGAAGTCAGAGCGCTCGCTCGCAATGCCACGACTTTTCCCTAATTCTCGCGACGAAAATTCGCGCGTATATGCGAACTTTCGCAGCGAAGGATTTTGTCCTGCCACAAATCGCGACGAGGAAGTAATTGGTAAAAATGCACAACCGAACGCAATCTGTTCACTCAGCGGCCAGGTAATAATTCGTTTTATGTTCATAAGAAACCCGCGTGTTGAACGCGAATAATAAAATATTGAATTTATAACCGGATTGCCGCCTTAATAATCGGATAACCGGTTATTTGTTATCATCCTTTTAAAAACTACTAGTTATTTGATTTTTATAGAAGGATTGAATACACTATTACTATGTACTTTAATATTATGTAGACTTTATGTAACTACATCAGGATTGTAAACATTAACTAACACTGAAATATTGAATGATAATCGATATCAATCAATTGTAACAACAATTCGTGATTCTTAATTTTAAGTGGAGTTTAATGAATTTTGTCCTAATAGTAAGTTTTAACTTAAACGGCTTTACGATATAAAATCATTGAGGCGTTTTCTTAGGCTATTACTGTCAAATATAAGTGCTTTATTATATCAGTATTTATTAAATAAACGTGATATTAAGGTCATAAATTACATTTCTGCATTTAACATTCACAACACAATACACTATGTAAAAAGACCGTGAAACTGTACAATTCTTAAATTTGATAGGCTAGAGCATGCAAGGTCATGTACCAGTTATTTCGTCGCAAATCGACGAAATTTTGTGACATATTCGGCGCGAAATCTGGCGATGGGCCGCCCGCTATCTTTCGCAAAGTTTCGTGACGTCGCTTCGCAAATATTGATCGCAGGTCCGCACGATAGCTCGAATTATTTGGGTTTCGCGTGTCGTGTACTGTAACTCTATATAATACATATAGGGCGTGACCAGTTTTTTACCCCAGGGGCATAATTTGAACAATCTTGGCAGATGAACATTAACATATGTTATATGCCACAAATTTAACCTCTGGGCCTTGCAGTTTCTATGGAAAATATTTGTAAAGTCTAACTGCTAACTAAGACTATAGAAACAGTGTGACGCCCTGAGCGTGGCTTATTTTCCTCAAAGGAGCATAATTTGAACGAACACACTTTGTAGAGGACGACTATGCAATGTTACATACGAAATATGAACTCTCTAGGCCTTGCGGTTTCAGAGGAATTTTTTTTTTATCCACTTGCCATACAAGTTTATTGAAAACAGGTGATCTCGAGATGTGGCTTTTTTTCACACCGGGGGCATAATTTGAACAATCTTTGTAGAGGACCACTATACAATGTTACATACCAAATACGAAATCTCTGGCCCTTGCGTTTTCAGAGTAGAAGATTTTAAAAATCCACTTGTCGTATTAGTCTATATAAATCATGTGACCATGGGACGTGGCTTTTCTTTACCCCAGGGCGAATTATTTGAACAGTACTTGTAGAGGACCACTATGCAATGTCTCATGCCAGATATGAAACCTCTGTTTTTAAACCCACTTGCCATACAAGTCTATTGAAGCCATATGACCCATAGGGCGCGTCCAATTTTAGCAATAGATAATGACTTGGATAAACCATGTAAAGGAATTTTAGAGAATGTCACATATCAAATATGAAATCTCTCAGCCTTGCGGTTTCAGAGCTGACGATTTTAAAAGTGTTCATTACTGAAATGTTAAACTCCATTCTGTTGAATACATTGTTTAGCATTAGTGAAATGTTAACCTCCTGTCTGTTGAATACAAGGTTTAGCATTAATGTAATGTTAAACTAGTGTCTGTTTGATACATAGTCTAGCATTACTGAAATGTTAAACTACTGTTTTTTGAATACATGGTTTAAAATTACTGAAATGTTAAACTCCTTTCTGTTTGATACTTGTGTTAGCATTACTGAAATGTTAAACTCCGTTCTGTTGGATACATGGTTTAGCATTATTGAAATGTTAAACTCTTGTCTGCTGGATAAAAAGTTTGCATTACTAAAATGTTAAACTGCTCTCTGCAGGATACATTGTTAAGCAGTACTGAAATGTTAAACTCGAGTCTGTTGGATAAAAAGTTCAGCATTACTGAAATGTCAAACTCGTGTCTGTTGGATACATGGTTTAGCATTACTGCAATGTTAAACTCCTGTCTGTTAGATAAAAGGTTTAGCATTACTGAAATGTTAAACTCCGTTTTGTTTGATACATGGTTCAGCATTACTAAAATGTTAAACTTCTGTCTGTTGGATAAAATGTTTAGTATTACTGAAATATTAAAACTCATTTCTGTTGGATACATCATTTAGCGTTACTGAAATGTTAAAATCATGCCTGTTCAATAAAATATTTAGCATTACTAAAAGTTTAAACGCCTTTCTGTTAGATACATCGTTTAGTATTAATGAAATGTCAAACTCGTGTCGGTTGGATAAAATGTTTAGCATTCCTGAAATGCTAAACTCTTTTCTTGTTGGATACATCGCTTATCATTACTGAACTATTAAACTCCTGTCTGTTGGATACATCGTTTAGCATTACTGAAATGTTAAACTGCTTTCTGTCGGATACATAGTTTAGCATTGCTGAAATGTTAAATTCTTGTCTGTTAGATAAAAGGTTTAAATTAGCATTACTGAAATGTGAAACTTCCTTCCGTCCGATACATAGTTGAGCATTACTGAAATATAAATAGGCACTGGCAACCATACACGTTTTGTGGTAATATACTTCTATTCATTTCTGAATCTTTTCGACGATTAAAACCGAACATGTACAGCGACAAAAAATAATTTTATAACCATGAACATTTGTTGAGGATATAACCTACGTTGTGTACAATATCCCACTCGCAAGTGGAATTTTGTTTTGAAATCAGATCACTTTAACTCTTCAATTCATATCACTGTCAGAAAGAAAATTAGAGAATGTGCACAGTTACATATATACCGTATTAAATCCAATATTTTAATATTTAAAACAATAAAAAACACGCGGGTATCGCACTCACGCCTTATGAGACGTACGAAGAAATGACAGTAGATAGCGCTTTTACCAACCTCGCTATTTTAATTTGTTCAGAAATATGTCAAATCTGTGATTATGCAAAATACTCATAATTATGACGTCAAAATGTACAAAAGGGGCAAACAAACACTACCCATATTTTAAATTAACTTTTATCTCAGAATGCCAACACTCTTTGCCCATTATATACAGCTAAGTTTAACCGTTATATTATGCTAGTTTTAATTTATTTAATGCTAAGCAGTGAAATATAGAAAAATATCAGTGAGATGTATCCCTATATCACTTACAGTGATGGACTACTTTTTAAATTTAATTTGATTTGAACAATATTTTATTGTAGGTGTTGTCACCATTTATTATACAGAATTACCAAAAGAGAAAAGTAGTGAAGATTAATAACACCAAATGTTAAAAATACCTCTCCGATATATTGAAGTGTCTTTCCACTAATTTTTCTTGGATTTTCCTCAGTCGTATTGAGCCAAAAAGACTAGAACGGACAATTCCTTGCGGGTACAAGTTTTAGCCACAAGGCATTGGAGCTCGTCACCTTGGTCCAAATTTAATTTTAGCATCCAAAGTATTTATTTTATCCTTTGCACTTTATTCATACCATCATATTACACTTGCACTTGTTGTTTACTGTTGCTATGAACAGTTGTCTCCCTTTGTTTACATAATTGTTGTAATGCCCGTTCTCCAATTCCAAAATATAACAAGAATCCAGTGTACCCTTAAGTAATAACTTGTGTTCAAAGCACATAATTATATTGTTTTGTGTGTATTAAGTTTTCAGCTCGACTATTCGAAGAATAGGTGAGCTATCCTACTACCCCGGGGTCGGCGTCCGCGTCCACGTCTGAATTTGGTTAAAGTTTTTATTCAAAAGTCTTGTAATTTCAAAACTACATAAGTTATTCAATTGAAACTTGAGATATACCTTTGTCATCAACTCCAGTGTCAGGAGCAACATTCCCCATAACTCTGTTTTGTATTTGTAAAGAGTTATGCCCATTTTTCACAAAGATTTTCTGGCTAAAGTTTATATTCAAAAGTGTTGTAACTTCAAGACTACATAAGTTATTCACTTAAAACTTGGAACTAACCGTTGTCATCAACTCCAGTATCAAGGCAACATTCCCTATAACACTGTTTTGTATTTTGACAGAGTAATGCCCCTTTTTATCATAAATGTTCTGGTTAAAGTTTATATTCAAAAGTTTTGTAACTTCAGTACTACAAAAGCTATTCACTTGAAACTTGGAATATACCTTTGTCATCAATTCCAGTACCAGGGTGAACATTCGCCATAAATCTGTTTTGTATTTGTACAGAGTTATGCCCCTTTTTTACATAGATTTTGTGGTTGAAGTTTATTTTCAAAAGTTGTGTAAATTCAAAACTACATAAGTTATTCACTTGAAACTTGGAACCAAACTTTGTCATCAACTCTAGTATCAATGGCAACATTACACATAACTCTATTTTGTATTTTGACAGAGTTATGCCCCCTTTTCACTTAGATTTTTTGTTAAAAGTTGATATTCAAACGGTTGGTAACTTCAAAACTACATAAGTTATTCACTTGAAACTTGGAACTAACCTTTGTCATTAACTCTTGTGTCTGGGTCAACATTACCCATAGCTCTGTTTTGTTTTGACAGAGTTATGCCCCTTTTTCACATATATTTTATTGTTAAAGTTTATATTCCAAAGTTGTGTAACTTCAAAACTGGATAAGTTATTCACTTGAAACTTGGAACTAACTTTTGTCGTCAACTCTAGTATCAGGGGCAACATTACCCATAACTGTTCGCTTATGTTCTGTTTTGTATTTCGACAGAGTTAGCCCACTTTTTACACTTTGAGGGGTACAAGTGAAATCAAAAACATCAATAGGATAAGGACATATTATGAATAAATAATGTTGTTGAGGTGTACAAGTGAAATCAAAAACAACAATAGGATAAGGACATATTATGAATAAATAATGTTGATCAGGTATACAACTGAAATCAAAAACATCAATAAGATATGGACATGTTATGGATAAATAATGTTGTTGAGAGGTACAAGTGAAAACAAAAACATCAATAGGATATTGACATGTAATAGATAAATAATTTTATTCAGGGTTACAAGTGAAACAAAAACATCAATAGGATCGTTATGGATAAAAAATGTTGTTGAGAGGTACAAGTGAAAACAAAAACATCAATAGGATATTGACATGTAATACATAAATAATGTTATTCAGGGTTACAAGTGAAATCAAAAGCATCAATAGGATAAGGACACGTTATGGATAAATAATGTTGTTCAGAGGAGCAAATGGAATTCCAAATATCAATAGGATAATGACATGATTTGGATAAATAAAGTTGTTCAGGTGTACAAGTGAAATCAAAAACATAAATAGTATAAGGACATATTATAGCTAAATAATGTTGTTGAGGGGTACAAGTGAAATTAAAAACATGTTAAACTTAGCAAAATCTTTTCTTCTCTTCATTATACAAGGGTATATTATCCAAAGACTTTATGTTGTATAGATAGAAATTTCTGTGTAAAACACAATGTGTACTGATTTGTACTGATTTGATGTAATATGTATATTGTGGTTTGAAAAGAAATAAAATTGGAATGACAAAAAAAATAAATTAAAAACATTAGTAAGATAAGGACATGTTATGGATAAATAATGTTGTTCAGGGGAACAAGTGAAATTAAAAACATCAATAGGATAAGGACATGTTATGGATAAATTATGTTATTTAGGTTACAAGTGAAAACGAAATCATCAATAGGATAAGGACATGTTATGGATAAATAATGCTGTTCAGGGGTACAAGTGAAATCAAAAACATCAGTAGGAAATGGACATGTTATGGATGAATAATGTTGTTGAGGGGTACAAATGAAATTAAAAACATCAATAAGAAAAATACATATTATGGATGAATAATGTTGTCGAGGGGTACACGTGAAATTAAAAACATCAATAAGATAAGGACATGTTATGGATAAATAATGTTGTTCAGGTATACAAGTGAAATCAAAAACATCAATAGGATATGGACATGTTATGGATAAATAATGTTGTTGAGAGGTACAAGTGAAAACAAAAACATCAATAGGATATTGACATGATATAGATAAATAATGTTATTCAGGGTTACAAGTGAAAACAAAAACCGCAATAGGATAAGGACATGTTATGGATAAAAATTGTTGTTGAGAGGTTCAAGTGAAAACTAAAACATCAATAGGATATTGACATGTTATACATAAATAATGTTATTCAGGGTTACAAGTGAAATCAAAAACATTAATAGGATAAGGACACGTTATGGATAAATAATGTTGTTCAGAGGAGCAAATGGAATTCCAAATATCAATAGGATAATGACATGATTTGGATAAATAAAGTTGTTCAGGTGAACAAGTGATATCAAAAACATAAATAGTACAAGGACAAGTTATAGCTATATAATGTTGTTGAGGGGTACAAGTGAAATTAAAAACATGTTAAACTTAGCAAAAACGTTTGTTATCTTCATTATACAAGGGCATATTATTCAAAGACATTTTTTCTTTTTTATTCTTTATGTTGTATGGATAGAAATTTCTGTGTAAAACACACTTTGTACTGTAAACTGATTTGATGTAATATGTATATTGTGGTTTGAAAATAAATAAAATTGGAATGAAAAAATAAAAAATAATTAAAAACATTAGTAAGATAAGGACATGTTATGGATAAATAATGTTGTTCAGGGGAACAAGTGAAATTTAAAACATCAATAGGATAAGGACATATGTTATGGATAAATAATGTTGTTCATTGTTACAAGTGAAGTCAAAAACATCAATAGGATAAGGACATGTTATGGATAAATAATGTTGTTCAGGGTAACAAGTGAAATTTAAAACTTCAATAAGATAATGACATGTTATGGATACATAATGTTGTTTAGGTGTACAAGTGAAATAAAAACATTAATAGGATAAGGAAATGATATGGATAAATAATGTTGTTGAGCGGAACAAGTGAAATAAAAAACATCAATAGGATAAGGTGATGTTATGGATAAATAATGTTGTTCAGCGATACAAGTAAAATCAAAGACATCAGTAGGAAAATGGTATATTATGGATAAATATTATTGTTCAGGTGTACAAGCGAAATCAAAAACATCAATAGGATAAGAACATGTTATGGATAAAAAATGTTGCTCAGGGGAACAAGTGAAATTAAAAGCATCAATACGATAATGACATGTTGTGGATACGTAATGTTGTTGAGGTGTACAAGTGAAATGAAAACATCAATAGGATAAGGACATCTTATGGATAAATAATGTTGTTGAGGGGTACAAGTGAAATCAAAAACATCAATAGGATAAGGACATGTTATGGATAAATTATGTTGTTCAAGTGTACAAGTAAAATAAAAATATCAATAGGAAAATGACATGTTATGGATAAATAATGTTGTTGTGCGGTACAAGTGAAATCAAAAACATCAATAGGATAAGGACATGTTATAATAAATTATGTTATTCAGGTTACAAGTGAAAACGAAATCATCAATAGGATAAGGACATGTTATGGATAAATAATGTTGTTCAGGGGTACAAGTGAAATCAAAAACATCAGTAGGAAAAGGACATGTTATGGATGAATAATGTTGTTGAGGGGTACAAGTGAAATTAAAAACATCAATAAGAAAAGGACATATTATAGATGAATAATGTTGTTGAGGGTACACGTGAAATTAAAAACATCAATAAGATAAGGACATGTTATGGATAAATAATGTTGTTCAGGGGTACAATTATCAGAATAATATATAAGCGATGTTAAAGTAAAAGAAAATGATCAAAATTAAACGATTTTGTGAAAATTCGAAACACAGTCAATGTGAATCAAAGTCTTACACATTATCCACCGCACTGTTCTTCCTGACGCTTTTAGATAGGTATTTTTGTTATCTGACCATGACGTCCGTGCTTTAGACGCTAGATAAATGTTAAACCGATATAAATAAAACAACCGAGCGCTACTGGAGATTAATGAGTGCCAGATCATTAAAATCGCAATATATAAACGAAACACCTGTTAAGTAAACTTTGCTGTAGGTCAACATTGTGGGATAGAAGCTAACTAAATTTTGTTGATTGTTGTGACTTCATATTATGTTTTCTGTTTTGCTTTCATGAATTTATTTGACAATAAAAATAATGAGAAAATGTTTGGGCGAAAAGTAAAGTGTAGAATAAAGATGATTCTATCTGTAAGCCACGAAACTGTTAACTACTCGCCAATGCTTATGGTTCAGGTTTTCTAAGCCTCGCAAGATAAACGTATCTCCACAGTTTACATGTATAACCGAGCAGTAAGCGAAAACGGAAGATGCAGATCTGAACGCCGGGGATCGGTTAGTTGCTTTCCCAAATAAAACTCGGTGATAATAAATTTAAAGGCCTTTATGTGGTGAATTTTTATAAATATTTGTATAAGTGCACAAACATTTAAAAATCGTTTTTTCGTGAAACACTTGTCTTCAAAAATTAATCAAATATTTAAATATATGTATATCATTTTACATTTTACTTTGATCACTGCAAGTTTGCAAATCAATCAATAATTAACTGGTGTTTTTGTCCAGAAATAGCTGTATCTATATTATTTGTACATGTATATAATTTTGTATTGGAATGTTAGTAAACTCTGTATTGGACCGTTTGCTAACCAAGATATATATTAACAATTTGCCTCTACCACTGTAAGTAAGGCTACTGTACTCTTAGTGGCATCTGTGCGCAATCGTTAGTTGCAAGAAGCGCAGAATGTACTGCACGCCTAGCTGCGAGTAAAAACTACGTATATATGTACATGTATGTAAGATTACTTTAAACCTATAAATCAATAAGCATCAATAAATGGTTAATATGTTTAAATGGTAATGTCCCGTTAAGGTAAAATACGCACGGACTGTAAGTTTGGATCGCCTACAATACATTGAAAACTGTCATAATTTTCTATGAACACTTATCTGTCTTAAAAATTTATTTCTGCAACTAAATTTGTGCTGAATGTAATGAACAACCGCTTTAAATAACGACTCCCTGTAAGGATCGACTGCATTGACACTAGCATTGGACTTTTGGTTTTACTGATTCATTGCCAGCACAGTCATATTAGTGGTTATGTACGAAATACTATTAGTATCATAAAAAGTAAACGAACATGCGTTTTAAGTGTGACACTTACGTCGCAATTACACAAACACACGTGTAATAACGCTGAATGAGCACGTTATAAAGTAGAACAAGTAGAACAAGGTGTAATAACGCCAAATGACTCGTAATTTCGCAAAGTAAAAACGTATTCACGCATAAGAAAGACGTACTAACGCTAAATTGAAACTCGTAATAATAATTGCATCTCGTCAATAAGGGTGGTCTAAGCAAACCTTAGATTTATGAACAATATGTACTCTTATCCTAACAAGCGAGTACTTCGAAAATGATTTCTTTCCTTTTGTCTTTACAAAATAATGCTTTAAACGCGTTGGTACATTAAAATATTCACGAACATTACCGATGTTCTTTTTCCACTAAACCCACTGAGCAGTGTTCGTGTTTGGAACCTTCAGAAGCAATACTATACAAATGTTCTCAAATAATGTTTCAAAGTAATATATGTATAAATATTTCATCATCATGAAACATCATGTTCTCATTGCACTTGAAAGACAATCACATTTCAATTGTGATTTTAAAAAACGCAACTAAGTGGTCACCGGCGTACAGATCAGCAATTTTAGTTGTAGATTACTGTACGATTCTACACTGTGATCTTTATTCAAAACTAACCTCGTACTTAAAGTTTTCAGACCAATGTCTGTATTCTCTATTTCCTCTTCCGACATACTTATATCTGTACCTGAAACGTACCTGAAACGTATTTCTTATATATGTATTTTGGTTTGTATTTTTGTCTTCTACATTTCACCGAAGACTTTAGATTTGATTGTTTTTGTATAGTTCTTTACACGTATTTGTTATAAAAATTAAACAGTTTCATGTTTTATTTTATTTGAATTATATATGCCCATGTCAGTTGTTTTCTGTATTAATTTAATCTTGATTGGCTTAAATATTTATTCAAATATGACTTGTTATTTTATTGTGTTTTTAATTTTAGCAATTTGTTAAGTTACCATTTTGTAGATACTAATCGATATGAGAGAAGTAAAATATTCGTTAAAAGTGTACATATTTTGTCTGTATTTCTATAACAATAAACTATTATTGTTAACATGTTTAAAGTACAAACCGCACCTATTTTGTATTTCATTTGACCTAGAAAACACAATGTAAGCAGTGAATATAGGCAGATGTACAGCGTTACTAGCAGTTGGTACCTTTTGCCTTTGATTAAAGCTTCAGGAATTTTTCAAATTATAAACAAACTCATCAAATAAATAAACACTTTATATCAATCGCTTCTATGTCACTTTCAGCAGAATAGCATTATGAAATTAAAAATTGTGACACATAAACCCCCAACTTTTTCTCCAAACTTTCAAAATATTAGATAGTCCGTTCTGTTTTTAAATCTCTTTATGTTGTGTACGAAATATTTCATTTATAAAATTTGAAATTGTACGAAACAGTTTCTATGCTTCTATAAACATATATATCTATACTACGGCCTCGATATTGATACATATATAGCCTCGATATTGATAAATATATACGTATATGTAGTGTAAATGGTTGTCAATAAACATACAGGTGATACAAATATGAATTAATCAATAAGAAAAATGCATGTTTTCATAAAGCAATTTACAGTTTGAATTAAGCTTTTATTCCCTCTCCATCTGCCACCTGTCCCTCTTCATGACCACCTCTCTCAACCTGTCCATCTCTCTGTCTGCCCACCTCTCTACCTGCCCAACACTCTTCCTGCCCATCTCTCTACCTGCCAACCACTCTACCTGCCCACCGCCCTACCTGTCCATCTCTCTTCCTTCCCACCTCTCTACCTGCCCACCTCTCTTCATTCCCACCTCTCTACCTGCTCACCTCTCTCTCTACCCACCGTCTTCCTACAAACCTCTCTCTCCCTATCCACTTCTCTCTCCCGATCCACCTCTCTCTCCCTACCCACCTCTGTCTCCTTATCCACCTTTTCTACCTGCCTACCTCTTTCCCTGCCATCTCTCTCTACACCCACCTCTCTCTCCCTGTACACCTCTCTCTCCACACGCACCTTTTTCTCACTGTCCATAATTTCTCCCTGCCCACCCACCTATCTCCCTGCCATCTTTTTCCATACCCACCTCTCTCTCCCTATCCATCTCTTTGTCCCCACGTACATTTCTCTCACTGTCCACCCTATTTCCCTGCCACCTCTCTCCATGCCATCTCTCTGCAAACATCTCCCTCTCTCTGTACGCCTTTTTCGTTGAGCACCTCTATATTTACACTCTTTCTCTTCCTGCCAACCACTTTTCCAGTCCTCCTCCATGCCTGTCCACCTCTCTCTCTGCCCACCTCTTTCTCACTGCCCACCTTTGTCATCCTGCTTATCTCTCAAACCCTGTCCACCTCTCTCTCTCTACCCACCTCTTTCTCCCTACCCACATCTCTCTCCATATCCACCTCTCTCTCTGTCCACGTCTCTTTCCTTGTGAACCTCTCTCTCCCTGTCCACCTCTCGCTCCATGTCTACCTCTGTCTCCCTGTCTCCAACCTCTCTCTACATACCCACATCTCGCTCCATGTCCGCCTCTCTCTGTGTGCACATCTCTCACTCTCCACATCTCCTCCTACCCACCTCTTTCTCCATGATCACCTCTCTCACTGTCCACATCTCTTCCTACCAACCTCTGTCTCCATGTCCACCTCTCTTCCAGTCCACCTCTCTACTCTATTCACTTCTCTCAATACCCACCTCTCTCTATGTTTACCTCTGTCACTTTCCAACTCTCTCCCTGTCCACCTCACTATTCTTTCCCACCTTTATCTCCCTGTCCACCTCTCTCTCCCTATCTATCTCTCCATACCTACCTCTCTCTCCATGTCCATCTCTCTTCCTCTGTCCACCTCTCTCTCTGTCCACCTTTCTCTATCCCTACTCACTTTTCACTCAATGTTTACCTCTCTCTCCATGTACACCTCTCTCTCCATGTCAACCTCTCTCTCCCTGCACACCTCTCTATCTTTCTACCAACCGCTCTCTCCACGTCAACCGCTCTCTCTCCCTATCCACCTCTCTCTCTCTCTTGTCCACCTGTCTAGCCCTACCCGCCTATATCCAGCACTAACCATCTTTATTACCCTGTCCTCCATTCTATCCATCTGTTTACCGCTTACTCCCTGTCCACCCCTCTTACTTGTCTTACCTCTCTCTCCCTTTCCACATCTCTCTCTCACTATCCACCTCTCTCTCCCTGTACGACTCTTTCTCATTGTCCACCTTGATCTTCCTGCCCATCTCTCTCTCTGTCCACGCCTGTCTTCCTGTCGAACTCACTCTCTCCATGTCCACTTCTCTTTTCATTTCCACCTCTCACTTCATGTGTACCTCTATCGCCCTGTCCACGTCTCTATCTTCCTACCCACCATTCTCTTCCTGTCCACCTCTCTTCTACCCTCCTTTCACACCTATCCACTTTTCCTTCTCCATACCCACCTCTTTCCCTGTCCAACTCTCTCTCCCTGTCCACTTCTCTCTCTCCCATTTATATCTATGTGATTTTAACCTGCAACAGTACCAAACGTACATAACTAATATTTTGTATACACATATAAATTGAATGATATTTTCAACGGCGACTTAAATGGCAACATACCTGTTTCGAAGTTGTTCCATTTTACAATAGTTGATACTGACATAGAACACTAACTGAAGTCACAATGCCGTACCCAATGATTAAGTTATGAACAATGCAATGTCAGATCTGATCGATTTTGCTATAGAACATGTAAAACCAGATATAAAGTTTGAACAATAACAATAGACGACATTATTTAAGGCACAGTGCAAAGTTCCCGATGTCATTATTGATTAAGCTGCTTATGCTACCTTTTCACACAAAATTGACCGACTGTGCGATACCAACACGCAAGTTTGATTGAAAGCAAATAAATATATGGAGATTACAATCCTTTATTTGTTGGAGAGGCCACACATAAACTAATATTAAAATATGGTGTCTTACATATATGGACAATTTTACGCACGTGGCTTGAACTGCTATGTTAAAGGGAGTTATTCATAGATTGGCAAATTAATATTTTTTTATTTTTGTCATAATCCCCCGCCAAAAGTACATTACATATAAACTAGAAATAACTCTTCCGACAAAAATAGCATAATCCAAATATTGTCTCGTTCATGGAAAATCATCAAATGAAATAGATACAATTAAATAGCGTTTGCATTCTTCGGCCCCGGCCACATTACTTGTGTGGGGATTGGTCATGACATTATTTCTACAGCCATTCTCCCCCTACCTCTGATTCAAGTAGGGCTTAGATTAGTACTTAGGCCGGCTAAACTTGCCCAGGTTAAGTGTGAGTAGGTTAACTGACCGCCGTGTTATGACTGAAATATTGTTAAAAACGGCGAAAATCTAAATAACAAAAGTGTTATTCGGTATTTAAAAAACAACAACAACACGCGAATCACTGACATGGCGTTAAAATACACTGTAAAGTTCATATGACCTGATGGACGAGTGGCAAGGTAGAGACATGTGATCCATTCTTTATTTTTCTGTATATGATTCTTGCATTGATGCTTTGCATTGACCGTTCCAAGGCGGTGACCTCAGTTCTATTCATGTGTGTTTGTTGTTTGTTATGTGTTTTTGTGATGTGTAGTTTTTTGGCGGTTGATCGTTTGATATAAATAAAGAACCTCGGGCTGCTAATAAGAGTTCGCTCATGCTGTCGCAGCTGGAGTTGCGCTTTGTTTATATTTGTTTCAGCCAAGAAATACAATAAAACGTAAATTGTCTTCTTCAAATATTTATAGTAGATATACAACAATGCTGACGTTTTTATATATAACTTTATTTTCGTCTTTAGTGTTTTAGATTACAGAGAATGCATATCGTATTTCTTTGTAAAACTTGAGATTATAGGTTATTTATGTGTAGTTAAATTGTATCGATATACCGCAAGAGCTTTCGATAAGTATGGTCACACGAAACGCAGGTGTGAGATAATAATTCCATAGCCATTCGTGCACATGAAACATTGCGGAATAAACATTTCAAGGTTCGTATAGCTGATTGCACGTACACGTTTATCTTCTACTGTTCTAAATCTTTTTTTTTATGTTTTGCATGAAAAGTGTGTATTATCAGTTTTAATTAATATTGGTGGGAACAAGATCACATATGCTAATATGGTTTGTGAATGTGAATACAAGTACATACAACAGCAATACAATGATTTGCTTACAGTAAAATTAGTCACTGAATATGTAGATACATTGCAACTTAAGTTCAAATAAATAATGCGCATTGGTACTTAAACGCATTATTTAATTCCAGGTTTAAATGCATATATAAAAAACGGTAATTAATAAGAAAACACATCATTTGTCAAGTTTACAGTGTGTCAATTATACACTATAATGAATATAATGCAATTCCTACCCACTTGTGTATTCTTTTTCAGAAGCTTTTTGAACAGAAACTATATTGCAGATGTACAGTGGTTTATAAATTGACCTTTACGGATGTCGGTAAGGGTTTTACCAAGCTGCTGTGGTGTTATATTGCTTTCCAATTATAGAATATTGTAGCTACAGAGTAACAACAATTGCCATTGTATGTCTAAAGGCCACTCATGCAGAGTTTATAAAACGTGCAACTAGGCCATTTCAAATTAAGTTTTGTTTTATGTTTTCGTGTGAAATCAATACACTTTGGTTTTGTAGTTAAAATGGATATCAATACCACTTTAATTAAGAAAACATTTCACCCGTTCATTGTCTATTTACAAGCACAGTTGTTTAGGTCTACGCTTTCATGGATTGTATTACAAACACATAATTATTATTATAATAAAATTTCTTTTTCAAACGCAGGCAAATGCAGAGAGACAGACAGATTGACAGACAGATTGACATACATAGAGACAGACAGACAGACAGACAGACAGACAGACAGACGGACGGACGGACGGACGGACGGACGGACGGACGGACGGACGGACAGACAGACAGACAGACAGACAGACAGACAGACAGACAGACAGACAGACAGACAGTCAAACCGATACACAGACAAACAGACACACAGACAAACAGACACATAGACAAACAGACACACAGACACGCAGAGAGACAGACAGTCGGACAGACAGACAGACACAGACAGACACATACAGACTTAGACAGACACAGACAGACACAGACAGACACAGACAGACACAGACAAACACAGACAAACACAGACAAACACAGACAGACACAGACGGACAGACATATACAGACAGACAGACAGATAGGCAGACACAGACAGACACAGACAGACACAGACAGACACAGAGAGACACAGACAGACACAAACATACACAGACAGACACAGACAGACACAGATAGACATAGACAGACACAGACAGACACAGACAGACACAGACAGACACAGACAGACACAGACAGACACAGACATACACAGACATACACAGACATACACAGACAGACACAGGCAGACACAGACAGACATAGACAGACACAGACAGACACAGACAGACACAGACAGACACAGACAGACACAGATAGATACAGACAGACACAGACAAACACAGACAGACACAGACAGATACAGACAGACACAGACAGACACAGACAGACACAGACTGACACAGACAGACACAGTCAGACACAGAGAGACACAGACAGACACAGACAGACACAGACAGACACAGACAGACACAGACAGACACAGACAGACACAGACAGACACAGACAGACACAGACAGACACAGACAGACACAGACAGAAACACCGACAGACAGACACATACACAGACACAGACACCGACAGAGACACAGACATATACACAGACACAGATACAGACACCGACACAGACACAGACAGACAGACAGACGCAGACAAACGCAGACAGACACAGACAGACATACACAGACAGACAGACATACAACAGTGACAGACAGACATACATACATATACAGACAGACAGACACAGACAGATAGACAGACAGATAGATAGATATACAGGAAGACAGACAGACACAGACACAGACACAGACACAGACACAGACATAGACACATACACATACACAGGTAGACATACACAGATAGACAGACAGACAGACACAGACAGACAGACAGACAAACACAGACAGACAGACAACATCAAGATAAAATTCATACTCTGTTGACGTTAGTTTCGAAACTATCTTTCTCACGTTGTTTATTAAAAAAACAAACATCGGTATATATGATATTTATTAAAAGAAATATAAGCCAGTGTCATGTTTGAAATTATTGAAACATGCACATTATTTTGTTTATATTTGGCAAAATGTTTATATAAAAGGTCCGTTTAAATGCAAATTAGAGTCGTTGTAAGCATAGGCAATTCGGTAGGCAATGCAGACGATTTAAATATAGACCGTTGAAGCGTTTTAAAACAAAACAGAAAAAAACAATTCCCATATTTCCCCTATTTTCAGTGAATATATTATCCACTGATAATCAACTAAGTTTAAATCGACTATATTTTCAGGATATGGTTCGCCGGGACTGGTTACTTGCTCTTGTCATCACATGGTTTGCAGGTATGGCCTTTACATGCTTATTTTATCTGTGCCCTTGAAAATGTATTTAAACATTTGAGAGTTTACACTTTATTCTCTTTCGTGTCCTTTTGTTGTGAACGAAGAAAAATGCTTCATTAATCTGGACCGAATCCAGAAAACATAATTTACATTGTCAAGTGTTTATTGATATAAGCAGTGGCTAATGATTTATTGATTTACACCGCGTTGTGGGAACCCAGTGCATTAATTAAATCGCATAATAAGCAAGCAGACCAAAAGAAAGACAAAATTGTTACCAATAATATGTTTGTTATGTGAAAAGTGTGTTTAAGCTGACAGGTGATTGCATAATGTTTTATTATTTGGCATATATTTTCTATTTAAATGATTCTTCCTCATTTGCATTTTAAGTTTTAAACTGTAATTGAACTAAACTAAAAACAGTTGTGAGTACCTCTAAACACGACAATCGATTCTACTATATTTTATCCACAAATCAACATATTTGCTGCGCGAACAAACTAAATACAATAGTTTGATTGCTTGTAAATCAGCATTAATGTATTTATATTTTATCCTCAAATTGATATAACTACCGCAGTGAATTGAAATACTTTAAAATTTCTTGTATATAATCAACCGTTTGTTTACATTGTATCTTCTAATTGATATACATACCCCAGCGCAAACAGTACATTCTTAATTGCGCGAATATATTAACCATCAAGCATCCATGTTAAACTTTGTCTTTCAAGCGCAGTTCAATATAACTTATAAATCGCATTGCACAACAGTACAATGTTTTCAAAGCTTATATATTTTTATATTAAACATCACTTTCATCATATTTCAGTTGGCATACAACCTTCACTCGAAGTTGTGTTAACGATGAAAAAAGAGGACACCCATCTCCCGATCGAATGTTCTTTGAACAGCGATATATCTTTTAAATTTACGAACAAAAAATCAAACAAAACACAGACAATTGCAGCTTGCAGCACGAACATTGATAGTTGCTATCTCATTGACAAATCTCTAGCACAAAGCTACGCAATTGCAAAATCCGACGTAGGAGGTATACTTTTTATAATTGACGTCAGTGAGGATACATTCGGGACATACACGTGCTATGAGACTTACAGCGTCACGAATTGGGCTGCATTAGATGTCAGCGACACAGATATACAAGCTTTAACGCATCCCGCCATGGGTAAAGTCGTTGAAGGTATTTCTTCTGTTTTATTAAATAGCGCTACTTTTAGGATAAACTGGATGCACAGATTTGTTTCCTTTTTCGCGTTCACATACAGTTCCGTAAATGTATATCATTATTGAATTGCAAAAACTCAAAGCTCAAAGTCAATGTTATTAAAACTTCTAGGTCCAGTACACTATCGTCTGTACATAAACGTATGTAATATTTTATTACACATGATTTAGGATAGTATTGTCACGCCATTCTTGGAAAACAGGCATATAACAATAGCAGGATCATGCGGGACACTAATTCGATATTGTTAATTTCATGTCAGATTCTGACAGGTATATGCAAACGGTGTCTTATATATATACATGTACATGCTATGGCCTTATTGAACATTCAGAGTGAAAACAAATGTTGATAATACAGTTTTCCAATTGGATAGCCATTAATTTTAGAATACATCTAGTTTTCATAAAATGTCATGTTTATGGAACATTCTTAAACTAGTATATGCATAATGGAAACATAACCAATTCTTATTCGATAGTTTTTTATTTGCATTATAAAACCGATTTCCATCAAACTCTCTTCGAATAAGATTAACCCATTCTGAAACAAATACCTAAACGCGTAGGTCTTGTTATATTAAAATCTTTTAAATTAGTGCTTGTTGCTCAGATGTTTAGCAATTTAACATTTTTTAAACAGTACTAGTTGGATTTTACATAAGCGATAGATGTGCAATTCTTACTTAAATACAACTTAAGTTAAGATTGTTCTTAAGAACGTTTTGTATAGCAGCTCGGTATTCCAATAGTATTTGCATAAACACGTTCTTTTTTCTTCAGAAAAAACGTCGACCTTCATCGGAATTGTGCTAGATGGAGTCCAGATTGTGTTGTTGGCTGTTATCATTGGCTGCCTAGTCTGCAAACTGAATGGTTGCAAAAGGGGTAAAATTATTTGTGCTTATATACAATGCAAGCTGATTGGAATTATAATTTATTTACTTTAAAACGATTGTGTAAGCTTAAGAATTCAAGTTTAATTATTGCAATCTCGATAATCTCTTTTGTAAATTTGTACGGTGTAAGTGGATCATAATTATATTTGATCTATTCGTAAACGAATAAGCTGACATGATTGCTACATAAATTGATTTAAACCGACGTGTCGTAATCTAACAAAGTAGAAAATAATAATGTGAACGATATTTTGTATGCAGACTGGAATGTAAACTATAATTTTGTACAAATTGAACATAATTTCTGTTCAGCATGTTTGTGAATGTTAGGTAAATGCGTAAGCATTATTTACTGCTTACATATTTATGTTTTAAATAGAAGAATCTTAATAATAGAATACTATCACAATAACACACGCTTGTACATTTGTGTCCTAACACCTGGATCATAGTATACATGTTTTTGAAATATCTGACATCTATAATACCATTGCCAAAATCAATGGTCCCGATAAGAAATGTCTTTGTCATCATTTGCATTCGTTTAAATGGCATGCTGATTAAGTGTTCATTTCTTCTGAGACACTTTTCAATAATTCAAACCAGACTATTTTTATGTGCCAGTTCTCTGTTTAATACATTGTTGAATTGCATGATTTTGTGTACATTATAATATTTAACATTGTCTTTGAGTGGAATTTAGGCCAAACGGTATAACGACATCAAATGAGAAATTCAATTTAACATATTTGTGCATATGTGTAATGCGTTGCTGAATGGTAACATAATTCCTTGTTAATTAAGATGATATGTCGAATTAGAATCAATCCGACCAAGAGTGTTGCATGTAAGGGATCGAAAAGAGCGGTTACACAATAATTAAATGTTTATTTTTTAAGATGCTGATTTGCACAACAATGAATCTGTAATTTGACCATTATAGTACATACGCCTTTTAATGCTAATTCCTTCGTTACAGGCTGTCATTTATACACACACGTCTCAAGAGAACCCACGGAAGAGTATGTCAACTTTTTAAACTTACCTTTGACTTATCCGAACATTTACAATTTTAAAATGTTTTGTCACACTAGATACATGTAGATGAACGGCCGAGATTGAGAACTTTAGTTTATTTGGGGTTAATAAAAGTAACACATTTAAAGAAGTCTCACGTAATTGCGTTTTATCACATTAAAAAAAAGAGATCGTAACGGATCACATGCGTATCACAAAAACACGAGCTTTGTTATTCGTACTCCCAAATTAAATTAGCTGTATTAAAAGTTGGTGAATTCAGTCATCGAAAAGGGAAAGATTTCCCATTCACTATAGAACAAAGAATGGACGTATAACTGAACACATGTTGGCTCAGAATGTAAACGAGACGTACATAAATAAAATAGAAAACAGTTTCAGACAAAATTATACCAAACTTATCAACGACGAGTTCGAAAATATAGTAACTGCCAAATTGAATCCGCTTGTTTGGAATTAAACAAAAACTCTTCCACGACATTTGTTAACTCGCTTACTGACAGATATCCGAAACTCGCTAAATAAAATCGTGTCATAAATGACAAAATTTTTGTAGGAAAGATGTGATATTGTCTTTTTGGAACTGAAGAAGGAATATGCTAGGTTATGCAACTATACTTTGTCTAACTTTCTATTCGATGACGATATTAGCACATGAGTTAAAGGGATTGGTTTGCCTGTTACTGATAATACATTTAACCAATAATTAGAATCACAAGTCATTAAATAAATACATAATACATGGGTATTTTGGGCATCTCATAGTTCACCAGCAAGGTATCGAGTTTTTCGACAAACAATGTGTCGATATTCTTTTGAATAACGTAACTGGGTCAGGTGCCAAACAAGGGTTTAGCTTTGGACATGTACCCTCTCCACCACTCTCTCCCCCTCTCTTCCCCTTCCCAAATTTTTCTCCTTGTTCACATCTCTCACCCTGTACACATCTTTCTCCTTGTCAACCTCTCTCATGTACACCTCTCTCCCTGTCCCTCTGTCCACCTCTCTACTGTCCACCTGCCTCTCTGTCCACCTCACCCTTCCTGTCCACCTTTTTCTCCAAGCCTTCTTCTTTCTCTCTTTCCCAGTCCGCCTCTATATTGTTGTCCATCTATTTCAGTCCACTTCCCTCTCCCTACACACAACTCTCTCTCTCTACACACCACTTTCTCCCTCTCCACCTCTCTTTCCGTTCCCACCTTTTCCTCTCTGTCCAACTCTATCCCCACTATATACCTACGAACCTCTCTCTCCCTATCCATCACTCTTTTCCTACCTACCACTGTGTCCCTGCCCACCTCTTCTCCCTGTCCAATACTCTCTCCCTGTCTATTACTCTCTCCCTACCTACGAGCGTCTCCCTACCCACCTCTCTCACCCTGTCCATGACTCTCCCTACCTGCCATTGCCTCCCTACCCATCTTTCTCTCCCAGTCCATCACTCTCTACCTATCTACCATTGTCTCTCTACCCACATCCCACTCCCTGTCAATCACTGTCTCTCTACATACCACTTCCTCCCTGCCCACATCTCTCGTCATGTCCATCACTCACTCCCTACCTACCACTGTCTCTCTGCCCACGTCTCTCTCCCTGTCCATCACTCTCTCCCTTTCCAGCACTGTCTCTCTATCTACCACTGTCTCCCTGCCCACCTCTGTCTTCATGTCCATCACTCTCTCCCTACCTACCACTGTCTCCCTGCCCACGTCTCTCTCCCTGCCCATCACTCTGTCCCTTTCCATCACTCTCTCCCTATCTACCACTGTCTCCCTGCCCACCTTTCTTTTCATGTCCATCACTCTCTTCCTATCTACCACTGTCTTCCTGCCTACAGCACTCTCCCTGTCCATCACTCTCTCCCTACCTACCACTGTCTCCCTGCCCACACCTCTCTACCTGTCTTTCACCCTTTCCGACCTACCATTGTCTCCCTGCCCACAGCTTTCTCCCTGTCCATCACTCTCTCCCTACCTTCCATTGTCTCCCTACCCACCTGTCTCTCCCTGTCCACCTCTCTCTCCCTGTCCACCTCTCTCCCTGTCCACATCTCTCCCTGTCCACATCTCTCGCTGTCTACCTGACTCTCCCTTTAATTTAGTTTAAACTTACATGTATTTATTTTAGCTCGATTGCATCGAAAGCTTTTGAAAAGATCTTGTGAACGCCCCCTGAGTGGGAATCGAACCCGGGACCGCCCGGTCGCAAGGCGGACACCATATCCACTACAGCATTGCGACTTCGAAACGAAACTATAATGCATTACGAATATAACCAATTTCGTCCAAATTGACAGAATGGCAGTTGGAAGCCTACAGAGTAATAGTGAAACTTTGTGGTGGAAAGTCAGGATCTTTTCTATGTTCTGTTAAATACATGTCCACTTCAAGGACACTTTTAGCAAAGCAGTTCTGAACTATACGTAAATTATAGCATTGTGTCAATTATAGGACACTTAACTAGGTAAATGAAAAATCGTAATGCTATGTGTTATTCAACTATTGAGGGAACACTACACAGGTTTAATTAAAGAACTTTTACAGCAAATACTTGTCATTCAAGTCATGAAATATTAGTTTGGTTTTTAAGGAGGATACGCATGCACAACGGTGCGATCTCATTTAATCCCCTCGTATTTTTAGGGCTCTGCCGAGGTGTCGGGAACAATGATATATTTTACAAGTTTTTAAATAAAGATGCAATGATACTTTAATGCAAAACTGGAATGAACGATTACAAAACTCAACGAGAGCTTCAATATATATCTTTTATCATATTTGAAATTCCAAAATTATCTAATTGACTTAAAAATACTTTAGGAACTAGGCTGTTTGTTGAGACAACACTTTTAAAACTCAAAAGTGGTAATTCATTTGATTTTAACTTTAAATCACATTTATTCAAAAAGTATAAATGTCTTTTCTATGGTATCCCGTGCCAACTGTTTATTGCATCTGACACCTTTATATAATTTATAAACTGTTAATAAAAGAAAACAATGTAATTCACAAATGTATAAAGGCTGAGTGTCTATATTTTATCATTTTCGTTGAACGTTGGTTTCGTATGGTGGCGGGCTAGGTTGGATATGTTTTACTATTGTAAATAAATGAGCTTTTTAACTGATGCATTCTTGCATTCTGTAACAATATTTCCAATTAATATGTTACTTGTTAGATACATAAGCTTAGAAATTACTCTTTGTAATCTTAAGTCAAGTAAAATCCTCCCGGGTAGTAAAGTAAATAGTATCGAGCTGTTTACCATAAATACTACCATCATGTGCACACAATACATATTAATGGTACGTAAGCCAGCAGAAAATATAATTAATTGACTTTTTCAGATAACTCACATAAATAGATAAAACAACACAATGAAAACCTCTTATTTGAATTTTGGACATACCATCAAATACTCCAGTTCATGTGGTTCACATTATTTCTGGGCAAAGGTGTTTATTGTATGAAGATGTTATCTGGTGTTAAAAGCGTGGCATCTGACAGGTGATTGATCTCTACCGACCTAAAAACTGGTCGGCTTGATACGCATTTCATTAGTCCCTGAAAACTGTCCCAAGGAAATGTAACTATATATATATATAAATGTATAACGCGCTGGCCATTTTGATCTTGCTCAAGACAGTAACCTGAAAACTGTCCCAAGGAAATGTAACTTAGTAAGATAAAACCAGAAACAGGATTTGTCGACCTTTACATTTCATACGCAGTTTCAACAGTTTGTTTTCAGGGACTAAACTTAGTATATAATAAACACAGAAATTGAAAGTGAACTATGCGGATTATCAATGTATTTATATCACAAAGAGATGTTTTTTTAATATATAAAACATACTTTACGGCTACGCACTTAAAAGTTCTCCAAATTGTTGTCTTTTTTTGATTTGCAACTCATTTTTCTCCCTCATTATTTTGCTGTAAGTATATGTGACGCGGTCAGCGAAAATGAGTCCTGTGGCGGTAACGACGTTATCGAGAAAAAATGAGATTAACATTTCTACACGATTTTCTCCAATATTTCCTTGTTTAATTAAGCGTGCATGTCATTAATATGCAGTGATTTCGAAAAAAATTTCATAAGTAACAACTTAATCTCTGTATCCCTTAAATATTGTGAAATCATAATAAATGTTACTGTTTTGTAACCAGTTTATTAGGGTAATTTCCCCCGAGCGGAAGGTGTCGCTGGTCGCCATTTGTGTAAACAATGTCATTTTGATATCGGAAATGTCCTTGTTTTTACGGTTAATTTTAACATAAAAGCTGTATTTTTGGACTTTATACATGGAATACCAATTTCAACAGGTACGTATGGCATTTTCTGTTGTATCATTGTTTATCTATCGAATTATTTGCCTTTTCCATGTAAAAATTATCAGGAGAGTTTGAACCGGAAGTAATTTTGTCAGACAATATATTAAAGTGGCGGCAATTTCAAATTGTAATTTCCTAATAAAATAACGTTAAAAACTCACAAACAAATTATAAGTGTACTAGTTTTGTTAAGACAATTTTGCAAAGGCTTTACTTTTTATTTCTAAAATGCGAAACATAATTGTGCCATTAAATGTTAATGGAAGTATTCAAGACATTATTAAAGTAATTTGCATTTGCTTCATATAGACTAACTCATGCCTGCACATTTTTCGCACTTAATAATAATTTTTTGGCATGAGTAAGTTTATTAAAATGTCATTGAAACCAATAAACATTTCTAATTATTAGTATTAACAATAACAATTGGTAAAGAAACTTTACTGCATAAACAAACTTTAGAAAAAAGCAAGTTGTATTCTTCTAGACGTTTCTTATGGTTTGTGAATTCTGATCATAGCAGGTACCCTAAGAAGCCCAGACAGTTGCACTGTTTCTTATAGCATAGGCCGATTGTTTTTAAATAGCATTGCATTAATTTAAGGCATGGCCTGATTGACCCGCCTCATTGCTTTGTAACTGTAAGGTCATTTTACCAACCAAAATATCAAACAATACACATGTCTGCAGGAGTTTTTACTACTTGAAATAGTATTTAATCATAACATGAGTACAGAAACTTAAAAAAAAAAAAAAATTGAACTTGTTAATATTTTGTTTTGCTGCAATTTTGATATGTGCTGTGTTTAGAAATTAGGTTAATGTAATGTTCAGAAAACTGCTAGGTTGGCTGAATCCACCAGAAACAAGGTGTCTGTGATGCAATAGCAAAAACTATAATTGTTTTATTTGTTTTTTAGAGAAGCAAGTGTTTTGGCGCCAGGAAAATGGGCCCACCCAGCTATAAGTTTCCTCCGCCATTACCTTAAATACTATGGTCTTGGTGAAAGTTATGCTCAATTCCACTGCAACAACTGTGATGTACAGAATAAACATAATACTGTCCTGGTCTATGCTATGTGGAGAAAATTGACTGGTAAGTATTCTGCCTTAAAATGCTTATTATTATTCATAATTCATATACAATTCACATGTTATTTTCTTAGACACTTGGATGATTTAATTTATTACCATGGAAAATGTGCACATTTTCCACATTGTTTAAAATACAGTCCCAAAGCATAATGTATTTAACAGAATATCTTCATTTGTTGGATACTCTATCTTAAAATTTCTATCTTTAATTTATATTTTCAAGGAATACACTAGGGGATCGAATACTCCTTGATGCTGGCAGGCCACACCAAGTTATCAAGTGACTGGTATTTTTGGCTGTGGGAAAACAAATAGCGAAATATGGATGCTGTAACCATGCAGGTATTATGAACTATGAACCGAGTATTATTCCACATGATATTAGTTTATCATGTCACCGAATTACAGAAACCATACCGAGCTTGAGAGATTAATCTGATGATGAATGCCATAAGAAATCCCTACTATATGTACATTGTAATTAAAAACACATCTATTAAGGACTTGATAGTTGGTGAATGACATTAAATTATATTATATTAAGTTTAAATGTATGACCTATAATTACAAAAAAAATCATGAGGGATTATTGTTTACGAAAGAATACCGGTACTTGTACTGTACTATTTATACAGGACAGACCCACAACATCATGACGTCGTGCCGGTATGACCATAATATGCCACATTGTTTTTTTTTCAGTAGAATGTAGATGCACGTCGTGTTGAAAGCTTACTGATTGTCCCGAGGTAAAGGTAAATTTGTGGGGAAGACAGGTGTCAATCTTCAGACTGATGCAATGGCGAACCAAATATTTGTTCCAGGTTTCAACATTTGTCTTCAGGAAGGCAGTGGTATCTCCTTGATGAAATCTGACAGTTTTGTCGTACAACTGTTGCTTACCTGCCAATTACCTCTAGTTCCTAAATGGGATCATCAAAGACAAAAATGAACGTGTTGAATGTTTGTTTTAATGTGTACACAGTCAATAATGTTTTATCATAACTGGACGAAAGGAATGCGTTTTTCCATAACTGTTAATCTTAACAAAAGCTCTAAACTTCGTGTTAATTTGACCAGGGCTCTATTCACAAAATAGGGAAAACCTATGTTGTTTTTAAATCACAATTTTTTTAAAGTCTAGTGATGGTTTCATGAAGAAGTGTTTTTATATTTAAATGTTTTAAACTAGTAAAAATTGCTTAGGTGTTTAGTATTTGGCGATTTTGTAAACAGAAACAATGAACACATGTATAACACATAAGTACTATTAAAGATTTCCCTTTGGACATTTTTGAAGACTGGCCCAGTACATGTACCAGTTTCTTATTATACTCTATTACGTGTATCTTGTTTTCATGTGGACAAAACCTAAGTATTCTAAAATTGGATAAGTTTTAGTTGTTATTTGTAATGATGAAGAATTATTTACCTGTTTTTCTGACAAACTAAAATGTTGAAGTATTATGTTATGGGTGATTGTTCTAGTGTTGTCAGGTTTGATTAAATGATACTAGTAACTTTTTGTTTGATTTTTTAACCTACTGTTTAAGGATGTAAGTAACACAAAGTGTTTGATATTCAATTAAACACTACTAGTGTGCGTGCTAAAACTATAAAGGTTGTTTTTATAAACACATGTGACATGCATTACTTAAATCATTATTGCATGTTTGTTTGTTTTGCTGCCCCATTAGCATCCAAAATGCTGTTGCTGTGGAGACAGTTACTGAATTCAACAATGTGTGCATTGAATGAAATGAATCTTTTATGTATCAGCTGTAGTGTGCATATTAAAAAGTAGTATTTTGGCCGATAGAAACAAATATTATGGATATCATATAAGTAACACAGTTTATTATTATTAAACCTACATACATGTAAATTGATTCCATCAGGTTTGTAAAGATAGTTCATGCCAGTGTAATTATCCCTAACAATGTACTTGTATAAGCTTCTAAATAAGATACGAATATGCAAATACAATGTGTTCACAAAGATTTTGGTAAAATAATTGAAAGTGGTAATGTGCACTCAGTTTTTAATCTAAATAACTAATTGTCTAATTTGGTTACCATGTAAACTGTTTTGAAACAATTTTTTGTAACAATGTGAGGAAAAAATGAAAAATAATTATTTATTTTATACAACTGTAGTATAGTCTTTGATAATATTGTTGTCATTGTGTATTGTTTGTATATCAATATAAGTAATAAAAAGTGTACTTTTTTGTTCTTATTTTTGCACAAATATGACATTTTGAACTAAACGGTGGTATTACGTTTCTGGAAATATCTCAAAAAATAAAAAAGATAGAAGTATAATTGTTTCAGTGTTTTATTTCTTAAAGATAATACTAAATGAAAATTTAAAAAAACGGAAAATGTGACTTTTCATCCATAGAACCCATTTTTGCAGCACAGGTCACATATTAAAATGAAAGTAACCAAGACGTTAATACTTTACGAGATGTATTTTTATACGTAAGTAACGTATACGTTAAGTAACGTATACGAAACCATTTTTGCAACTAATGCAAAATTACTATATTATTATCAATAATCTCAAACACTATATAATTTAAAGTGACACAGATACTGCATGAATATAAGACCACGGTTATGTTATTATAAATATAGTTGCTATATTTCTAACACTCGGATAAAAACTTATATAACGTTTTTAACTATCAAATTCTAATATTGTTCATGTAAAGACGTCCTAACCAGAGCTTGCAATTATATGTATGCATATTAACAAATGTTAACACAGTTTGAACTAATGAGTGTATACTTATTGTTCAAATTAAAGTTTCTCTCTCTTTATGACTTATAGGAGTTCAGCTTCAGCCTACAAGGTACATTTAAACAAAAGTTTGGCCTTCAGTGTGATTGCAGCTGTTTTTGTCAATGTTACGATATCATGAATTTCCAAAAGAACCTGACATTCGTCGTGGCAAGACAAAAAAACAATAACAAAACAATAACAAGAAAAAAAAAAAAAAAAAAAAAAAAAAAACAAGTCAACTACAACAAAAAACATTTTGACATAATTTAATGCTGATAATATGCTCTTTATATGTGCATTATATCTTTTGACATTCATTAAATTTGTTCTCTTGGTGTATAATTCACAAACATAGCACATATTAATTATATGATTAATTGATCTTTATTACAGAGACACACCTAAGAACATGACGATTGATAGTGATGATGTGTAAACTAGCATGGCTGCGGAACCGGAAATAGATGTTAACCGCGCGTTCCGACTTTCGCCATAGCATGTGTACACGCCGAGTCCCTTACCTGAGAAATGGCGCTAAGTTGGAGTAACTGAACATTTTCTCGCAAGACTTTGCAATTATTTCACTTTTTTTTCCGACCTGAACATGATATTCCATTAATCATTTCCTGACCTGTTTTATTATCGTCAATCTGTATTGTTTGTTTAGTCGGTTGAAATTTTGTTGATAATATGGGGATAGCCCATTAACGGAAAATATGGGGGATCGTGATGTTTGTTTATTAACACGCTGCTATCGTCTGTATTTAAAACTCGTCTGATTCATTGTGCGTTAGGTTTGACAAGGCACCGCATGAATATTCTGTTATAGTCCGTAACGAGTCTAAATTTAGACTGTAATTATCCATTAAAATAAATTCTTGCCTTTCTAGCGTTATGCACTGAAACATAAAAGTTATAAAGAAATCCGTATGGTCAGTTACACGTCCTTTGGATGTAGTTTCGATTTGTGAATTGTTTAGTTTTGTTTTAACATATGTTTTGGTTAGGTAAATAGTCTTGATATGCTTGTTGTTTTTTGTCTGACTTTATCATGTCAAATGACATATTTGCGAAGTTAAACCAAATTTTAAATAGCTGATACGAACAAAAGTAAGATGCATTCAAGGTAATTATACCACAAACACATCAGAAGATCTTAAATTGAATGTGGTTGCCTACATGGCAAGCGATATCAATGAACAAAATGGAAGTTATTATATTAAGTGGACACTATCGACGTCAGCAGGGAGACTGTTCTGATAATTCAACAAGAACTACACGTATAGCCAAGAGAAAATTGCACTTCGTTACACCTGTGAACCATTGAACAAAATTAATAAAAAGGACTACGATGAAAACCGAAAAATATATACTGCGTGTCATTTGCCTGAATGGAAGACCTTTAGATATCAGTATTTTTTCATACTGCTGATGCCGTTGAAAATAAATATTTTTATATTCAAGAACAACAAAAGTAAATAAAAACAACAACAACACTGTTTTATATTAACATATCCTGAATTATTGCAATTCATATGTTGTAAGTTCGGTGGAAGTGATGATATTTTGGTGTTAATAATTTTGATATATACATATTGGCTATATACATACACACACGTTTAATACTTTTTAAGTTACTATATTGGTGTGTGTATTTTATTACAGTTGATTTATGTTTTATCTACAATTTTGATTGTAGAAATAAAGCAATTACAGATGAAGTACCTAAATCCGGACAGTACTTAAATTCGGACACCTCATAAAAAGTGTGTTTGTACGATCAAGACCCATAATTCTATTGTATTAATTGATGCACACACTTGTCTCATCAACGTATGTCAAGTTTCAACAGAATTAATTCAGAATAAATCCATTTACTTATTATTGGTGTTTTCTTCCTTTCAAATGTCAACATTTGCACGTGAGTGATTGAAATCGAAACAGTATATCCTATAAATAAAGCTTTACAGAGAAAAAAATTGAAAGGTAACACCAGAACAAGGTAAACAAGGAATAAGAACAAGATCACTAAATAACAAGTTGTAGTTGAATGTTTATTTTTATTCTTTTGATTTTAATAAAATATATTTTTTAATAAGTGTTCGAATTTAGGTTCTCTTCAGCTGTATTTCGATATGTGTTACAGGCCTTTTCCCAACATAACATTCAGTAATTTTTAGATAGTAGATTTCACTAAGATTTTGACAAAAGCTTAAAATTGAGCCTAACTGAGTATGTTTAACTTTATATTTTCCTTTGATGCAATTATCCAGAGAAATCGTCCAAAAACCAGCACAACTGTCCAGATTTAGGTACTTTACCAGTACTGTTATTATAACAACGGTATGTATTATCCACTAAACAAAAACAACATATGCTACACAAAAATGAATGAATTTGACCTACGGTGTTTATATTGAAGATAAATCTCTGCGTAACTGAGAACACATACTTAAAAGTCTTTAACAGTGTTTCGAAATGTGAAATGTGCATACTTCAGGCCAATAGAAGCCGATTAAACTGGTTGCGGATGTTAACTGTTTGCAAATAAGCTCTATTAGTACATTTGAGTACAAACGGTGTCCATTTTATTATATCAATGTGTTGTATTCAGTCTGTCAATTCAGTGCGTTTGTACTCGTAACAATTGAACATTTCTTTACATATTTGCGAATAAATCCCCGTAGCGTTTCAAACGTTTTATGGAGTATGTACATACATGTTTTGTTAATGTTCTGGCACGTAAAGTGTCACAATCATTGAAACGTTCGTCTGACTCAAAATATAGTTTTGCCAGAGCGTATACAATTTGAAAAATGAGAGTAGTTATTTCTTGGTCTCCACTAAAAAACACACACTTTTCTTCAGATTATTTGTTATTTTAGTGTTTAGATTTGTTACATGTTCTTTTCTATATCCGACAAAAGCTTTATGCATAATTATTATCAATTTAGTATTTGAAATAAAAATTCGTATTATGTTCGCGTGCGTTTACTTATTGATGCAAATGGGAATTGTATTTCAATTCTCAGTTCTTCGCTTTGATTTGTAAACACATTGACGTGACGGTGACGATTATGTATTCATCATCACTTAAGAACGAGCGAACGAACAACGTCAACTTTGGACAAGACAGCTGGACCGTGGAGAACAACGACGTTACAAGTTCACAATAACAGTTAAAAATGATAAACATGTAGCTATATGACATCCTTTCGCATAATAATAAAACCTGTTTAACTTAGTTTATACTTCATTTGTTTGGATTAGTCTATTAACTATTATTAATAATTATTAAGATTCAGGCAGCATGTGCATCAAAGTTATAGAGCTATACAATATTTTTGGCATGCATACAGAAACAGCTTGTTACACATACAGATTATCTTGAAAGATAACTTATTCTTTTCTTCAAAGGAACCATCAAAATAACAGCTGTTTCGCCATTTGATGCGATCTCGAATAAACCAACCATTTCTATAAACAAGTCGGATGAACGATTGGATACAACCACACCTCAAGTTTTCACTAACGGTATAGAATAAAAGGTTATACGTTGCTTTCTTATAAATTTCTCCTTGGAAATTAAAAATAAACAGCATTTATAATTACATTTGTTAATACTTGTTGGATAAGTTATAATATCGCGGTAGTTTTGTTAAGGAAATTGCATCTGTATTGCTGCAATATTGTATATGGAATTTGAATAATGTAGTTTGTGAGACATATTGATTTTGTATCTTTAAATATATTCAGAGAGCGTGTATCAAAAGTTCAAAATCATCAGTACAGCAGGTGTGGCGGTAGTACTGTTTGCGGCAGCATTACTTGTTTGAGTCTTCAGGCAGTGCAACATCCATTCAGGTTGTAACCTTTAGAAGTTTACCAAGAATTTGAATCATGCATGTAATATACATGCTCCTTCTTAAAAGAATCGTGTGTTTTGCAAACGTAAAGATTATGTACCTGTTACATGCGAATATAAATGCAGTTCTGATAAGCATGTATCGTATGTAATGCACTCGCAGGTATTCTATTAGTCAATTTTAATAACCCCCGCAGTAAAGAATGTCATACATTAGCTCCTTCTTAATAATTCACGTGCGGACATGTAGCGAAAAATGCATAGTTCGTGTTTATTGATTTATAAATGATTGATATATATACTTTGTAGTACGAAGATAAATCCTTGTTAAAAATAATTACACGCTGTATTTATATAAACCTGATTTTTCTATAGAAGCAACTAGTCATAGGGGTCGTGACCTTGCTGGCATTGACCGATTCACCGACAATTAGATCTCCTCTTTGGCCGCTACCGAAAGACAACGCTCAACAGTGGACCACAATAACCGCATCCCAATTATGGCTATGTCGCCCATAGCTGAGAGCTATCCTCGCTCACTAGACGAAATGACACAAGAAGATGTCGCAGAGCCTGACCAACGACGTAAAAGTGTGCACTTTTACGAAATAATGCAGACATTCCAGTTGTCGCAATTGCAGCCTCTAACGGTAAATCAACGGTCAAGTCGGTTCATAATGCTTTTTACATTAAACAGGTTTAAAAGGTTTTCAATTGTCTTTTGTAATTATGTGCACTTGCTATTTACGATATTGTACGGTTGTATGTAAATGTACTAGTTTCCTGCGTATTTGTAAACTGTATAGTTTTAGATATAACATTGAACTATTTGTACTATGGGGCAAAACAAGCACATTTGTGAACTGATGAATGAACTCTATAATTCAACGTGTCATCTGGAAGCTCTCAATAAAGCCTAAAACACTCATGTATTTGTGTTATTTTTATACATATAATACATGTTTATGAGATATAAATGAATAAGGCACGCAGCGCATGAGCCCGATCATATGACAAAAGAAGATATGAGAGAAGAGATATCGGCAATAACCGATAAATGACACAACGATGAGTACATTAAACCAAGCCACGCTCGATTAATAAAACATTATGAACCCAGATATATTAACTTACTATTTAGAAATTCTGCTTTGAACATTTAACGATGTTTATAAACACTAGAACTCTATATTATGATCCATCTTTGGATATAGGTCAGTGTCAGTGTATTTTACGCGACTGTTATAGCATGAATGGTCTCCAGCTTTATACGCAGCAATGATGGTATGTACGGATTTAATTGCAAAGACGTTAGTTTGCCGACCGTGCTTTAAGTGTTCAGCAGTAACATGACACTTTAATGAGAATCGGAAATGACACGAATAATCATTAGTGAAATCCATAGAAAGGCTTAAAATGAATTAACAATTGAAACCGCACACTATATCAGTCCGAACTCAAGCTGTTCGTCATTTCCCATGTCCGCATGTGTATGTGTGTATGTAAATGTGTGCTCACGTAAGTAACTTCTGATTTATACGGTGTTCCGTTAGGGTAATCGTTGTGTCGCACTTCGAACTTTCAATACACACAAGCGAAAACGCGGAAACACGATCTAATTTCCGATGGAATTCCCGATCAATGTTTTCACACATTTTACATGGATAAGAGTTAATCCAACGGACATGTTCTTAACACCGCCAAGTGAAGTGGTCCGGTGAGTCTGCAAACCGTGTGTATACATTAAATTGAAAAAAAACTCACATCCAGTGTTTACTGAATATGTGTAAAGCTCGCCCTGAGCCTTACCTGAAAAACGTTTTCCATCCCGGCACCAACCATGTATTCTCCATAAATTACGTTATTATGTTACTATTATAAAAGCCAGTGGTTCTGTCATCAACCTTCATAGTCAGACATATTTTAGGTTTTTTATATTGTACATACATGTAGGTGGCATTGTTTAACTAGAGAAATACCCTATTTTTATTGTTATTGTATGTTTTGACGTTTAAGGTGAACCATTGAGTGTATACATGTGTATATTATAAAGTCGCGATTAGTAAAAGATTCACCGTGGAGTGTATATATAATATAGACTTGATTTGTAAAAGTATGTATGCTAATTGGAATTAAGTACTGTGTCTTTGACAAAAAGTATACGAAACGTTAGGTTTTAGTAGAGATGGTTGATACATTCCAGAGCTAATGGGGCTTCCGGAGGTTATTTTAACATTCACAACTAGGATTAAAATTTGAATTTAATATAGAAACTCGAATCAGAACAAATATCTTGAGGTAAGATATCAGTTAATAGTCGGACACATTTTAAAAATCCACTCAAAAGTAGGCCTTATATAAGTTTATATACCATTAAATCATTGCGTATCCCTCCGTGGTCCATTCAAAAGTACTGCCTTTTACTAAAGAGTTCCTTTTATCTTCTGGTATAAAAGCCATTTAGCAATCTTAGACATGCCTTTGGTGGTAATTTCTTATATCCCATTTGTGTCGATCATTTGGGTGCATTTCATTCGAGGCTAACATGACAGGTGAAGTTTTGGTGTGTGTTTACTGTGATATGGGGCTTTTGTCGAAATATGTCTACCGAAACCGTGTTTTCTACCAGTGTCTGCATTCAGGCGAGATGCATTTTCTTAGAAGTAGCACGACATATCTTTTTTTTTATTGCAAGTTTTCGAAGAGGAAAGATTCATCTTTAAATTGATACCATACTTGCACAAAATTAAATAAAGGAAAGGCTAGAAAAATGCTTGGGAAGTTCGCTGTTTTATAATGGGACCCTATTGGAATTGGAAATACAGGCATCTAACACAAACCATTGTTCACGGTTAAAAGTGACATTTCGCATAAGAGACACTGGTTGTAATGCTTGTTTTTTTTTTTACATTACTGACTTTTGAGCATTTTGATGTAACTATCACGACAATGATTTTTTTATTTGAAATTTAAAGCCGCTTTGAACGAAATCCCGAATACATCCTGTGTTTCCTTTGGATGATTACAACAAAGCGAGATGCATATTGTCGCGAATTACGCGCATGTTTATTATTTTAATGTGTTCTTAATATATGAATAGCAGACGGAGCAGGCGGCTTTGAGCGGAGTTGTCTGTAACTGCTCCTTCTACTGCCGGAGCAATAATGTAACACGTGCATTTCATGTTTCATTGCATTATTTTTCCATGTTTATGTAGATTCTCAATTATTTCGTGCATTTATGTCTGGCGGAGCACGGCATTATATATACTATTGTTCTTACAATTAATGTTAGAATTCGAATTCGTAAATACAAAGATGGAATTGTTAATTTGTGGACTAAATATAAAATGTATTTAATACTCAGAATAACAAACTTGTGATTTCAATTTATGGATTTATTTTCCAATTGATTTGGATTAAAAGTTGTGAACTGTTTTTTCGTTGTTATACTACTTGGGAATTCTCAAACAAAGACGAAACAAAATCAGATTTCCAGTGTGGTTGCGTTGTGGTCTTGTAATTCAGTCCAAGACAAAATAGAAAACGTCGCCACACATATTCCTAAAAGTAACATACGATATTTTTTTAATTTAAAAATCGGGTCGTAGCGAAAAGCATCCTTTCAGAATGACAAAAGAGGTTACGAACAACTGCATGAGGTTTTACTACAGCCTGTTTGAGATTTCATTTAGTGGTTTCTAACCTTGATAAACATTTCGCACGCTATATATGGCACATATATAAATACACAGCTTATCAGTATTACTCATAGTCTGTATATATGTTATGTCTGCTTACTCAAAACTGAATAAAAAATCGTTGATTTTAAGATACACCTAGAATGGTATGTGCACTCGTTCATAAAGTAAAAATATTAATGTATTCATTATATTATTGTATGTATGTTTTGGTGCGTTCACCCGTTTTTCATGTGTTGTAAAATTACAAATCATGTCTAAAAATGATGTTTGATTGACAATGTGTTTATGTAGAATAGATCGCTATGTATCTAACGTCTCCCTTGACGCTTTAGTGTTGTACGGTTTTCTGTGAATTAATGACATACAATCTACAGCCTGGGTCAATATAACATGATACCGGTAAGTATCACATCATATTCAATGGCTCACTAGTGATTAACTGTACGGTATTTTCACTGTTTCAACTAAGTAATAATCACAATGTCTTTGCACATTTATCGCACCAATAAATTCTATATTTTACGAAAAAGCATATCATACAATATATTAAATTAGATTATTTCTAGATAACTTAACGGACCTTTAATTGTTTGACGAAAAATATTCATATACTGCCATCTATGTTTGTCGTAGTATGCCATAAGAAGGAAAGTTTATATATCCCATAGTCAATTACGTAGTTAAGCACAGTTTTCATATATTATACGAGCAAAATTATGAATGTCAAAACACTTTCCTAAATTATCTCTACATTCGAATAGGAGACATGAACTGCATCAGATGTAGTGAATCACTCATTACACAAGGCGTAAACATTTATTATGACAAGTTGTCTAAGGACATGAACTGCATCAGATGTAGTGAATCACTCGTTACACAAGGCGTAAACATTTATTTTGACAAGTTGTCTAACAACGCACAAGATGACAGCCGATCAATGCTAAAATGTCGACATATATTTCGTTTCCATGGCGTTGTGGTTAAGGCGTTCGCCTACGGAGCGGAAGGTCGAAGGTTCGAGTATAGCATAGGGCGTTGCCAATACTGCAGTTAGTTAAATCGAAGGTCCGATTGCCTACCTGCCAAGGGCCTGACATGTAGGTTAGCAATCGGAAGTATATATATTCATCAGTAAATGTGTCTCATAAGTCAAAACTCGCTGGCTCTTAATCACGTGACACTATAATAAATAAACACTTTACTTTATATTTTCAGAACAGAAACTATTTTACATCAACATAGCATAATATCTACTATACAGATAACATGGAATGTTTAAACAATTCTTTAGCCGTTCGATTTATCGACTCTATACTTTAACTTGTATTGAGGTATTGGCTATGCTATCGCATCAGTAAATAAATCAACTGATCACTGTAATACAATGCAATAAATATAACAACTTTAAACTACAGCCCGTAAAAATGCAAGTGAGAACCGTTATAAACATGGGCTAATCGATACAGGTAAATTAAACGATTTAAACTGCAGACGATAACAGTGTGTTTGTAAACAGAAAACCATGATTCCCCCTATTTACAATAAATGGTTGATCCCCTCATTATCAGCAAAATTTAAACCGACTTACGCTTTTGGCCCTCGACAGCTTTATACACACATGTCGTTCCAATACATTTACCGCAGATCTTTTCCGCCTGTCTACAATGTCGCGGACAACTACTTAAGAGGCCGCAATGGTGTAGTGGATATGGTGTCAGTCTGACGATCGGGAGGTCCCGGATTCGATCCTCGCTCAGGGGGCGTTCTCAAGATCTTTAAAAAGACACCAAGTAATGTTTCTTCTCAGGAAAGGGACTCAAGAGTTTCTCTATAAGTCGAAAGCTTTCAATGCAATCGAGCTAAAATAAATAAGTTTAAACTAAAATACTTCATTTAAAGGCGACCATTCATAATATGTTTATCTAATTACACAGATCTTTAATACATTGTAGATGGGCTAAACGCCGTATCATAATAAAGTCTCACTGAATAGTCAGAACAGTAATTTTTGGGGCGGAATTTATACCTACAGACATACGTTAGCATGCATCTCGAAACGTGAAACTTAATTAATTACTAACATAATTTTATTACTATTATAATATTAATATAATTTCACCAAAATACACAGTTATCATCCAACTCCCCTCAAACAACGAGCGACCGGCAGATCAAATTATTGACATTCGTTTGAAATGAACTACCTGTACATGTGTTTAACAAACGTTCGAAATGAAACTAATAAAATGTACAGTGTATATGCTATCAATAATTTCTGAAAAATATGGCATGCTATACATACATCAACGTTACATTTAATTACTCATAAGTATATTACTCAACATGCATTTCAATCAATAACGTTTAAAAGCAAAAATGGATTTTGAGCAGAAAAACTACTATACAAGGCAATGTCTTTAAATAATGTTAAGAAGAAGCAGGGGTTGACCTTAACTTTTGGGAAGTGGTGATCCACAGGACCGGCTACCTGCAAAACCTACTGGGCCGATACAGTATGAACTGGTCCCGATGATAAAAATACATCGAACTGCATAACGCATACAATAGCTTTAAAAAAAAATAATTGATTATCAGAATTGAAATCGGAAAACATATTGAGCACACAACAAAATCTATTATTCATTATATAACATATTTTCGCTCAAAATCTTGAATGCGAATTGTTGGTTATTTAAGATGAGGTATCAACTTCTTGTGTTTGACATAATTTTGACATCCATGCATTATCGTTTGCTGAGCCATCAAAATGCAATTATAGATCTAGAAATGAAAAATATAATTATAATGCTGTGTCGAAAAAAGAAAACGTTGCTCAACTATTCTTGAGCCAATAGTAATATTAACGATATCCATGTATTTTGCCAAACCTCGAAATTTCGGTTTTTGGTCAAAGAAACATGTGAACAACTTTAATTGACCCTGCTAAGCTTGCGCGTTATAATTTGAATAAAAGTAATTTTAAACTCATTATTTTATACCATATCTGTTGTTTAATTAAATTTGTAAAAACAACTTTAAAAGGTTATTAAATGACTATAGTTAATTATTATAAATGGAAATTGTTTCTCTAGAAAGCAACTACAATGACCGTCGGATATAATGTTTTTAATCAAAATGGTGATACGTGGATTTTTGAACGTCTAATACGCTGTTATAACATTATGATTGGAAAGTTGAAGAATCGGAAAAGGTACAATTTAATCACGAGAGCTTGTGGACGGTTCCATGTATTCTTAATCACAAATGATAATTCACGAATTACATAGTTGGAGCCAGTCCTAAAACAACTGGTCACCGGACCTGTCATCCTTCGAAGACAACCGGTCCGAGCGAAAAATCACAGGTCACGAATCGACGGACACGCGTTAAGATCGAACCATGAGAAAAAGATATGTATTAAAAACCCGTTGTGGTTTCACGACATCGGGTTTTAGTTAATTGCTATTTTGTTTCTCTGGTTAAAGTTTAATAACAGTAACCTGACTGTAATTTGATTAAATGTTGTATTCTCTGTAATTTAAGTTGCATTGCAATGTCGTGAGATCATTTTGTACAAATGTGGTGATTAATAAAATGTCAAGTGCGTCGTTTCGTGTGATGTAAAACCGATTCAAAACACACTGTTTCGCATGGCTGTTCCAATGCGGTGACCAAGTTTAATCATAGTTGTGTTTGTTTCGTGGTTGTCTTGAGGTGCGGTGGTGTATGGACACTTGTACGAGTATGAATTAAAGCTAGGAGAATAAAAATAACGTTTTTTTCCTGTGCATCTGGCGTTACTTGTATATTTCAATTCAAATCTGTACGATGGTTAACCGCAGTTTGACATTGTTAATTGTTCGAAGCTATGTAGAAGCGAAACAGTTGACATTTCAGGAAAACAACACACCTAATCATCATGCTCTCTTGCTACACACACACACAAACCGACACGCACAGTGCAAGGCGAATTTGTATCTCTTTGCGTAAGCTGGGGCGCACATGTACGTATACTTGCTATGTGAATACACACAGTTGAATTTAGGTGCGATTTATTCGATAATTTATACTGGATTGCATTATGCTAAATAAGCAAATGTCAATTTCAATAACAAATGTACTTATAAAACAGCATACATTTTTTAGTATGGTTACTCACACATCGGCATTTGTTGTAGAATTTTTAGTATATTTCAAGTGTTTACCCCAATGTTATTTTGACGTCAAGTTAAACATTACGATTATAACACTTTGTGTACATGTATGAGTATGTCTACTTTAGCTGTTTCCTATATACACACTTATGTTCCTTGTGGACCATTATTAGAGAAATGTATAAAAACAAAACGTGTATAAGGCTTTCAAATAGTTGTATTTTAGCATTACTATAAAATATATAATGAAGAGCAATAATATTATCAAACAGTGCTTTATTCGGACCAGCGAAACATTTTTAAACACTGTATACAATTAGAAAAACACAACCACAACCATGAAAAACAGGAGAACGGTGATGTAAGTATCATATATGCATAGGAAAAAGATACATTATTGTACAATGTATTTTTATTGTCTCATACTCTATTTTCAGGCGAAGGGCAACTACAAATGTTGCTTCAAGCTTTTTGTTGCTGTTATGCTTTTCGGTAATGTTGTTAGCTTATCAATCGACAGATAGAAGTGCGAGTTCTGTTTTTAATGTATAGAGGTGGTTTACAAATAGTCTCTTAAGAGTTTAATATAGATATAAATTTAAAATTAAAAAAAATCAAAGTGTACGTGCACCCCGATGTAAAACAACATTGATCTGAGCACATCTCAAGTTCTACAAGCCTTCCTATTCTAAGGAAACAATAGTTTCGTCCGTGTTCTTATCAAAAGAAATTGTATAAATGATATAAATTTAATTTTTATTTTTACGAAAGTAGAGACATAAATTGATATTTTCTTACATTGAAGTCAAGTGGGAAATTATGTAATTAATACTTGTTTGATGTATTAAATCAGGTTTATGTAACATTCCAGTCCACGCCTGTGCAAACATTAATTTGCAAAAGAATGCACTGAAGCTGTACATTCCTATCGAATGTACTTCGTGTGATCCATTAACCTTTCAATACTTCAGTGAGACAATGAACAAAAAAAACAGTGAACATTGCAGAATGTTCCTCTATGATAAAGTCTTGTTATTTGGTTGACACAGCTTTAGCAGAAAAATATTCAGTTTATAAAAATGAAAGTGGAGGTGTGCTTAACATATTGACTGTAAACGAAGCAACATTTGGGACCTACACTTGCTTCGATACATACAATACCACGCGATCTGCTAGTGTTGATGTTAAATCCATGGACGTACACAAATCAACGAATACCGAAAGTGAAGATGGTATTTATAAATATTTGCTTTGTTTACAAAATGTAAGTTTAATAACAACTGACATTTAAAAATACATCATTACACATCTGAAATGTTGGGTTTTGAATGATGATACACGTATCTAAATAAAGTTATTGGTTGTATCTGATTTTTCTTTCCTCATAAAAAAGTGTAGGATATAATTATACCAGAATTATCATAATAAATAAACGACGTCAACTTAACAAGTACAGTTCTACATCACAACGAAGTTATTAAAATTCGTATATTGATACGGTTAATAATCCTTCCTGATTTGTTAAAAGGTTTACGGTAGTAAAAATGATATGTTTTTAAATGATATTCATACAAATAATGTACATTGCTTGATAATAATCTATTTCTATTGCAGATAACATCTCGACGAGCGACATGAACTATTACATTTTTGGCACAGTGATAAGTGTTTTCATCGGACTGATATGTCTAGTTGTATTTTTTGTTCTTCATTTAAGAAGGCTGTTATCTAACATTAATTCGAAGATCAGCAGACTAATTGACGATTTAATGCTGTGAAATATAAACTAGTTTATTATATACCTGTAACCTGAGTTTTTTTTTAGGGCTTGATTTTCCTTGCAAATGTTTAATAAAAACGGTGCAACAGTTATAAGTTCAGTTCTTTAATAATTAACTAAAAACTATACAGTCCACACTGATCTCTGGATAGATTAGCAAATATGAAATACGAGAAAATAAATGAAATTAAATACGATGACTTATCTAATGCACAGCAGCATTAATTATTATAAAAAATGATACAATTAATAACAGTTCTAGTGGCCTGTGTTTACAAAGAACATAATCAATTTCCTACAACATAATAAATGTGAAGAATACAGAAACGTTCTGATATGGCATTTATAACAAAAGTAGGATGATAAATCACACAGAGATCACATAACACATATACAACATGTACTACATCTTACCAATTTATGGAACTCAAGTGCGCTCTCCAAAAATAGCTTCCTCTCTTTCCAGTTGAAATGGTGCTGTAAATTAGAATCATGCAAACATTTATTATTGTGATCCAAATCAGTGAAGTAGATTGTATTAATTGTGAAATGTACAATTTGCTGCCATTCTGAATAATCGCAAATTTATGTAATTTGAATATTTAGACATGCTCAAACCTTAAACCAAATACACAAATACATAGAAAACAATGCATTGCAACCGTTCTCATTAATATTCAAACAATAGAGCCAATACTAACCACTCAGAACTGAAGAACAAGAGCTAAAATTAAGTTGAATAAAAATGTCTGTTCCTTTCCCACCAAAAAGATCATGTGACATTACCAAAATATTACGAAGTTAAAATAATCAGAATTGTGTTACAACCCACTATACAAATTGGGAGAAGATCGACCGGGTCACATACCTAAGGCTAAAACAAAGTTAATGAGTTCTTTCTCAGGCAACGCCGCAACGTATTTTTATGGCCCGCTATGAATTTGATTTAATGCCAAAAAAATTGTTTACTACTTTTTGACGATTTTAAAGGAGCAGTCCAGACATATGTTAATAAAAATAAAAGTGTTTCTATTTGGTACGTTACCGAACAAAATACAAAAAATACGCATTGGAATCGGTGAATTACTAACATTTCGGTAGCTTGCTATCGTCTATTTTCTTTTTGCGATAACTGGTGATGACTCTGGAGTAAACCAGCTTGTACATTACAGTATATTTCGTTCGTACCAAGCGCTTTTGAACAATGCCTTTCGTATATAAGAAACATATTTCGAACGAATAAACACCATTAACGTTCATAAGAACTGTTACTAAAATTACGATGTATTGAATTGGATCCCATGGACAGAGGCTTTAAATTAAACGAATCCGCATTTAAAGAAGAGTAACCCGGTAGATATTTCGGTATTTCCAGTAAATTATTTCCTGTCTGATCTAATTAAATAAATTGGATATACACACATTGTGAAATACTGTGTAAAATTTGAAGAAAAAGTCATATTAAATTGGGATCCTTTATAAATATCGTCCAATTGTTGATTGAAACTTTTGTTTCGTAAATGATTTTGGTTGTGCAATAGCATTCCATATTTTTTAAAGAAAATCTGAGTCAATGTAAGTCCTACGGAAACCAACGAAAATGCCAGCTGCATTGACAAGTGTTGATTTTTCTTTCCAAAAGTTATTGGTAATTTATTGCAAAATAATTCCTAGTTTTGATAGTTAAAAATATATGAATTACAAAAAGATAAATTCTATAAATAGAAGTACTTTAATGCTGATGGTATATCAATTCGAATGTACTTATGTTAATTATGAACATAAAAATTGACTGCCTTTTTACGTCAGCTTGCATAAATGACCGTTTGTGATTAATAAATATATATTTAGAATTTTATAAAAAGGGATGCTTATATTGTTATTAAAACTTAAACTTGTCTTTAATCTGTACTAATTTACTTGTTTTAATAAGCCAATACATAGTGCCAAAAGAAAAGAGTAGGAGTAAAAAAACTTTAATAGAAAAAATCGCCCTCCTTCCTGATTGTTTGGGAAAAAGTGCCTGAGAAACAATTCATTTATTTGTTTAGCCTAATATAATGATCTTTTTAGAACCTACTCAAGGTCCTACAGAGCTCCACAAGATTAATGAATCGTGATTCTTACTTTGAATATAAAATAAGTCTTTGTTAACTTCACTAGGGCAATGTGGGTAATACGCATGCTATGAGATGAGAAGGGCTACCAAAAACATCAATAGGAAAAGGACATGTTATGGACAAATAATGTTGTTCAGGGGTACAAGTGAAATCAAAAGCATCAATAGAATAAGGAGATGTTATGGATAAATAATGTTGTTCAGGGGTACAAGTGAAATCAAAAACATCAATAGGATAATGACATGTTATGGATAAATAATGTTGTTGAGGGGTACAAGTGAAATTAAAAACATCAATAGGATAAGAACATATTATGAATTAATAATAATGTTGTTGAGTGGAACAAGTTAAATAAAAAAAACATCAATAGGATAAGGACATGTTATGAATTAATAATGTTGTTGAGCAGTAAAATTGAAATCAAAACCATCAATAGGATAAGGACATGTTATGAATAAATAATGTTGTTCAGGGATACAAACATATTTCCTGGAACGCATTGCTTATGTGGGGATGAGACACAACGCAAAATAAGAAAACATTATATTATTAATAATCTTAATTATTGTCATCATAAAAGATAAAAAATATAGAGTCCTAAGATAAAATGACATACAGAAAAAACAAGGTGATTTTAGCTTTGATTGGACTGATAAAAATAAACTACATTAACAATATTATGATTTTTGTTTACATGGCATGTATTTAACTCTATTCTCGATTATGTACAACATATTTAATATCACTTTGTAAACAACATTTCCATTTTTATCACTTGATCATAAAACACCTATTGATTTAATTAAATCACCTAATCTTCCGTAACGGTAGTATGCTATCAATATTAGCAACCTGTCTTTAACTCGTTTTTCTCTTATCACTCTTCATACAACATTGTCAATACTGCATTGAACTGATGCATTACTCAATAAGCGTGATAAGGAATGTAATGACCATAACAGACAGAGACGGAAGAATTATGGATAATCAAAGTGGTTTTCCCCGCATCGCCTGTTAAAAAGGTTTACCATTTAAATACATATCGTGGGACTATGAGATATATATATTTAGGAAACATATATTTAAAAATGTAAGGTTGTTCAAAAATGATACTCGAGAGGATAATACCACTGAACATAATATTACACTTCTTTGCCATGGGTAAATGTAAGTATGTATAGTCTTTTGTGAATTAGTTTTGCTAATTATCCTAATCCTTGTCTATCAAAACACAAGCTTACATTGCTTAATTTGTAATTAATAAGGAAGATAGCGCGCTTTTGTAATCACAACCACTTTTAATAATACATTTATATCATTTTCTGGTAGGCAATTGAGCAATTAAACAGATAAATGCAATATTTATGTTGACGTTTGATAGTTTCGCATCATTGTTTGCTTCTCTTCTTTGATTTTGCTATTGAAAAAATTACACATAACAATACATATCATTATTAATATAAGCATGATACAACGACCATAAAACTTTGGCATAATTTATAAACGACAGCGAGATAACAAGATACCTGTAGATGATAGAACATACTGTTACCGTCTGCTATGTTCAAAATGTTCCGCTGATGTATTTATGGTTTGTGCTCCATTGTGTGTTTGTTTTTGTGAATAAATGAAGCGCATATGCTGCTGCATATTTTATGCGCGTTGGATCTACGCTAGTGATGGATCTACGCTAGTGATGGACCGATAATCGACTGAAGTCGATTAATCGTCGCGCAAAGATTTGTGATCGCTATCGCCGCATTTGAATGACGGCAATCGATTAATCCAGACAATATAAATTGTTAAATATATAGTGTTTTGTAACCGTTTTGTGCATTGTTGGTGAGATAAACTTTGGTTAAGTACATTTACTTTAAAATGCAAGCGGATTCGCAGCAACAAAGCGACTAATACATGTACACAACCCGATTTCCATTTCTAAAATTAAAGATAATTCATTAAAGTCTGTATCTTTTGTCTTTATTAATTTATATATTCATATTCCCGGCAATAAACGCATATCAAAAAGCTCTACCACTACAGAGAAATTAAATTACATGTGCTAGCATACACTCATAAGATAACTTTATCATCACAATCATTGATTTGTAATGTAAAATCCATGTCAGATTAATATAAGATCTTCTTATTGTTTAATCTAACTCTGCTGTTGAATACTGTATATGTGTGCTAGATTTGAATCAGTTGTATTCAGTTAAAATATTAAACAGTAAACATAAGTATTAACCATCGTTTTTATGTCTTTATTTCAAACATAGTATATTTTTTATTAAGAGTAACATAAATATGCAATTTATTTACACATTTAACTTGATAGATCCCGTTGTAAAGAATGGAGAGGATATAGCACACAACTATCAGTTATAACCGATTATCGCATCGGTTGAACTGGTCGGTTATGTCGATTAATCAATTGGTCGTTTTCAACCGATTTGCCCATCACTAATCTACGCACACCCAAATGAAAGGTTACATCATGCTAATAATGTACAATATTTAAAACAAAATATGTCGTTATTGAAGACTCGATTTCCGCTTTCAGCGTGGCCTGTACTGAAGATAGAAGTCAATCATATTTCTTGGAACACATTGGAAATTTCCTGTATTATTGCTGGTGAACATGAAATGCATATGATGTTTTATAGAAAGAAATTTGACATATTCGGAAATATTGTGCAAATAGTTAACACAAGCACAACATGTGAAATAGCAACAGTATTGCCTGTGATTGATGTGCACTGTTTGTGCAAAACAGCATCGCATGTAGTTTGCAACATAACGGAAACAGCGAACGATGTTCTCGAGCAACATTGGAAGTGTTCAACACTCAAACATGGCATTCCTTTTGAGAGTTCTGTTATGTTGATCAGAAGTAAGTATAGATAGCCAAATCATGGACACAATACAAATAACGTAAATGGTTCCCAACATAAACAAGAGCTGTCTCTATTCTGTCAGTCACCTTATATAATGACCATAAAAACGTATGTGAAATTTCTATTGAATATAATATATGCAAGAATGTAGTAGGCCTTGGTCAGTGACATAACATAATGATACCGAAGGCGTGTGTGAAGTGTTAATTGAATATCTGTAGTAGTTACAGAGATACGTACTTTTTGCACGCAAACCTTTACCTGAATGTTCAAAGCACAACAGTTGGCATAACTCTGCTTAATTGTAGGTCCGAGCTATAGTCCTTGGTCAGTGACCTTATATAATGACCCTCAAGACATATGTACAGTTTCAATTTAAAATCTGTATTAGTTATAGAGATATAGAGTTGTTGCACGGAAACTTTAACCTTAATGTTATAAGTACAAAAATGGAAATAATTATCCTTAATTGCATGTCAGATGTATGGGCCTTAGTCAGAGACCTTACATAGTGACCTCAAAGACATTTGTGAAGTTTCAATTGACTATATGTTGTAGATACATAGATACTTATGCCTTAATCTGAATTTTCTGTGCACGCAAAGATTAACCTGACTTTTCTTAGTACAAAAATGGACACAGTTGTGCTCCAATGCTGGCCACAGTTACGGATCTTAGCTAGTGACCTTATATAATGACCTTGAAGGCATGTGTGAAGTTTCAATTGAATATCTGTAGTAGATATAGAGATACGGAGTTGTTGCTCGCAAACTTTAACCTGAATTTCGAAGTACAAAAAGGGACATATTTCTGCTAAATTGCGGGTCAGAGTTATTGGCGTTGGTCAGTGACCCCACATTATTACCCCAAAGACAAGCGTGAAATTTCAATTGAATATATGTGGTAGTTACAGAGATATGGACTTGTTGCACGCAAATCTTAACCAGAGCATTACGCCTCCGCCGACGCCGACGAACGGGTGAGTAGTATAGCTCCAACTATTCGGTGAATAGTCGAGCTGAAAATGAAAATGAAAATGAGCTAGTCGATAATTACTGCCCTTTTTGTACAGGACCTACTACAGAAGTTTCAGCGTATGTATCGAAACTGTATAATCTATCTAAATTCGTAAGCTCGACGATGGGTGGCTCGAATGATACTAGAGAAACTGTGACAAATACAACACCTGGATGGATTAATGAAACAGGTTTATTACTATTTTAGGATCAAGTAGTAACTTTGGATGACCCATGACGTTCCGAAACCGTATTTCAAATGGTGTCCTGGATAAGTTTCCTAGTTTGTTTACAAGGTAGAACCAATACTAGGTGTTTCGTTTTGTGTCTGCAAATCACTAACACGCTTCTTTGGCGGGGAATAGACACTAGCGCAATACTCATTATACCACTGAGATTTCCAACGCAATATCTGGTTTAAAATACCATTATTAGTTGCAGATGGTAAGGTTGCAAACCGCTCATTAATTGTTGGTTTAATAACCTCTAGGGAAACAAAAATATGTCTCCAGGAACATTCTGTACTTATGTTTTGTTGTCAAGTACACTTGGAACTAACACTCCAAATTTAAAGAAAATCAGATATACAAAATCGTGTTTATCGGAAAGAAATAAATACACGAGCATTGTAAACAAGTTAAAATGTCGTAATATTTTACAAGTAGCCAACTGGTCAGCAACAGAAGCATCTGAGATAACGTCCATGGATTCAGCACCAATAACAACACACTTCGTGGACTTCACAGCAATAAACTCCAGCGAAAACAGTATGTAGATGCTTGAGGTAACTTGTAATTTGGTACATCGATATGCTTACTTACATTTTTCATTCTCACTGAATGTCGGTTCGATATTTCTTCTTGCCATTGTAGTAATGATCTGCGTGCACCTGAAATTCAACAAACCGGCTGGTATGTCAATATATTTTCGTACAGTTGAATTTTGAGGGCTATACACAATTACTAAACATCTAATTATTATATGAGAGCTATACACTTTATGCATAACATTCGCATTTTGGAATTGCCTTGCTGTTTGATTACTAGAACCTTAACCGTTAATAAACATGCATACAATAAATATATTGATTTCAAGATGTTTTAACATAACAGTAACACACATGGTACGCTCTAATAGCTGAAGTGTGTGAATGCTATGTATGTGTACTTGATTTAATATAAATTTACACAAAAGCATGATATGATGCGAACATACCATTGCTTCTTATACAAACGTCCAGGTCGTTCTGTGTTGCTGTAAATACAACTATTAAAATGCTGTTTCACATTATACTGAATATTATCGAATGATTAATTTTTAACAGAAACTGAAAACCGCTGATCCAAAGTCACTGTGCTTGAACGTGTAAACCAAGCGCCAACTCCTGGTCTTGGATCAGAACATCGTCATTCGAGTCATCACTACGAATGTATTCCGGACACATATCCTTCGCCAGCAGGTGACGCGGTATCAATGATAGATGATACCTTGGTGGTCTTAAACGATGTCACAAAACCACAGGAACCGATGATAGCATCATCGCAACATTATGAAAGTATCCCAATTACGCCAACGAAAGAACGTGCAGATAACATGCAAATGGCAATCACCCACTTACCGGAGATTGTGTCTGAAAGTGTAAGGGAGGCAACCTTCAACGTTCAACAGTACGAAACGATTCCAGACACAAGCTTGACCGAGGAATCAGTCTGCAGCGGTAATTAAAAAAAAAAATATTGTTCTTCTTCACTTTATTTTCTAAATGACGTGTGCACTTGTATACAAGTTAAAATGTACATGTAATGTGTCGTTATCAAATACACAGATGCATCTGACGCGTTTATATTCACAATATACTATGGAATTTTGAAATTTATCTCTAATTCGATAAAAAACGTTTTAATTTGAAACTTTTCCATGTAAGCTTAACAAGACATTGTGAACATTATCATGGACATTGACACCTATTTATAACTCTTATAAGCGTACCACAATATCTCACTACTGTTATGTTTGGTCTCGTTATTTTTTTATTTATGTTAGGATGTATTTCATATTGAAATAATAATTATTCTATTCGTTTCTGATGGAATGCACTCATTGGATTCTAATACGTATGTACACATGAAGTTTATAAAAATATTATTATTTTCTTTGAGGCACTGACCATGTAACACCAAATCGTATTTTACAAGTCAAGCAAAAGGCGAACTATATACTATGAACAGTCATTATCAGTGTTATAAGTGTTTTTTTTTTAAATATTGTAGGTCAATTCACAACTATGAAAGACTGCTTCAAAGCAGACAGAATGAGAAAGCACAATACACAGCCTTACTTCCAAGACATTGAAAGTATACCTTATATACTTAAAAATATTGGAGACGTGTCGTGGGAAAACCGCATATGCTGATTTGGGACGAAACTTTCCGCTTTTACGGTATTTTCTGTTTCGAAGAAGTCTCATCCAAACATAAATCGATTGTAAGAGGAAACTGCCGTTCTAGGTTAGCCTGTGCGGACTGCACAAGCTGATAAGGAAAGACACTGTACGCACGTGCTTTAAGCCCGGTTTTCCCACGACACGCCTTCTACATACTTTGCTAGTGTAACAGCAGTTTTGTACTGATACTTTTGAAATAATAAACATAGTGTGGATAGGCAATCGCGAGAATGTAGCATAAACAATCTAACAAGTTCTGTAAAAATCAAACTCATCCGTTTCTGGTGCTAGAAATTAATTCGTTTACTTTCGTTTGCGAATTGTGGAATCTGCAGTCATATTTCAAGCGTACTATATAACAGTATAAACTCAGCGAAAATGCAGGATTCAACGGCTTGCACTATGGCTGGGTTCTAGACACAGAGAAACGACGAAAGTCTGTATTGGAAGAGGCCAATAACCATTCCCGGATCCATTTAACAATAATATGTTCAGTAATACCATAGGCGCTTGGATGTTCAACAAATAAAAAATCCTTTCAAATATACAAGGTAGCTCATTCGCCATTTTCTATCGTGATGGAAGTCGATTGGCTGGTTTCAATGAATGAAATTACATGTTTGGTTCCCAAAATATACATAGCCAATGCATTAAGGTCTGGGTTCTTTTTAAAGTTATAACCAGTCAATCAACTTTCGTTACCGTAGCGAGCGAGCTACCTTGCTTATATGTATACTATAGTGAATATTATTATTTTGTATTCGTTAAACAACCAAGCGCCTATGATTAATACATTATGACATTTGAAATGTCGTATCGTTTGGCATAGTCAGCCTGGATAAGACGCTGGTGTAGCTAACAATCGTGAATGGCTGTACAATAAAACTCTTTAATGGATGTTTCTGTTGCATTTACGTTTTCTATGTAGTACAGACTGTAAGGAGCGAGTGGTTGTTTCTTTTTCTATTGTACATACGTATATAAATTCAACTGTATCACAATGATGCACTCTTTGTTTGTTATTAGTGTGTTATTTTATATCTGTATTTGTTAAAATTTCAAATGTAAATTTTATGAATACTATTTTATCCTAGCATATATTGAGTTTTTTCTGACTTTGCATTGGAGTGTTAGATTCGTTTATTGGATGTTGATTTTCAATATATCTATTGTGCGTTGTACGTTTAGAGTTATCGTACCTGTGATTTATTGATTTCTCCCCGCATACATGTAAATATTTTAAAGCGACCTGTTCACAGATTGGCAAATCGACAATTTTCATTTTTTGTCATAGATCCCCATTTGAAAACATACATAATATATTTACAATCAAAATTACACTATTTAAACATAAATATATTGGTAAAGTAAATTTAATGCCTTCTATTGAAGGTATGGTTCAATGGTGTTTCAAAATATCGCCAGGAGAAAGGAACTGTTTATATTGTATATACATTTTCAAGTATTAAACGTGTCATATTTTTGTTCATTCTTAAACATGCATTTTTGTCCAAACATTTGTGTAAAATCGGCTTTTTGGTGGTTAACAAAAAATATATGTGTTCAGTTTGTGTTGAGGAAATAACTATATTTTTTTAACACAAATACATTCTCACATGCATGTCTTTCAAAAAGGGAGATAACTACAATCTTACAGCATTATGCACTTAAATTCTTAAATTGCATAGGTTTACTTTCTCTCAAAGAGATAGTTAGAAATACTGTTGTGGTAGCAAATAATTTTTAATGCGACAGTTTTTATTATGGATATGTATTTAATGTATAGTTTGGAATGGGTACAACAAATAAGTGTTGTTAAATGTACATTCCTAAATTCGCATGTTAAATGCCAAATTATATACTCATATTTGTATTATATTTGCCCTTCGTTAATGTGCATTTGACTGCTCGCATTAAGTAATTTTAACCGTTCATATGTTTATTAACTAGTTTTTAAATTTGAATCCACAAATGGTAATTTGAATAATGTAGACATAAATGGCAAAGCTACTCGTAGCTCACACAGTGATAAGCCTGTGAATGAATAACAGTTGTGCCTTTATATACCGAAACAAAAGACATGCTAGTAATATGACACTTAATGGTTCAGATTATCTTACCTGATATTCGTTAAAATCATTCAAATTGAAACCCACTGAACTTACCTCCAATGTATGCACACGTGACAAACACAAGACAAGGGTTTATGACGATAATTTATGACTGTTAATTTCACTTTATCACTCCATAGCTGGGATATTTATCCGGTCACTCGAAGTTAAAATCTAATTTGTTTTAAACTTATTATATTAAGCATGTGAAACAAATACCGAATTTTTACAAATATTTATTGATTTAAAAAAAAAGGTTCACATTAATGCTGTGTTTATAACAATAAATATATAAAAGTTTCGAGCTTATTTAGTACTTCTTATTAGATACGTGTAAATGAGCTTCATTTACGTATTCTTCATATTTCTTACCAATGCAATCTTGTTTGTCGTCAAGGGCCGGTATTCCCAAAGCTCCTAAGGGAAATCTTAACTTCAGTTGCTCTTAAGTGAAAATTTCATATCGCTTTTTATAATTGAAATACATAGATTGCTGTAGACAAAAGGAAAAAATACAAAACATCCAATATATATTCACTTGTTGAAAACAAGTGTAAATATACCTTTTCAAGAAACAGTTAGAGGCTTAATGAATTTATTGAATTTAAGAAATTTCCTAAAGATTTCCCTAAGGAGCTTTGTGAATACGGGCCCAGGTCGTATTTCAACTTCCTCCGTTCATATCTATCTATATCACCACCTGTCTCATTTACTACATATTTCATCTATTGTCTTATATCTGTCATAAACAAGTCCAGATTCAACATTTATAAATATCACCACCTGTCTCATTTGCTACATATTCATCAATTGTCCGATATTTGTCCTTATCTGTACCATTGTCGTCATGAACGTAATCTTTTCGTGCACTTTCGAAACCTCTCCAATTTCTAAGTATCGCTGTTTAAACTGTCCTGTAATTAAAGAACTTGACGAATCCTGGTTTTCGCTTTCATGCACATGTTACAATGGCTTCGGAGGTGAAAACTTCAGAATGTCATGATATCATTTAAGATTAGTCTAGAACGTATGAGTGTCTATTTTAATAGCATAAAGCACTATGTTGCGAATGTATATTTCTATTACCGTATTACCGTAATTCCACGAATGTCTCATCTGAAGTTCTCAAACCGTAATACACAAAATTGGCCTTCTTTCAATATGATTAATAGTGTTTTCGTTACTTGATGTTTGTTATAAATGACTCAAATAATTAAAGCGACGTGTACACACATTTGTTGTACTTTTGAAAAATGTCTTTAGGCGTCGTAACTGTAAAATCCAAAGTAATTGGACTAAAAAAGCTCAAATATTAGATCAAGAAAAGCATACAAAGATGAAAACGTGTTCCTCAATCGGAAATCGAACCTACGAGTTTTTTTGAGGTGTTATTTCGCCTTTGTATACATAATATTCTTTTATTATTGAGATCTGTAATACAAAATGACAAATTGCCAATCTGTGAATAGTTACCTTCAAAGGCAATTATCATAATTAAAGGCAATGATCATACGCAATCAGAACATTAATCTTTTCTCGTCATTACAAAAGGCGCATTAAATACTATATATAACCACTCTAAATGTTCAATGTATTGGAAAGGAATATGCAATAGCGACACATTACTGCCGGAACAGCCGAGCTATTTAAGACTGTAACAGCATATGGTAAGAAGATAAATCTTGGTAGTGAATAAATGTATATTTGATGGGGATGCTGTGCCAAACATATAATTCAGTGATTTCGCTGAGCATAATATGGCATCGTTTGGAGTATTAAATTTGTGTGAACCCACTCATTTTAACATGCCGTCTCTTTGACATAAAACACTGGTGTGAATGATAAATGGAAATTTGGGCAAAACATGAGTCGAATTAGATGCTCAAAAATGTATTATTTTAACTTATTGTGTTATTTCTTTCTTTAAATAAAAAAAAACCCGTCACAAAATGGGATAAAACGAATACTAGGCAAGCGTTGTATCAAGATAAGTTTATTTACTTGACGCAAAAACGCGAACCACTGGCAAACGCTGTGGGTCAGTTGTTTCAACTTATCTACATACTATTACATGTATTTTTATTCAACACTAACTTAGTATTCTCTAAAGTGTTATGGTTAGTAAAGGCAATTGGTCATTGGCCTCTTGTAAATGACCAGCGGATGTTAATGCGTGTTTCTCTCCTGGTGCTGTCTCTGGAGTTGCATTATTCTTATATTTTATAAACACATATGATTCAGTTGTGTTTTCTGTATTCCTGTCAACCGCGGTGAAGACATAAAGCTGTGTCTTTGGAATGATTATGTTGTTGCGATCAAATGCGCGAAGAATGTATGTCTTAATTATAATAAATATAAGATGCAGATACTCTACTGATCATATCATCAAACCTCACACAATGAACTAAATTTTAGTACAAAGCTAGAAACTTTAAATTGTGTAGCTAATTGTCTAACGCATTTATGTACGTTTGCAATAGTTAGAAGTAAATCTATTGTGTTCGTTTTATTGCCAACGTTCACGTTACAAATATCATGACTGTAAGAGTTGTGTGCTAATACATGTAATAACTGAAATCCCTAAGCTGGTTGGCAATTAATAGCATGTCGCCGGTATCAGACAGGCATTCACATATTTAACATACGAGTATACCTATATAAAGGTTATAATTAAAAAAACAAACAAAAACATTATTCATATCAATTGTATTATGAATAAGGCATTCGTGTTGAATTCAATATGAATTACTTTTTTTTTGAAAATCCCCATGTCATTTTACAGTCGATTTACACATTTAATGTACATTGTGAACTAACTTTTAAATGACTATTTCAACGAATCATTTGCGGCATTGAATGGTCGCCGAAAACTATCCCAACATACATTTAAGTTACTCATCTTGCAGATAGCGATCTGAATGGACTTGATGGCATATCCCATTTTACCACAAGTATGTGTTCTTGATTGTATGACTGAACAAGTTCGCAAGATACACTTGTCGTTTGTTCAAAATGTTATCAGGATTTTAACACAATGAGTATGAATCACTAAATATTATTTTAGCTGTACGTAGGTTTAATTTAACCGCTTCATTATCGAAATAATTTCATGATTACATAATATGTTAATTTATTTTCATATAATTGTTAGTTGTCAAAAGTTCGATTGGGTGTGTCGTTCAAAGTGAATAGTAGCATTGAAGAAGTTTTTTTTTTATTACACAATTAACAATGTACTTGTGTATTAAACAATGGATTGAGTATACCATCACAACACAATAAACCTCACGCAAATGTGGATTTTGCTTACAGAACAATTGGATTAACGATCAATTTGAACCGGTTCGTAGTTTCGTATAAAATATTTTTGTTGTGGAATTATATCAGTAATCACAAAGTATGTTGAGCTTATTTGTTATTAACATAAAGTAAAAGAGAGAATAATATTGCTCCAATAGTTGCCATGTTAACCTTAATTCCGAATGTTCACTATATTATACTTTGTTTTCATAACCTTATAAGGTTATGAAGTTTGCAGTGGCAACATAAGTATGGTATTGATATATAGTTCTATCACAAAATCTAAATATACTTATATTTGAGGGTGAACAGTAAAACACTTTTAATGTGTCAATTGTTCAGGGCTCAGTTGCTCAAAACGTTTATAGCCAATTAAGCTAACAGCCGGCCCGTTATTTTTTGGATGAAGTTATTTATGAAAATGTATAACATTTTAAACTGTGCATGTATTCTAAATCATTTGGTATGCTCAACTTATTATCAAATGTTCGATAAACAAGTAGCTTCTGACATCAGTTAACAGGCCGTTAGCTTAATTTGCCGCTAAACGTTTTTAGCACCTGGGCCCAAAAATACATACACATTGATATGCAATAAACTAATAAAGCTTGAAACTTTCTGTAAATTATAATGTAACGCAATTCTAATATTTTGAAAACTAAGAAGAAACAAACCTATTAGTTTCGTTTTATTGCCCGACTTGAATGTTTAACTGTTGAATAGCGCCAATATCAAATTACAGTAAACCTTAACTTGACAAGCCTTTCTATCTTAATGAAATCAAACGTTCAATCAAAATAGTTGCATTAAACAATTTGTTTGTTAAACAATAAGCAATGAAGTTTTGTATTAATAAAATCACATTAAATATTAGATTAACGATTAATTTTAACAGGTACAGTTTCGTATATATTGTTTTTTGTTGTAAAATCATAACCGTATTCAAAAAGTAGATATATATGTATTTGTTCGGCTATTTGTTATTAACATCAAACAGATGACAGAATCATATTGCTTCAACATTTGCCATGTTAACCTTAATTTCAAATGTTTACCAGATTATTCGTTGTTTTTATAACCTTTTAATGTTGCAATGGTAACATAATTATGTTTTTATATATAGTTATATTACAATATCAAAACAGACTTAAAGTTAATACTTATACTTGATAGTTGTAGTTGACGATTGTTTTTTGTTTCATTTCATCGCGTCTCAGAAAGTTGCAATTCAGCTAGTCTGGTTTACATCCAGCCATTGAGTTGTTAAATGGTAATTAAATTGAATGGTATTCTCTTTTAGTGGTGTTTAATTTGAATTGCGATTCTATGAGGTTAAGTTTTATTTAAACTTAAATGTTTTGTGAATCATTCTGGGTCACGTGTGAGGTTCGGGCGCCCGTAAACCGGTTTAAGCCCCCAATGTGTTTTTACACTGACCGTTCCAAGGCGGTGACCGCAGTGTTATTTTTTTGTGTGTGGTTATTTTGTAATTTTTTGTTTTCATGTTGTCAATTGTGTGCATGTGCCTTTAAAGTGAATAATTCTGGGATAAGTGTGAGGTTTTGTGCCCATGAAACCGGTTTAAACGCCCAATGCTTTATATTGACCGTTCTTAGGCGGTGATCCAATTTTTTTCATGTGTGTTTTGTGTTTGTTATGTGTGTTTTTTTAACGAGCTGTGTTTTTTGGCAAATGGTCACTTGCCGTAAATAAAGGACCACGGGCTGCTAATAAGATTTCTCTTCTGCTGTCACAACTGGAGTCTTGCTTTTTAATATTTATATTTAAATCTGAGGATGATAACACACTTTTAATGTGTCAATTGTTCAGAAATGCGTACAGGTTAAAACTATCAGTCGTTACCAATGTTAAAAAAGTAATAACAGGTGTCTGTTCTACTGTAAAATGTTTTCGTTATTAAATACGTTCGCAACAATTTCCTTCATTTTTTTTCCAACGACAGATTTTCTTAAAACTTGGCACAAACATGCATCAATGTATCCAAAAACTAAAACATTCTTAAAAAGTAGGGATCACCGGCCTTTTTTCCGGAAATATTAAAGTTTGAATACGGTACCTGTCGAAGCCTTTTTTCAGTTTGTGTTACTTAGAATGTTGAATAATATAAAGCGTTTATATTCAAACAAAGATGGAGTTTTTGAAATGTATCTTTTTTTTTAAATGTTTCGTTTGGTAATATACAAGTGTAGTTTAATGATAAAACGCGCTTTATCTACAGTTATCATTTAACAAATGACTTGTACTGGACACTTAACGAGGTTAATTATGCATTAAATATGCCTCTGAAAACATCAATAATTTATCAAATATACGAATATATTTTGTGCCAAACGACATATTTTGTTAAAAGATCCCAGATACATGCGCCATTGTATACTGAAACTAAAACAGTCTTAAAAACCAGGGGTCACCGGCCTTGTTCCGGAAATATTGGGGTTTGAATACGGTACCTGTTGAAGCCCCTTTTTCAGTTTAGATTTTTACCAATGTTTTAAGTATAAAAGATATTTTTTTTTCTAAGAAGGTTATGGTTCTTTCATATGATATGTTTGTACATGCTTTGTTTCGCAATATACATGTGTATATATGTTGATAATAAAAACGCTTCACCTACATTTACTGCTTAAATAATGAACTTGAATGGACGTTTTAAAAGTGTGTCAAATGAGAACTAATTATGCTTTCTGAAACTTCATTTTTATCAAATGCATATTTTGTTCCAAAGGACAGATTTTCTTAAAAGTTCGCACATACATGCATCAATGTGTACTTACACCAAAACATTTATAAAAAGAATGGCTCACCGAACATGTTTGGGAAATATTGGATTCCATTTAGGGTACCTGTGTAGCCCTTTTGATGTTTCGTTTTAACATACATAAACAACGTATCAATAGAATGGATATATTTAATGGATCAGTTCTAAATATGTCTGGAAATACATTGCATAAGTGTGTTTTTATTATTATATACGCTTTATGAACTTTAACTATTAAAATATATATTTTGAATGGACATAAGATATGAAATTAGTATATTGTTACCTATATAGAATAAAAAAAAATGAAGAAAAAGGAGAAATTAACCCAATTATTTTCTTTTTGTTGCGAACGTTTTGAATAGTGCTTAAGGAATTTTCGATTAAGTTAACGAAGGTAAATATATAAATATAGTTTGTATTATATTATTTTAAATATGGCTGAAAGGACTTTTTCTATGGCATAATGGTCATATTCATAGTATAACCGTATTTGTTGCCACAGTTACAAGATAGTAAAATTTATAGGTATATAAGCTAATATCAAAATAATTCTCTAAGATTGCAGCAAGAGAGTAACCTGTTATTCTCTAAACGCATTCATGAGCGTATTCAGACTGTATTCATATTGTTTGGTTTGAATGTGACTTCAGAACAAAATCGTCAAATTAAGAAATAAGTTTCGATTTATCCTTGTTTATCGGCCAATAAACAACGATTTGGAGTTCTGATGTGTAGGAATTAAACCACGATGGCGTTAGCCCGTGTTGTTTAATAGCCACGCATCAGAAAGACAAAGAGCTTTTTATTGGCTGATAAATAACGATTATGCGAAAATGATTTCGATTCCAACATGATTTGACACAATTTTGCAATCAATTGTAATTTGAACTACTTTTTACTATGCACCGCTCAAGATGGAAACTTCATTTTGCGTTGGGTATTGGGTAGTTTAACAACGATAAGTTTTCCTATCGAAAAAATAACGAGTATCATGTTAGAATAAGGAATAAATGACATAAGATCTTAAAAGTTGTATTATGGTGAATTTAAACATCGAATAAATAGTTCTGTTTGAGAACACAATACTATATAGTCTGACACTACACATGTTTGCCTACACGAATATAGAAATAACTCAATTTTAATCATTACGACAAACATTCGCGTGACTGGTCATACAAGTACGGATACTAGTAATTTTGTGTTTTTTAATATAAAACTATTGCATATTTGTTGATGACCTTATATATTGTTGATGGCATAATAATATATAAAAGTTCACGTGTATTTCTAATATAAAGCTATTGCATATTTGTTGATGACGTTATCTATTGTTGATCATGAAAGAATATTTAAAAAAATCAGTTTTTTTAGATATAAAACTATTGCATATCTGTTGATGACGTTATCTATTTTGATTACATATTAATATAAAAGTGTTCAGTTGTATTTTAATATAATACTTTTGCATATTTGTTGATCACATTATCTATGTTTGATCACAAACAATATATAAAAGTTCAATCATATCAATTAAACATATCTAACTCGATTAAAATGTCATGCTCTCCATTTAATTTCTTTTCGAAAATAAATGATATATTATATAACAATTGGGTTTGATAATATACAATGCAGGTGTTCCCATAAACGCGATATCGTAAGAAAAAAACAATGCACATTTTAAGTGCGTAGTGTCGTACAAATGCGTAATCACTACCTATAAGGTAGTAAATAATGAAGATAATACTTAACCAATTTCAACATACATATATGACAATCAGATTTAACAAAATAGTTGGACATTCACTGATAACCTTTTCGCCTAATGAACGTAACTTGTAATGAAGTAAACATTATGAATTATTTTTCAAAAACATCACTTTATATCTTTTGTTTTACATAAGAGTAGTGATGTCGATTTACGCGTACATGCATGTATTTTCAGGATATGTTTCGTCAGTGCTGGTTTTTCATCATCGCATGGCTTGCAGGTATGATTTTAACATGATAACTATGTATGTGAAACTGGCATAATTCAAATATGCATTGAGCACATTTGCGTATCAATGTATATACACATACTATTTTTAATACCAGGAATAATACATTGACACGTTTAATTTTTCCAAAATTGTCCCAATGCAAATATGTCCACACTATTTGTTCTCAAAATATTACAACATATATCAGATATAATGAAATCCATCAGACGGGTTCATAAGATCATGGTCTATTTTATTTCATGCTGAGGAAATTATTACAACATATATTGTCACATGATTTAAGTATAGAATAGATCAACGTATTCAAGTTTAAGTTTTCTACACTTGTATAATTTCAATATTCGTAGTTGAAGGAGAATTCAAACACGAACATAAAACTTTTTGAGCCATATTACTTAACAGAAGTCGAATTTGCAGGACCATGTTCTTCTAAACAGTTCACTCCAATATTTATATGTTTTCTATATATTGATATTTATTATACCAATATGCTGGCATCGGGCTGACACAAAGGTGCCTGATATATATTGATATATCAGGTCACTAGCGTTTATATCAGTCTATGTTTGGAGGTACGTCATATTACTCGGAATCAACTGTAAAGTCAACAGTTTCAGTAAACATAAATCAGATTCAACCAAATTAAATTTGATACCAAGAACGTTTACAGTTTATTATTTTTAATCGTCATGAATCACAAAAACGTTATTTTGTTTTAAACATTCTCATAAACCCGCACTTTGGTAGTGGTTTGACGTCATCAATGGAACAATAAATAATCAATACATAAATAGTTCAATACATTCCAAATAAATGCACTGAAGTTACTACACAGGTACAGTTTTTTGTGTGCCTCAAACATTTTTATCAAACATTTAACACGTTATAGTCAGTACTGACATGATCTTGAAAATGCCAATTTCAATACACAACTCCAAAATGGCATCTTTCAAACAATTTGGTGATGCGTGTTCTCCGACGAAATTGACCGTTGCAATCCATGTCAGCTTGCTTTTTCAATATTTTATAAATGAACTTGTGTGTAATCTATGCATTTGTAGTGAAATCAGTTCATTTAACTGCACGAACTATTAATAATAAGGTATTATCCAGTTAATTTTTAGAAATCCATAACTACATGCACGTGAACGTGTAAAGGCCGGCTCAGCCAAATCAGCGCTGCACTTAGTTTTAAATATTTATAAAATCAGATCGTTTGGTGTAATTTTAAGAAAATCGTGGTATGATAAATTACATGTACATAAGACCAGACAGTAACTTTTTATTCTCTATATAAAAAATCATATTGTATTATATTTCAGTGGGAATACAGCCTTCTTTCGAAGTTGTATTAACGAAGAAAGAAGAGGACACCCATTTACCAATAGAATGTTCTTTAAACAGCGATATATCATTTAAATTTACTAATAAAAAATCCAACAAAACGCAGACGATTGCAGCCTGCAGCACAAATATTAATAGTTGTTATTTAATTGATAAAGCTCTAGCACTAAGATACGCAATTGCAAAATCCGACGTAGGAGGAATACTTTTTATAATTGACGTCAGTGAATATACGTTCGGGACGTACACATGCTATGAGACGTACAACGTCGCGAATTCGGCTGCCGTTGAAGTCAGTTTTCAAAATATACTGGAGTCCACACATTCCGCAGCAGGCTACTCGTTTGAAGGTTTTTTTTTCTGTTATCATTGTAGAGTTACTTGAATAAGTGGCATATGCTCTGAAGATGCAAATTTCTAATTCTTCGCATTCACATAACGCTATGCAGTTCTGAATTGTAAACCGCAATTATTGTTTAATTCACTAAAATGAATAATTAAATGTTTTTATTGCATCGGAACAATATACAAGCACTATATTAATCGACTCTCTTGGCAACAACATGATCATGAAGCATTCTTAAACATGTATATTCATATTTGATACATTTGGTATTCTTATAGTCCATACATTCAATGTGCAGAACAAATCTTATTTTACAGACACTTTTAAAAACAAAACAAAATAAACAAAAAATAAAATGAATGCCCAAAACAATTGTTACAGAAGTATTTAATTGTAAATGTAAAATGAAACTGTTTTTCAGAAAACACTATATCCTTCATCGGAATTGTATTGGATGGTGTCCAGATCGTTCTGTTGGTTGTTGGTCTTGGCTGCCTTGCAGGAATATTTTGCAAAAAGAATTGTTTCAAAATGAGTAAACACCTTTGTAAATGTATACAGTGTACGTTACAAATAATTATTTTAACATACATGTATTAGTACAGTAACATGTTGATCATAATTACTTAAAACTCGTTTGTAAATGTTAAGCCAATGTACATGTTCAACAAGACAGGCATACCTACACATTTTCATAAAACATACATTATACCTTAATCATTGTGGTTACACATATACACTCTTTAATCTTTAGTGCCAACACAAACATCAATTTCAAGCGAAACATAACACATTGGCTGTATAACTTTTGTTTTTCATTATGATGATCAAATGGCAGCATGTGGTAATAGTATGCATAATTTATGTCCGAGAAAACATTTAACAAAGGTATTGAATTACACATGTCTGTGGGAAATACGCACAGTCACATGGAATAAAAATGTTGTAGTTCAGTATTACAATATTGCTCAAAGTGGGATGGATTACAAAAAAACAACAACATTAAAACTGTTATACATTACACTGAGTTATAAACTTTTTAAATGTTGTTTCGTTGATCCAGGCTGTCACCCAAAAAGACAAGATGCAAAAAAGGCAACAAAAGGGTACGTTCATTGTCGAGATAACTTTTCATAGGATAAACAGTTGACCATTATGAAATTACTTGTCTCAATATGTGACCGTATAACAAAAGTGTAACTGATAGGCAAACGGAGTGTCACTCACTTATATTTACTTAAACCATAAACCTTTAACGTGTAAAGTGCAGCGATTTGTTAAGTAATATTTAAAAAATATATATACGAGTAATATTTGAGTATTTTTATGAATATTTAGGAATATTTTAAAAATGTAGTTGTCCCTCCATGTGCTACATGTTGATTCAGTATAACCCATTGCAATATATATGCATTTCTTTTCAGAAAGAGAGCCACGAACATAGAGCTTGAGAGTGAAATTATACACGTTACCATTCCTGAGGATCAAGATTTAGAAGATATAAATGCATCGCAAAGTATCCCATTTGCTATAAACCCGCAGCCGCGGCCTACTTCCAGTACCGCTCAAACACAACACATAATATATACACCGTCGCGAAGTCAGAATCGTCCATTGACGTATTCTAAGCCAAATTATATATATAGTGGTAAATGATACCCACCATCTGGCTTGCCCACAAGTGCGTTCACTCATTGTTTTGTGGTGTACTAGCAATCGAAGCATATTTGTTCTGCTTTAGCCGTACTGTTTTATTACATAAATCTCAAATACATTGTCAAATAGGTTTATCATAAGGTTTGCGGAAGGTTCCTGTTTTATGTCAAAAAGAATAAAGTTAAAACAACACTATTATTATATTGTTCCTTTAGATACATGTTTGAAAAGGTTTGAAAAACAAAAGCACGAAAATGTACAAAATCATATCATATAACACCATGGCTCTATACGTCAATAAATGAGGTTATTAAAACCGCTTGATTCATATATCTTGAAAAGTGCAAATAATAATAAATGTATTTTGTTTCAAATTCTACACTTATATAGTAATCGTTTAAGCTATATAGTCATTCATGTGTAAATACTTTAAATATTTTATTATTTTATATATTTTGATTTATTTGAATGTCTATAGTATGAGGTTATATATTTTTTTAATTGGGGCTCCATTAAACTTCCTTCACCGTTCCAAAAGTGTGATCCCTGGTGTAATTATTTTGTTTGTACCGTTCCAAGGCAGTGACCCCAGTTGCATTCAATTTCGGTTTATTTTTGTATGTTTTATGTTTTTCTATATTGTCAGTTGTGTGCATTTGTCATTCAATTGTGGTCTAAATATGAGGTATGCTCCCCATGAAGCCAGTTCAAATCCTCAATACTGTGCATTCACCGTTCCAAGACGGTGACCCAGTTTTATTTATGTACGTTTTGTGTTTTTTATGTGCATTTTTGTGATGGGCTGTGTTGTTTTGGCAATTGGTCACAGTCGATAAATAAACGACCTCGTGCTGCTAAGAGTTCTCTCCTGCTGTCGCAGCTGGAGTTTCACTTTGTTTATATTTGTCTGTTTTGTACTGTTGTTGTTGCAATTTGTGTTGTATTGGCAATTAGGCTTTTGCCTTAAGATACTTTTTTTTTGTAATGTCTTGTCAAAACCACCTTAATTAATTCCAATCCAAATCGTCTGTGAAATATTTTTCATCGAAGCATATTGCTCAAACATGATATAACATTGTTTTTGTTTTCGTTGGAGTTTATCGTTTTTTCTTATTCAGATGATTTTTATCTTGCAGTGCGTGAATATAGAAGTTCATCAAATCAAACATCATAAAGTATATATTATTTTAAAAGCTTTGAGTAAGGAAATTCATTTTGTATCATCAATTCTGAAATTCATTAAAATTCATCCAGTTTTTTCGAGAATAAAGTTGTGTTTTTGTTATTATTATTTTCATACTACGCACCACATAAAACACATAGAACAATCAAATATAACCAAAGGACTATCTCCATTAAATAATTAAAGGAACGATCTGACGACATGCGCCACTGGGCAAGGTTTGGCCATTAAATTAATTAATATCAGACGATGCGTTATGGAGAACAAACACATATAAGCAACGTCGAAGTCATTAAAGGGCAATAACTCCAAACAAACTACATTGGGACAATGTTACATTGGCGGCAGATCTGTAACTCACACTGTTATATTATCTACAATACTTAAATAGAGAATATTAGATAAAGTTTATCATGCGAGGCTTAAACACAGATGAACTCTGTTATCTGTTTAACAAGGATGTAAATAGAAGGTAAATATACTTTCTAACTCAGGGAATATTTTAGTACTGCTAACGGTAAAGGGGGAATCACATACATAACAACGATTTTGAAAGTTTCACGGTTTGTACAATTATTGACAATAAAGAAACTGAAACTTGGCAATTGTTCTTATTGTAGCTTATGTTCGTTTTTTGCCTTTCAACAAACATTGCTGTTTAAAGAACAGAAAGGAGAAAATCTTTGACACATTTAACAAAGACATAGTTTTCTTCAAACTGTTCATGAAAAGTTTATGTACATAATTGTATGGTAAGCCTAATTTGCTTACAAATCGGACACGCACATACGCGCGCGCACGCACGCACATATCTGAGTGTATAGAACGTTAAAACAAATATGGACTACATACAAATTAATAAACGCAATGGTTCTTATGACCTTATTTACATATTTTCCTTTTGAAATATTGACAATGGCAAACGCCATGTATTCAGTTTCACACGAATTTTCCTTTCAACTAATAGGACACCGTGTGTTCCCAGTAAATGAACAGGAAAAGTACTGAAACGTTCAAGAGTCAATATAGATGCCAGCTGCGAAATTGTTGACATAAATCGACGCGAGGTGAATTATCAAACAACTTAGAAAATGACCGTTCTGAGATGGGTTATTGTGATCGTATGTTTGCTACACATTGTCACGGTACATGTAAGTATATCGTTAATTTATCAGAGTATAATATTATTTGAACATAAGCAAAACTGATCATAAAGCACATTTTGTCATAGAATAATCATAATTGTGTTATTTGTCCTACAATTAAGGACCGAAATTATTCAAAGTTGGACTCGACTGCAAGTATATGGAACTCTCTGTCAAAGTTAGTTTCTTATATTCTAATAGAGAGAAATGTGGTAAACGACATAAATATACAAACTGAGGCACTACACATACATATTCATTGTTTCTTTTCATAGCCCAATGGTTTACATTGTAATGGTACACTATGGATATTCCAAGCTATGCCGATACATGTACATAGATAATAACAGGTTACTGCCTGGTCTTGTGTAATATATCAGGTGAGGCTTAGAATAATATAACGGCGAGGCTTGCCGAGCCGTTATTGTATTCGTGCCGAACCTGATATATTACACAAGACCTAGGTAACCTGTTTTTCTATTTATCATACCACGTTTTTCTTAAAATTACACCAAACGAGGTGATTTTGTACTTATATAAAAACTAAGAGCCGCGCTGATTTTACTGAGCCGGCTTTTATACGTTTACGTACAAGTAGTTATGGATTTCCAAAAGTTGACTGGATAATACCTTAGTATTAACATTTCGTATAGATAAATGAGCTGTTTTCACTAAGAATACATAGATCACACACACGTCTATTAATAAAATATTGGAAACGCAAACTGAAATGGATTGCAACGGTCAATTTCATCGGAGAACACGCATCGACGAATTGTTTTGCGACGCCATTTTCATGATTTTGGAGTTGTGTATTGAAATAGACATTTTGAAGATCGTTTCAATAATGACTATAGCGTGTTCATTTTTTGGTCAAAACATGTTTGGGACTCAACATAAACTGATTCTATGCAGTGACTTTCAGTTCATTTATTTAAAATGTAGTGAAATAACTGTGTATGGATGATTTATTGTTCCATGGATGACGTCATACCACTACCAAAGTGCGGGTTTATGTGAATATTAAAAAAATAACGTATTGTGACTTATGACGATTAAAATTAATAAACTATATACGTTATTGGTATCAAATTGCTTGTTTTGTTAAATCTCATTCATTTTTACTTAGAATGTTGACTTTAGAAGTAGATTTCGAGTAATATGACGTACCTCCAAACATTGACTGATATATTCGCTACTGACCTGATATAAAACAAATATATCAGGCACCTTTGTATCAGGCCGATATCAGCTTAGTGGTATGATAAATTCGTTGATGTATTCTAGATTATTGCAAATCTGTCAATAGAAATACCAGTGCAACTGTCCCATAGGTCATCTGACATTATAGGTATTACTACTAGCACATCAGTTGATTAACAGCATTTTAATCTCTTGTTTTATATATCATCGAGGCTAGCTCAGTTGGTAGAGCGCTGGACTGTCAATCGCGAGTTCGAACCCCGGCCCGGCCACATTACTTGTGTAGGGATTTGGTCATACAAATATTTATACGGCCATTCTCCCCCTACCTCTGATTCAAGTAGGGCAGTTGTCAGTTACTGGCATTGGTATGTGCAATTAGTACTGGTAAATCGCTTAGATCGGCTAAGCTTGCCCAGGAAAAGTATGAGTAGGTTAGCTGACCGCCGCGATATGACTGAAATACTATTAAAAACGGCGAAAATTCCAAACAAGCAAACACATACCAAATTACGATGGTTTGATCCATTCTCCAATACTCATTGTACGTTTCGCATAATAAGCGCTTTTTGTTAATGTGTATCAGTAAAGTATCAATATTTCCAGTTTGAAGTGTGTTTGTACGATTTTTCATTTATGTCGTGCTATGTGGTGAATGAGTGGAGAATACCAGTGAATGATAACCCGATCATTTCACTCTAGGTCGAGTAAAATGATAACGTTTGATCATTCCACTATTGGTTATATGGAACTGCTGTTAACTTTGTTTTATGTTTATTTTTTTTTAAAGTATGTGAATAACCTAATCGTCAGTGTAAACATTCGCATTTTTAAACAACACAAAATACATAAAAAAATTAAATACTAATATAATCAAGCGACAACGACGCAGTTAGCGTGGCACTATTTTCAAATCACAACAGTGATCGACAATTTTGGAATCATAATGGCATCATATTTATGACGTCATAATACACAAAACGTCAGCATATATCGCGCATTTTTGTATTTTTCTTTCAAAAGAATGAAATAAAAAGAAAATGTATTTAATACAGAGTTAGATAGTATTTTATTTCATTCGTGGCCATATAAACTATATATTTTCACTCGTGGCTGCTCCACTCGTGAAAATATTGTTTCTATGACCACTCATGAAATAAAATACGATATTACACTGCATTTAACAAATATCCTCTATATCATTCTTTTTAAAATACGCGGACGAAGTGACAATAAAACGAAAAGCAAACAGAAAAAGATACAAATGACGAAAGAAACACTTCAATATGAAATAAATCAACTAGTACGAGTGTCGAGTTTTTGCATCGTTTATTATTGTTGTGTAACCTAAACCAATTGACAAGTCAACATATATACATGTATTTGAGTTTCCCTCTGTACAGACGAAAACCACTGGGCGTTTAAAAACTAGCTTATTGTGCGTTTAAAAGCAATGTTTGTTATTAACTTGTATTCCATTTTAAATAGAAATGTATGTTAATTTAATTTATTTAGTTATGTGTGTTTATGTTACAATACCTGTAGTTAGATCGTATATACACACTTTAAATATTTAGATACAGTGATACAAGGAAGGCTCATGATTACACAACTCTAATTGCAATGTCCATCAGCAAAGAAATTCATTTTAACAACATTTATTAAAACTGGTTTAACAAATGCTTTTTTCCCAAAGGACATCACAAAACAAACACAAAACACGTACGAGTCAAAGGTTAAATCTATGATCACCGCCATTGAATGATCAAAGCAAGGCAATGGGTTCCTCTTTTAGAACCGTATCTATTAATACCTCTAAGACGATGTCTACAATTTTTTCCTTCCATCAACAATTTTCATTTTTACATATTTTGCAGATTGTTAAATGCCTATACAATAAAAAATATAAACAAATGGGGTCACCGAATTAGATTTTGTGGAAAATGCATGTTAATGACCTTCCCGTACATGCATGTTAGTATTTGTCTTACTTCAGCCATAAATAGTATTAACCATTATTTGATTAAAGAAATGACGGTATTCTATTGATTGAAATGGCTTATTGTAAAATAACAATCTGATACATGGTGAAAAAAAATTGCTTTTCATATATTTTTAGCGAAAACAAATCTACGTTTTTGTAATATTATAATGCTTGGTTTTGACTATAGAAAAGATATGTTCCATTAAAAGAGCCAAATTTTCCATGTTTAATGCATAAGCATATGCTTAGTAGACTAAAAAAAAAGAAAACAGGAGGTCGCCATGCTTGTTTGAGCGAGAAAGTAAATAATGCATATGTGCGTAGTGGATATTTTATTTAAAACAATAGATTAAAATAAACATAATTAAAACCAACACAATTAATAAAACAAGTTAATGAATATATTTTATACACATGTACATGTTAATTGGATTATGTTAGTAACATCAGTTGATTATACTATGAACACAAAAGTAATATCAGCCAAAACACTTCAACAATCATCGCTAGCAAGCGAACAGCTATGAGAGTGCAGTATTCAGGCTGTTTCTACTTTCGTTTTCAGTGTACATGTATTAACACACATTCACACATAATCGGGTTACTAGATCCTATTACTATTATAATTATAAATATAATTGATTTTATTTGGTAATTAAAGAGTACAAAATATTTAATATATATTATTATCTGTGGGGACACTTTACTTCTCATTTAGAAGATTTAAATCCACTGATGCGCACAAACATGCACACAAAAAACTACCGAAATCGTCTTTAAAGAAAATCTGAACTTATGTATTGTTCAGGTTAATATTTCACATTAAATCAACGTTTTATATTTAAAATATCGTTAAATAAGAAACATCTATTGAATATTGACCAGAATAAAAACATTTGATATACAATCAGTTTTAGTAGACATATCTGCTGAATTTATGATTTTAATATATATACTTAAATGTTTACTAAGAAGTTTTACGGATGTAGGACCTGATCGCCGACCGTTCTGTTTTCAGCTGTCACAGAGCCCGAATTGAGGATCAATGTTAATCATGTTTCTTCGAGTGCTTTTGGACTTGTATGCTTCATTTCTGGTGGACAAGTTGAAATTGTGAACTTTCAACGACAAACCCATGAGGACTTTGAACATATTGCCGAACTAACAAACGAAGAGACATGCACATTAAAAACTTCTTTGCATAAAGTGAACTGTTCATGTCTGAAAGTAAATGAATTTGTTTGTAATTTCCCTAAAAATCCGAACGAAACGCAACGCTTTTGGAGATGTTCCACTGTCAAACATGGACAAGTTGTTACTTCGAGCAATGTTGTGGACATCAGCAAAAATTATTGTTTGCATGTTTATTTCTTTTCCTGGTTTATATGTCCGCTATTAAACAACATTTACAAGACAGTATACTTTATGTTAATTTAAATGTAGTCTTTTTTAAAAGGCCCGACTCATTTCGTTGTCTCTACATTATATAATAATATTTTAGTTCGCTGAAAGCCCAATGAATCTGTAAGCCGATATCCACAGCTAATGCCTTTGAACAATTGCATTCATAGTTTCTGACGAAGAAGACAACGTAATCATCAGCAACAACGATTGGTCCACAATAAAAGCTACAACACATTCTACTCAAGCACGATCATGTATGAAAAAGTATTAGTGTTTATAACACTTATTATTAGGATAAAGCATGTAAGCATTACAAACATGTATAATTAATCCGTAGTGAATGAAAAAGCAAAACCAGACCATACCGTACATGTATACTTATCTGTTAAAAGGTGTTACTTAAACTTATAACATCGCAAAGTCTCTTCGAGAAGATATTACAAATTTTGAGATTACCTGTCCTACATAATGCACTATTTTATTAATACATATATAGCATAGACCTCCGCCAAGGCAACCCAATCCGCCGATGCGCTATGCGACCAATGTACAACATAATGAACAATTGGCAATAAGCACGACTTCCAAATAATAAAAACTCCCTTAAACGACGTCTGGATGCAGAAAATGATCCTAGTTATCACCAAATTGTAATCATTTATTATTTAGCCCATTTCCAGTACATGTCATGCATAACCACTTTGCATAAATTTGCTTACAAACCAACGCCGTCGAAAACATATCCTACTTGGTGGAGGTAATAAACCAAACGCCTTTATAAACCAGTGTATAACATTGATATATATTTTTCAGCTTCAGAGAAGGGGATAGTTCTTATAATTGTTATATTGGCTATCTTATTTGGTGTTGCGTTCGTTGCGATTTGGCATCGAAGAAAGTTGTATGATTGGTTACGTCGCGCTAGACGTAAGTACGATGTTGACGATTTATTACGAAATTCTGATTCCGCCAGTCGAATTTTACTGAACAAGACGTTGACGATGCGACAACACGACATTTTAAATCGCGACATTTTTTTTTAGATATCGCACTTTGAAAAACGTGAACACACGAACTTTGGATTTTTGATTACACACACCCCGGGCGTCACATCGTTTATACTTAATAATTGTCTATGACATTTTCCTGTTCGAGGTAATGTTATGCAGGTCTCGCACTGAAAAAGTTAATAGACACACGAGATTTGGACTACAATTATCGCACACATAACCACATAACTATAAATATGTAATCCTGATTTCCGCCCGCTAATTGTCGCCCCGTACTTGACCGCAGCAATGAGACCTTTTAACTGTCTTTGCTGGGTCAAGTACCGGACGACATTTAACTGCCGAATTCCGTATTTATAAATATGTGGGTAATATGCACAAACACTGTAAGTACTTGGCAACATGTTGCTACCACTTCGCCTTTGAATTATATGAGTTCTTTTACACATTGTGTCAAATGTATTAGTTTCTCAGTTGCTAACATAATGTACATGTATTTCGATATTCTCAGGAGGGGATCAGTGTTGTTTAAGTATATGAACTAATTTCTCTAAACAATGGACGTTTTAGCAAATATCAATCCTATTACAAGTTGAGTTAGTTATCAACGCGGTCTACTTTATATGCATATTGATAGCGTGATTGACTGTTAACATAGTTCACATGTTATAATAATGTTTTTGGTAGATGTACGATTATATATTTTGGAACTATTTCACCCACAAGAGTTGGTGAGGAACTATTATCCATCCAATTTAACAACACTTCAATAAAAGGGTTTAAAGTTGATATACATGACACACTATGTATTACTATTGTCAAAAATATATACGATTAACAATTTCTTTTTAAGATATCATTATCTGTTTCATTATAGATTCATAAAAAAGATATATGTAGATATTCAACACGACGAAAATGATAATAACACAAAGGGACGTTTAATAGACCGATCCGGGTTTTGCCAATGATAGTTTAAACTCCTCCATAGCTATTGTTAACATATAAAATTCTATTCATCGAAAATCACAAACATTACCACGATCTCTTCTGCATATATCGCAAACATTATACATGTGTTTTTTCAATGAAATAGTTTAACCGCTAAACACGTGATATCTAAGTGCGATGATTGGATAATATTGCAAATGCATTTGAATATACATGAATATTACCTGTTTGTGTTGACGTTGTTATACAATTACTTTTAAATTTGCAAATATGAAAATATTTGCAAATATGTTTTGTTATTTCATAGTCATAAACCTTGATAAAGTCCTGTCGAGAGAAATAGCGAAAAAATAGTGTGTGTTTTTTCCTGTGATTGATTATCTATATCCCTACTGGATAAGAAATTGTGTATTGAATTTGAATATGATTAACATTTATTGAAACGTCCATTATATTGGGCAAACTGAAACGTTTTGATTTGTTCATTATTTCAGGAGGCTTTAGCAGCAACGGTGCCTTGCAATCCTCAGATGTGTAAGTATTAGTAACATGATTAATATACTACTACTACTACTACTACTACTACTACTACTACTACTACTACTACTACTTCTACTACTACTACTATTACTACTACTACTACTACTACTACTACTACTACTACTACTAATAATAATAATAATAATAATTATTATTATTTTTATTATGTTTATTATTATTATTATTATGATAATAATAATAATTATTATTATTTTTATTTTTATACGAAGACGAAGAAGAAGAAAAAAGAAGAAAAAAAAGAAAACAATACTGCTAAAAAAAATAAAATAATAAAACTCTAAATTACATTTTCTGTTTGAATGTTGCTTGAAAAATAAATTGTCGTGGTACGTGTATACATATATGCGTTTTATAACTGTGTTCTATGGTGTTTGATTAACATTAGGAATAAATTAATAAATATTCCAGTTTCTCAGAACTAATGTTTCCCTCATTGATGATGTAACTCACATATTTTTTACTTCTTTTTCAAGCCGAGGATCTCTCTCCGTGAATGTTTACAATACGTATATACGCGCCAAGTCAACTGGTTTGTAAATCTGTAAGTCGTATATACGTTGATAATTGCATACACTTAATGGAACAATATCTACAAAAAGAGCCATAAAGGGGAGACTGCAGTAAAACATCTGGAATATATATATATATATTGGTAAATTAAAGTGAGTTCGATGACCACTCTGTTTCTTTTTTATTTTTAGATGACTTGCTTGTTCTTATCGAAATTTTCGTGAATGTAATAAAATATTGAAACTGAATTTATTGTAGGCGCCTCTGTCTTGCTTAGTTCTATGCGAAAAGAATATTAAAATTAAATGTATATATTTTATGGGAATATTGTATATGTTGTAACTAATTATTCATATCATATAATCAGTACACGCAAATATGTTGTAATTATTGAAATATATTCTGTATGGGCAATGTTGTAATTCGCTGACTGGCTATGTACACTTAATATTATTGAACAGCTAAGTAGATTATAATTATTATGCCTCAAACCCCTTATCAATGCCCCACGTATGGCATATAAACGATATTTTTTCTGAAATATTTCATACAAATTTTGTAAAATATTTTAAATGCTAATTTAAAATTAATCAACTATCTAGTTGAGTTTAAAGAGATATGATAGCTACAGACACAAAGATTACGTGCATGTTGAGCTTTCCACAAATTTCAGTCATGTGTACACTACTATGTTATTTTTAGTATTATTAGTATTATTAGAAGTAGACGTAGTATTAGGAGTAGTAGTATTAGTAGTAATAGGTGTAGTAGCAGTAGAAGTAGTAGTAGTAGTATTGATATTGGCACTTTTTTTCGATTATACATTGTTGACATTTTCGTTTTGTACATCAATTATCTGACAACATTTGCATTGTTATTTTGCGAGAGGTCTGTTGATATATGAATGAGGCTCTTCAATACCTTCTTATATATTATATTTGATTAGTCTTACATCTGTATGAATTTATTCAATAATGCAACATATGCATCAATGTCCTTAATAATATATTGTCAT
>CM051026.1:17498952-17533952 GCA_027627225.1 Congeria kusceri | reverse complement strand
TATTGTATTGTATTGTATTGTATTGTATTGTATTGTATTGTGTCACTTAAAGCGACTAATTCCCAGAATGTTGTTGTGTTTGTTTTAAAATGTTAACTGCAAACGCGTATACATACGGTCTTATACACATTTAAATAATAAAACTGTAAACAGAGAAAAGTAGTTCACCCTACGGTGCTCGAATTTAGGAGATCAAAAGCCTCACGGTCAGACGGACAAATACAGTATAATATGTACCGTTACAAACCTTAAGTATATGGATACATAAAATATTAAATGTGTTGTTGTCCCAATACTTTTGGGCATAACACATAACACCCGAAATTGTGTCCCACAATGAATGAAAATAAACAACACCGCTTTTTATTACATGAGCTCCTAGACCTTGTCTATGTCTTGTACCAAGTAATACATGTCTACTTTTTTAATAGAGGTGTCCCGATAAGTAGGATTATATTATAGTATTATTTATGCGTTATTTCCAACATAGCGAAGAAAACAACGGAAAGAGACAATTTATCGAATTGCTTCGCGTTAAAAACGCTTTATACTCTTTATTCTTTTCCATTGATGATAATTGAGTTAGGACGTGTTTTTTTTTTACTAAGTTGCTGAATGGGTATTTTGCCTTTAATTACATACATTGTTGTTTTCTCTGCATTTCATTTTTACAAAATGATCTGAAACTGCTGGAAATATTAGAAATACATGTAAGTGTTCCATGCATATGTTTTCAATCTAACGTAAGTGAAAAACTCAGTTTTTTTCAGTCATTTGGTGAATGCTTTTTGTATGTATTCAGCTTAATGATTAGTTTGAACTCGATTGAAACATTGCAATTCGATACAACAATCTTGCTATTTACTGACATTTAAAACAAAACAAACAAGAAAAACGCTGGGAAAACTCGATTAATGCGCATTGATCATTTTACAATAGCTAAGGAGGAAGTTAAAATGTGAGTGGAAAAATCATGGGAAGGACTGTTGCTATAAAATCTTCATAACAGGAAATAATGTCAATGCATTATTAGATCAGTATGTCATACAACAATCGCAAAAAGAAAATCCCCATTCATTATTGCCAAAGTTTAAGTGCGGACATTATACAATTACCCATGTGTTTAATTGCGTTGTTAGCAACTGCAACTGTTGTTAGAAGATATCCAAACATCGGATGAGCTTACAGGCATTGTGGAGTATGGAGCTGGATATAAAACTCCGCAAGAAACACATTATACTTCAGGGCCCATATTCACAAAGCTTCTTAGGGAAAACTTCTGAAATTCATTGAATGCCTTCAGTCTCTTACTGTTTCATGTATAAACTAGTAAATATTGTTTAGCTGATTCATATTTCACAATTTTGTAAACAGAAATCATTGGATTTCGCATAGAAAAAATAATATATTATGCTAAGTCGTAGATATTGTTAAAATGGTTCATATTTAACACTTTTGCAAACAGAAATCATTGGATTTCGCATAGAACAAATTAATGTGAAATGTTAACTTAAGTTCAACTTAAGTTAAGAGTTTTCATAGGACCTTTGCTAATACCGACACTTGACTGCCAGGAGTCATGATTCAATGCAGGGAAAATATTCATGGGGAAATTAAACAACTACGAAACTGTTTCATCCAGTATATTACAACACAGCAAAGAAAAATCGAATGCTTGAAGCCGGTACTTTTATATTGATTTTGATGATGAATAATAATGCATTATGTAACATTACCAGGGTGCTAACTGAATATAAGAAAGGCAGAATGCGAACTGTCGTTTAATTAAGAATTTAATAGTTTAAAGGAAAAAAGGGAACGGACTAGCACTAGTGCTTTCCGACAAAATAGGAAGCTAATTTTCTCTGTTCGATGATCATTGAAACTATAGCAATACTAGAAGAAGTCTTGCCGAATAACCAGTGGTATTCTTCCGGCATCTAATTGTTCTGAAAGTTTCACAAATAATACATAAATAATACATTAAATAAATGTTCTACTTAGTGAACAGCAATTTAAACACAAGTAATAACACATAGTTGGTGTGGTAATTGTTTGTTGTGACATCGCCATTGTAAATGACACTACTGTTTCATCTTCACAAATGAAAAATAATTTTCATTAACGAATATTAGGTTGAAAGCGTTAGTAACGCCGTAAAATAACCACCTAAAGTTTACTTAACACTAACGTTTTGTGGTGCCGTATCCTATTAATGCAAGTAAATCGATAGAATAACAACCCATCGTGTAAACTTGAGCTAAACACTATCGATGATTTTAGTTCATGTCTATCCTTTCGCCATTTATAATTCTGAAGATGATCACAGTAGCTCAAGCGCCACAAATATTTAACAATTATTGAGAAAAAAAAAGATTGCTTCCTTGTTTGAATCATTTATAGAAATAAATTACATGTTAAATTGTTTTTTTAATAATAGAAACTCGAGTGCATCATGGACTACTTTCTTCACGTTGCGGAATGATAGTCGGGTTTTTCCAAATAGTCGACTGTCTTTCGATCGCAACAATGTCGACAATGGAAAGTCCAAATTATCAATAATACAATTATAGGCAGAATGTTGCACTTTCTCTTTCAGAAAATGATAGAAAAATATGATAAATAGAATAGTAGGTAAGTGTTGGATAAAGATGCAGTTTATCCTGGTCGGCACGAAACATTTATCGCTCCGCAAACCTAGTGCTTATCTGTTTCTAAGCCTAGCAATATAAACTTCATCTTTATCAAACACTCACCTAATATAGCTTTTATTCAAAAGGCTTGTAACTTCAAAACTACTTAAGTTATTCACTTCAAACTTGGAATATACCTTTGTCATCAACTCCAGTATCAGGGGCAATATTTTCTTTAACTCTGTTTTGTTATTTGACAGAGAATGCTCCTTTTTCACTTAGATTTCTAGTTAAAGTTTATATTCAAAAGTTTTATAACTTCAAAACTACATAAGTTATTCACTTGAAACTTGGACCTAACCTTTGTCATCAACTCCAGTATCAGGGGCAACATTCCACATAACTCCTTTTGTATTTTGACAGAGTTATGCCCCCTTTTCACATATATTTTCTGGTTAAAGTTAAAATTCAAAAGTTTTGTAACTTCAATACTACACAAGCTTTATACTTGAAAATTGGAAGTAACCTTGTTCATCAACTCTAGTTTCAGGAGCAACATTACCCATAACTCTATTTTGTATTTAACAGAGGCATAGCCCCCTTTTCACTTAGATTTTCTGTTAAAAGTTTATATTCAAAAGTTTGGTTACTTCAAAACTACATAAGTTGTTCGAGCGAAACTTGGAACTTACCTTTTTCATAAACTCTTTTATTTTGTGCAACATTACCCATAACTCTGTTTTGCATTTTGACAGAGTCATACACACTTTTTACATAGATTTTGTGGTCAACGTTTTTGTTCCAAAAATGCATAGATTATTCAAGGCTTCGTTTTGTATTTTAACACAGGTATGCCCCATCCACTATCCAAAATATGTACCAATTGTAATACTTCGAATAGTCGAGCGCGCTGTCCTTTGACAACTCTTGTTTATTTTCTGCAATCATTACAAAAACACACAGAATCTTTTTCCCAAAGGGAAGTTAAAACAGGAATAGGATTGTTAACGATGTTTAGAGTTCAATTAGTAATTTGTTTTGCTGTTTGAAATTGAATATTAAATGTAGCCAATCAATAAGCATTAATGCAATATGCGTTCAAATAACATTTTAACCTTAGCATTTCAAAATCTATGAAATATCTAAATTTATTAATTCCATAAATAAAGAGAGTATCATGTACAATAAATAAATAAATAAATAAATAAATAAATAAATAAATAAATAAATAAATAAATAAATAAATAAATAAATAAATAAATAAATAAATAAATAAATAAATAAATAAATAAATAAATAAATAAATAAATAAATAAATAAATAAATAAATAAATAAATAAATAAATAAATAAATAAATAAATAAATAAATAAATAAATAAATAAATAAATAAATAAATAAATAAATAAATAAATAAATAAATAAATAAATAAATAAATAAATAAATAAATAAATAAATAAATAAATAAATAAATAAATAAATAAATAAATAAATAAATAAATAAATAAATAAATAAATAAATAAATAAATAAATTTATTAATAAATAAATAAACAATTACATTTTAATTGCTGCCTTTTAAGTTGTTAATAATTTATAGTTAGCACGCCCCATTATCGCTTACAAAAGAAAACTGATGGGAGTTTAAAATAGATTCGTAAGCCCCGGTCTTTCACCGCTTTTTATTAACTAACTCCGCCTTTGAGCGACTGCGCATGCGTAGCGATTAATCGCTGAAGATAGCATTTAAGCTGAAAAGCGTTGAATTTAGTAATTCAACAATTGAAAACGGATGTAAAATGCTGAAAACCGTGTAAACGGGTGAAAACTGTTTAAAATGCATTTCATTGCGATTCTTTACCGATTAATCGCGGAACACAATCGATGACCCTATTGTAGATGACCCTATTCTTTGTAAACAATGTGCACTATAATGTGTATCATACATTGCTTATCCACTTAATACTGAAAATATATTGTTGGCGATATTACTGTGTGAACAAATTATGTGGCAAAAATATCATTGATTTAATACAATACGACATGAAACATGAATCATATCGAAATATTCATCATTTATGAAGTTTGAAATCGAAATCGATTCGAATCGAGATATTGCTATATTGTTGCAGCTCTAAGCATTTGAATGTTATACATGAATGAGATGTAAAGCATTTTAACAGCGTATCTGAAAATAAAACCACTAACAAACACATTTTTTTCATTTAAATATATATAATTAAATATATAATATTTACAATTTAATTTTCTACAACATATTAAGAAAATAGTGTGTATTTATAAATAAAGTCCATAAAAATTATATCCTAATATAGGTGTTTATATAGAGAATACTAGGTTAGTGTAGAAAACCGGAAGCGCGAGCCTTGGCGAGCGCTTCTGATTTTCAAGCTGAGCAAGATAAACTTCTCCATATTCAACACTAATCCGAGTATTTTATTTATCTCATCATATATTCTTCACAAATATATAACAACACATGAATAACAAATAGTGGAATTCATAAACAAGTAGTACACAAGTAGGCTAGTACAGACAACTATTCGTTCTTATATGCAAAGTTATGCGATTGTGTTAAAAATGTAGCAAAAGATTATAAAACTAAAATTAATGAAACTATAGCTGTTAACAAGTTTATTTGCGTATGCTTATTTTTGTTCTAAAAATGTAAACGAATAATACTGTTAACATTGAAAATAACGTTTAAAGTCAACAAAGACACACCTGTGTAATGATCTATAAATTCGTGATCTATAAATAGACACATTCACAGTAAATGACCATGACATTCCTGGTCGTTTGGAACAGAAATTAGATGTATAACTTAAATTAAATTTTATTGTTTTGGAGACGACGTTTGTGACTGACCAGAACATGCGATTGGTAAAAGTGAACAATGACGATCGTATTGTGTTACGAAATAGAAAACGTATTACGTGCACGCGACAGGTATACAGACAGACAAACAGACAGTTTATTAAGACCTATACATATTTACATATTCTAAATACATACATTTTTATATAACGTACTGTCACGTTTCAATATTGTACAACGTTAAGTTTTATAAGGAACAAATTGCAATACAAATTTAGTGAACAAGATAGTACGAAACAAAACACAGAGCAAAAAACAAAAAAATGTTTTAAAGTAGTAGGTTAAGACTAATTTCAAAGGCAGTAAGGAAAAATATTAATTTTCATTTGCAATATTATTGATAATATAATTTCTTATGGTTAAAGGTTCCTTTATAAATGTACATACATGAATGCTTTCAGGTTTTCAGGTTGAAGTCAACAGACTATCGAACTTAGCAACAGATGGATTCACATAGTAAACACTTTTGATATATGTTTGCCTTATTATACGGTAGCAAGGACATATACAAATGAAATGGAATTCATCATCTATGTCTCTTTGATTACAACATAGACAATAACGTTCGTCACGAGGTATATTGTCACGTGCATATCTTCCGGTTTCAATTCATAAAGGGTGGGCAGAAGCCCTTAATTTTACAAAGTACAAAGGTTAACTCTTTGGTAGTAAATCTAAGTATGCTTCATATATTGCTACATTATGGAATATAGCCAAGTTTATCTCACGGGGTGTTATTTCGTCAATGCCGATGTGAAGATAAAATGTGATGAAATCTAAATTGACTCTTGTGTCAAAATGTACATGCTAGATATGAGCTTTCCTGCATTTCTAGTCGTCGTAGATTTTCGTATCGAACTGCCACAGTGCTAAAAGAAATAGAATTGACAATTTAATGTGTAATCTCAACATTAATTTCCAAGTCGTTATGTATCAAACGCGTCATTATTCACTTATAACCTTAATACTTGAAAGACAAATACACAACAGAAATATATATATATATATTAATCGCTTTTTTATTAATATCTTCACACAACAAAACAAAAAAACATTCACACCATGTGATTTAATAAAGGTATCATTAGTGTTTCCATATTTAAACAATGTGAACGTATTAGCCGATAAACAACGATAACGCAAACAATATTTCGCTTCTAACATGATGTAACAATATTTTCTTCAATTACAATGCGAACTATATTTTACAGTAATGGAACTATTGTTTCGCTCTATTTATTCGAAGTTTAACAATGATGATATGTGTTCTTTGTCCATAGACATTTATGCGCGCGTTGTGTAAAAAAAGTTAATGTAAATAAAAATTAATATAATAATATTGCAATGATTCAGTAATATTTCGAACTGCATTTAAAACCGGTGTTTTCATTTTGAATGATGCTTACTTCTAGATTCGAGATATGCTTACTTCGAGATGAATTGTCCGGTCTGTGCCTGGTGCTCAACGCGGCAGCAGTCATAAAGACGTTTTCATCAGTTGGTGGTTGATCTGTGGTAGGAATACTTTCACAATGGTGCATGAACGCGGTGGTCCTTTCGTTGGCGATTTTCTCTTCACTATCTTCGATAATTTCGACAACAGCGGAAAGTGGTATAGTTTCGTAGTGATCGTCGGACAGTGTTTCGGATCTGTGTGATGCATTAGAGCTTGCATCATCAGGAGGACTGTATACTACAAAAAAGGACACGCTAATAAAACCCTGGGCACAAATGCTTACTGCTTTGCGTATGCAGACATCGGAAACCGCATCATCAGCAATAAACAAATATTGAGCAATCGCTAGATAAAATATCCAACAAGTGTTATATGAAATAAGTTTATTGTAGTAATAAAGCAATTTTGAGGTCATCATATCTCGTGTGGTCTTAGAAAAGTTCCAGCTAATGATATACAAATACCTATACATATAAACTCAATTGCACCACTTTCTATTATTTTCCAAATTCATTTACGTTGAATGTACATAGACATGTATAATAAATCCAAATTATTATTGAATGCTTCAAATTGAAAATTTAAAAGTCTTTTATTTGAGGCAAGAAGCCAATTGCCTGTACAAAAGTACATCAACAGAGCTTGGATTATTAAACACGTACTAACCGTAATTGTCTAACAGCTTTTTTAGATTTAAAACCCAGTTGAACGTCCGTGGATTTTATAATAATATTTTCAGTTTGGGTAATTTTAAACCAGTATTTAACAATCCTTACGTATTTATGACAAAAAGTGGGTATCTACCTAATTCGCCATAGACTGTAGCATTACAAACATTTTGTTTAACGTTTAACAGTCGTTTACAGAACTTTATGTGCACCCTTTCCAATTCTTTTGACTTTGAATTACCCCATACCTCACATGCGTAATTCAAAATAGACCCAACAAAAGCATCGAGCAGTTGGCATTGTGTTTTGGGCTTAAGATCAAACTCTTTACATTTGTTAAATATAATATTCATTGATTTTGGTGCTTTACCACATAAATGTTCTTGATTCAAAATAAAATTTCCAGGATAATTCAAAACAGTTCCCAAATTGTTAAAATCGTTAACTACTTCAATTTGCTGACCGTCATATGTCCATTTCGTTAACTACTTCAATTTGCTGACCGTCATATGTCTATTTTTCAGATGGCAATAGTCTTCCTCGTTTGTGGAACACCATAATTTAAGTTTTATTAGTATTTACCTTCAATCCCCAACACTTACAATAATTAGATAAAGGATTTAAAAGGTTTTGTACTTTTTCTGGAGATTTACCTATGATTGCCATATCGTCGGCAAATAGTAACAATATCAGTACAATATCATCAATACTTAAACCGGAGGTAGCTTCATTCTGCAAAAATGGTTCTAAATCCTCTATAAATAAAGAAGATAACAAGGAGGACATAACCTCGCCTTGGCGTAGACCTAAAGCATAATTAAACTATTCTAAATATGACGAACAATGCTTAACACATTACTTAACATTTTATGTACATATTTTTTATTATTCTTAATAATTTACCTTCAATGCCACATTTGAACATTTTAGCCACAATGCATTTCTATATACAGTATCAAAGCATTTCATCATATCAACGTAAATGACATATAATATTTTATTTTCGTAAACATATTTTTGAAGTAGGTACATAAGGATGTATATTGCGTCAATTGTTGAGCGCCATTTTCTAAATCCGAATTGGGCATCCGAAATGATGTTAAAGTTATTACAAAACGTTTGTAATCTACTATTAATAACTGACGTAAATAGTTTAGATAAACAACTAAGTAGGGTAATTCCTCTATAATTATTAACATGTGTAGTATCGCCTTTCTTATGTAATGGGACTATAATACCTTCCGTCCATTTCTAAGGATAATGACCAGAGTTCAATATCGCATTAAACAAATCACATATATGCAAAGCTAAAATATCAATACATTCAATTAAATATTCGTTCCAATTACAATCACTTCCAAGGGCTTTATTACGCTTTAAAAATTTAACGGAAGCTTTTATCTAGTCAACGGTAAAAGGCTGATCTAATTCAGGGAAACGTGAATTTGGTAAATCAAAATTATGTGTTGAACAAATGGAACGTAGATGACAAAGCATGGGTTTGAATTATCACTTTGATCATTTTCCTTTAAAGAAACTGGGAATCGCAAGCATCATGAATTCAATGTAACATAAATTAGCTGTTCCACTATTAAAAACAAAATCACAGTGTGTTTCCTCTCAAGTAACAGGGAAAATAATTGCACTTTCATTAAAGAAACTAAGTTCAAATATCGATGCGAGCTGCGATATTGTTTTAACATTGTCCTACGCGAGAGGAGAAAGCAAACAACTTGGAAATGTCCGTTTTGAGATGGATTATTGTGGTTGGATTTTTTCCAAACGTTGTTGCTGGTACATGCTAGTATTTTATTGATCAAAGTTAAATTTTATCAGACAAAATTGTTGACTTCATATAGCCTAAATACATTATAACTTCCAAATAAAGGGACCGTTTTACAATAGCCTGGTTTCATAAAGTACAACAGTACATACTATGTTATTGAGATGCGAAATACCGGACCTTTAAAATAAATAAAGTATATCTATAATGAACATCAATGTTTTTTTTTCAAAATCAAACCAAATGCTTAAACAAATAAAAACGCAAGCAGGTGCGGCCCACATGACTCAGGAGCCCAAAGAAATTGGCCGTAGACAGCGTTCTGCGTTATTCTGCTTTGCAAGAAGACGTGTGCAGAATTTAAAGGGACTGTGTCAACGGAAAGATTAATAATGGAGGTAATATTGTAAAAAAACATGAAATTAAGATATTAAAACTAGCTTATAATAACTGGTTGAATAAAGTATACATATTACTATGAAAAGCATATTTGCTTTCTGAGATAAAAATCAATTTGTAATATGGGTCGTGTTTGTTTGGCCCTGTTCATGTTTACATTTTGAGTATTTTGTATAACCATAGTGTTCACACGTTTCCTTGCAAAGCATAATAGTGCAGTTGGATAAAGAGCTGTATACTGTCATTTCTTCGTATAGCTTTAAGGCGTGAGTTCTATACCTGCATGGGGTTTTATTTTATTCAAACATGCTTTTGATTTGTTTCTGTCGAATATCTCATTATCATCTACTCTGTATTTAATGAACTTGTCTTAGCACAATGTATTTCTATCGTTAAATTTCGTTGACATTGTCACTTTAATTAAATATTAACATGAACATGTGCAACAACAATCAATTATAATATTCAAATATTTTATACCGTAAATGACAGTTAGAAAAGCAATTACACATTATTACGACGAAATGCAGTCAAGTATGATTAGTTTTAAATATTGTCTTTAAAAAAACAAAAACAGTAACAATATAAACATATATGAGTATTTAACTTGGATGACATCACTGGCAGAGATTTTATAATTTTTAATGAAATGGAAGTAGCATATTAACTGTTCAAAAACACAAACAATTAAGATTGATTTTATGAGCACCTTCATTCAACGGTCAATGCAATACAATGGGGTAAACATCGATTTACCGACCACTCATTCTGGGCGCCAACATCTTTTATTTCAGCCGTCAACTTGCGCGAATTAACGATGAGTTTCATGAAAGTTTCTTCGAGGGCTTTCGGACTTTCGTGTTATATTTCTGGTGAACAAGCTCCTTTTGTGCAATTTCAAAGAAAAAATCATGACAGCTTTATTTAAAATTGCCGAAGTAACAAACAATGAGACCTGTACATTAAAAATGTCTGTGCATGAAGTAAAATGTTTTTCTCTGAACATAAATGAGGTTGTCTGTAACATTCCTAAACAACCTAGTGAAAAGGAACAAACCTGGAAATGTTCCACTGTCGAAAATGGACTTACACTCTGGAGCAAAGGTGTTAACATCAGCATTTCTGATGGTTTGTATCTTCAATATTTTTTTCAGTTAAGAGTGTGTACGATCTTTCATTTCAATTATTTTTTAAAATAAGCAGATAAAAGTGACAATAAGCTTGAAAGAAAACAGAAAAACATAAAATGAGGAAGGAAACACTTCAATATCAAATAAATCAGCAAGTACTAGTGTCTACTTTTGCATCGTTTATTAGTGTTGTGTAACCTAAACCAACTGTTTAGTCAACGTATATACATGTATTTGAGTTTCTGCTTGTACAGACGAAAACTAATTGGTGATTTAAAACTAGGTTATGGTGCGTTTAAAGGAACTATGTCATTGAAAAGGGCCTCATTGGGACAATGTCTTAAACAAATCTGAAATTGAGATATTGATACAGGCATACTAAAACGGCTAAAAAGAGGTATATATCGTGGGACAAGAGAGTACACATTCTTGGATAAGAATCAATTTATAATTAAGGGTCATGTTTGTTTGGCCATTTTTATGTCAGAATTGTGGGCATTTTGTATAACCACAGTTTACACACGTTGCTTTACCAAACAGAATAGCGCAGTCTACTGTCATTTCTTCGTATAGCTACTAAGTCGTGAGTTCGATAGCCACTTGAGGTTTTAATATTTCAAACTATTTTGCTTATTTGTTTTTTACTTTTTATCAAATATTTAAGTGTGCATTTTATTATTTATTATTTATTTAATACAACTGTCTTAGTAAAGCTTATTCCTATCATATAATATCATTTATAGTGCAATACGAAGCCAAATTTTTCGTTGCCATAGTACCGTTAAAAGCCATGTTTGTTCTTAACCTTTATTCCATTTTGAAAAGAACTATATGTTAATTAACTTAATTTTGTTAACTGCATTTATGTCAATATATCTGTTGTAGGATCGTACATAACCACTTTAATATGCCTATAGTAAAAAAGCATTTAAATGGTAGTGCAAGTTAACCTTGTTTTTATGTTTATTTATTCGGCCCGAATCATTTCCTTGCCTTTTGCATCAGACAATACATTTTAAGTACACTGACATCCCGATGTAACTGGTTGTTGGTCTCCAAACTGAATCCAATATAAAATTACCTTCACAGTTTCTGACGATCAAGAACACAAAACTATCACCGACACTTGGTCCACGGAGGAAGGTTCCACTATTTCGACACATGTACAATCTTGTATGTACAAGTCAATCAATCAATTGGAGTTGTTTACCCCCGGGACTTCGGTTAAAACCCATTGCCCGAGCACACTGCTTAACACAAATACTTTGCTAATAATTGGCAATACATATATAAAACTTTGCAGTGTGGGTGCGGTGCTAAAAGTAAAACATTATGCTTAAAAATAGGAATACTAGTACAATAGCTTACATGACACATGAAAGCACACTGTTCTTGTATAAGGAGACAACTACCAGGGTATACACAGTTTAAAGGGAAGCAATTCTGCTTTAACCTTTTATTTGTCAACAGGAGTTACCTACCTTATACTAATAAATAGTTCAAATGTAAAAACCATATGTGAATGTATAAATGACTAGTCTATTTGTAAATATGTTGTATATTAGGGCAATAGCACTAAATAGGTATAGCGTACTTTGCAACAGGGAAACAAATAAAGGATAAACACTGAGTTTGATCTATACTAACATGAGAAAGGGGAAGTTTGAAGAAATAGCCCAACTAGAATAAGATTAAATTGGAGGGAACACATAATTTTATGTGAATCACCATTTTTCTAGACCCATTATGCAGCAAATGCTGCAACGGGATTGTTGGAGTCTTGTTTACTTAGAGATCTGGGAGAGTTCGGGTAATAATTACCATATACTATATGTCGTATTAAATTTAAAAACCAATGTGCGAATACACATGGGATAGTATTTACAATAACGACAACAAACAGTGTTAATTATTTCCAGATCACTAAGTGGTTCAGCATTGTTTTACAATATCTGTGTTATTTGCATGTCTTTACATACGAAGATAGAAAAAAAATAGGTAAAGAAATGCATTCTAACCTTTAATCATTATAAAGGTCAAGTAATATTTTTTTTTTTTAATTGCTATATTCATTCTAATGATGGATATTACAATTGCATGACATGGTTTTAACTAATGCTGAGCACTTGTAGACAGGGAATATAACTTATTGCTCCAACCTGAGACCCTGTCCATTGGGACTTATACAAGATTGTAATGGAGATTGTTGGGCTATTTAATGGAAAGTAACTTTCCCCAGGGTGACAATTTAAGATCAAGGACAAACATAAAAGGATGAGAATCCAATATACAGTAAAATTAGGATAAAACATATATTACATCCTTCCGGTACTATCAAACGGCTTACTTTTTAGGGCCCTTAAAAATAACAGATAAAACAAGATATATGTAATAAAAAGAACTAACTGGGCTGTACAATTATATACAGGTAAAAAGGGGAATCACCCTGGGGGGCACATGTGAGGCAGACTTTGTCTCATTCATATTTTTTAAACGAAGGGGTAGCACCGGTGGGGGAAGGGAATTTGGCCGGCAGTGCTAGAGAGGTATTTTGAGATATTGGGACCAGGGGGGCGCACCGGTTTACATGATTTACATAGATAGTGACACTTAAAAGAGGTTGTTTAACATATTAAAAGCTAAAATGTGAATAATCCCTGCTATGAATGAGTTGTTCATTAAAAGTATGCAGAATACTGCATTTAAGAATAACTGCAGAGGATCTCATTATGTAGTATCACACAGAATTTATGGCAAAATTGATCATTATTAACACTATGATTAAAATACTTGGCAAACAATTAAGAAACTTACTACCCAGGTGAGTTACAACAATATATAGTACACATTAAAAGATTGATAACTGGGTCCTCCCCAATTAATATAAAATCTGCAATAAAATGGGGTTTATTAATACTTGACAATAGTAAATGGGGCAAACTGCTTTACTAAAAAATGGCTTAAAATAAGGAATCCTTGGTCAATCAGATTGGCCATGGTTGAGGGAGGGCTCCGTTAGCAACATAGACATATATAATAACATGATATTTAAATTAAGACATGTGTTGCTATCTTCCTGTGCGCCCGGCCCAGCACGGCTCATGTAAGACCACGGAGGGAAAGTGGGAAAAAGGAAACGGAGTAGGGGGATTCCTGCAGCTATTAGAGCATTGTTTATTTTTCCACTGAAAACAATAATTTACAAATTAAGTTAAGTTAAAATGGCATTATTTAGTCAATTTGCCTGAGGTCCAGGGGGAATAAATTTAAATTAAATTAAGTTAAATCAATAAAAGGTGCACAATATATGAGCACAAAATATTAAGAAGTCAGAAATAGATCCTCTTTAACCATGTAACACGGGCAAATATATCTAAATTGTAACTAAGAGTACGGTACTGTTGACCATTGACATAGCCAGTATTGCACAATATAAACACTGGCTGGGTTTAACCCTCTAGATGCTCTTCTGAGCATTGTTTATTATTGTCCGAGTGTACTGGATAAGGGATAAGTTGATTTTTAAGAGTCCTCTCCCATGATGGGAAGACATAGGAGTGTATAAAAATTTGGTTAGGCGGGTATTATATGCCCTTCAGCAGGCTAAATATCACCAATTCCCCATATATATGGGGTTGTAATGTACTAGAAAGAGAATTAGTGTGTAACACACTGGAAAACAGTAGATAAATGTAATCATTGCTAAAAAGGAATAATTTAAGCATTGTACAGTTAGAAGCTAATCAGTGATATGAATAAATTATTTAAGCAACTTATTCTCCCCAGATATGGGAAAGTGTTTATTGAATTTAAGTTTTATTATTGAAAATGTTCCTATTAAGCTGCAGGACCCCTATTTGAATTTATATTTTATCCGTGATCTGGCAGTCCACAAGATAAGTTGCCAGAGATTTGTACACTGGTAATTTATTTTTGCCAGTAGGATCTAAGATATTATTAAGGGTAAAATCAATGTTTAATTTGGAAAGAGTGGATTTAAGCTGTTCTCTCTGTGTAGAGAACTGGGGGCACTGTGTCAACAGGTGGTCGGCTGTGAAGGGGATCCAACATTGAGGACAGAGAGGGCCCAGCTTTAAAATATACTTTCCCGCACTAGCAGGCAAAAGACTGGTCCCCATCCTCAGTCGGCTAATGCATTTGTCTATAATGATATTGGAAGAATATTGATGCGGCCGACTGAGGGTTTTCTGGGCAATTGGGAAAGGGGCTTTATATGAAGTGTTAGCGGGTGGTATTTTGTTCCACTCACGCAAAACATAGGCCTTGGCCCGGGAGTATATTTCTGTTGGGGCTAGTGGGTCCCCTATATTGACCGACTCCCTTTTGAGGCCCTCCTTACCCTCCCTGTCCGCCTGATCATTCCCCGGGATGTCGACATGTGCTGGGCACCAAACTAAAGTTACCTGTAAAGATTTGTCTAGGCACTTTTTGATTCAGTTCCAAAATTTCTTTTAAAATATCAGGCCTAGACCTGCTATTTCTATTTTTGATGGACTCTAGTGATGATAGAGAGTCCGAGAATATAGCAGTCTTAGTTGGCTTGTTAACTAATATCCAGCACATTGCAAAGCTAATGGCCAAAAGTTCCGCCGAATATATAGAAAGATTGTTGCTGAGTCTGGATGTTCTTATAATGATTTTGGAGGGAATTATGAATGTATTGGCTACCAAGCCAGAGTCAGGGCATTTGGAGCCGTCTGTATAAATTTTTAAATGCTCAGCATACTGAATATTAATATAATTGAGAGCTTCTGACCTCACGAGGTGCGGAGAGTCAGATTTCGTTACTATTGTAGATAGATAGTTGTCGACATCCGGGGAGTGAAGCAGCCAGGTGGGGGGGGGGGGGGGTTCGGATGGATTCACAGCAACCTCCTTGAGACCGGCCTCCTCCACCAGGGTCTGGGTGCTGGCCCCAAATGGGAAGGCAACATGCTTCTTTTTAAGCTCCCGGCCCCTGATGAAGGTGCCCGTCCCAAATAGCTTGTTAACGGGGTTTGAGTCGTGTCTGGACTGGGCCCTGGCCCAATATTGGAGGGTTTGTTGTTTTCGGCGCAGGTTGAGGGGCAGAACTTCGGCCTCCTCCTCTAATGTACAACCCCGTGTACACGGCAGTGCCCGTAGGGCTATCCTGAGGGCCTTGTTTTGTATGGAATCTACCATTTTGAGGGCGTTTGGCGTAGCACATGAATAGATTTGGGCCCCATAATCTATCTTTGGTCGAGGAGAAGGAGGCTATTTTTATCGGACCCGAAACCTGTGCCTCTCAACATCCTCATTAAATTTAAGTCCCTTTCGCACCTTTCTGCCAAATATTTGAAGTGGTGAATAAATGTTAATCGTTTATCTAGGTACATACCTAGAAATTTTACCACTTTTTCAAAATGATTTTGGTGCCGCCTAAAGTTAAGTCCAAAGAGTGCTGTTTTTGATTGCCAAACAGGATTCCTACTGTTTTTGTGGGTGAAGTTTTGAATCCCCATTCAATGGCCCATTTCCATATAGAGTCCAGCCCTGCTTGGGCCTTTTTTTGCAGAGTTGACAGCTTGGACCCCATTAACCTGGTGCCGGAGTCATCGGCAAATTGGGAGATAACCATGCCTGATGATTAACGGTTTCAGGCAGGTCATTGACAATGATGGAGAACAGCAGGGGAGAGATGACAGACCCTTGAGGGGTGCCTCTTTCAGTTATTGCTTCGTCTGAACTCACACCATCGACTCTGACCTTGATCTTACGACCCTCCAGGAAAGCCATTTCATAGTGGAAGCAGCGTCCGGTGATACCGTAACTAGCTAGCTTTGTTAAGATGCCGAAAGTCCAAGTTAAATCGAAGGCAGCTTGAAGGTCCAAAAAGAATGCAAGTACTGACTGCCCTCGATTTTTAGCAAAAATATTGTCATGTTGTAGCCTAGCTAGCTGGTCTAGGGTAGAACGCCCTTTCCTAAAGCCAGACTGGAAGGGGTTCAAAATGTACAAGTATTATTGCGTATAGAATTTATATTTACAAGGATGCATTTTAATGCAAATACAATTAATGTAGAACTGGTTTTATTCGCGCGGGTTTTATTTTCGCTAATGTTCGCTATTTTATTTCCTCGCGAATTCAAAACCAGCGCGAATAAACGTGTGACCAACCTGAAAAGGTGTGGACATATGTGAAAATAACCTATTGTTACTGTGCATTGTCGTTTTTCACGCTTAGCCATAACAAAAACTCTTGCGACGTTAGTTTAAAGAATTACATGTAAATTTAAAATCAATTAATCATAGATTTGTTGATCCAGTAAAAAACATGTTAGGATTACGCTAGTGGTAGTTGATATAAAATTTCCTATATTGCCAATATATTTTCAGTTTTGAATTCGCGTCATGACGAAGACGTGAATTCAAGAACACGCGAATTAAAAACGGATCATTTTGGGAGAAAAACGCGAAAATTCGTCCTCGCAAATTTAAAGCATTATACAGTATTTATCCCATTTTTTTCTGTTGTTATTTTGAAAAAAAAACGAAAGAAAGCACACTACATATTACGAAAAAACGATAATTAACAAGATCATATTATTAGACTGCTTTATCGCACAGTTGTATTTTCTCAATACCGGCGCTATGATGTGATACATACTTGGCGAGTTCTGAGACTTTTGGTCCTAATGAGAGACTTTAGTGGGTTATCTTCCCTTGTCTAGCAGGGGTGCCCGTATAGGCGGCGCTGTTGTCGAATAGGTCCATTGTTATTTATTTTCCCTTCCATTGTTTACTTCCGCTAAGATTGACAGTTGATAAACAGAGTTTTAACACGATTTGATTATATTTCTTCGATAAAGGTGTAAATATGGCTTCAAAGTTTTGCAGCCTATCTTTAGGACAACTTAGGACAGAGTTAAGAAAGAGAAATGCTAAGTTATCTGGACGAAAAAAGGAGTTAATCGAGAGGTAGGCTAACATGAATTTTTCTTTTCACTTTTGTTGTTGACGATTAGCGAAGTAAACAAGTTCTTTCATTAAATAGTTAAATGTAATAACAGCAATTGATGCAATCTTATATCTCTAATGTCTGCAGTTCATTATTATTAATTGTCCCAAATTCCACAGGAAGCATTGCAAATTAAATTCAAAATGTGTACATGTCCATACGTTGGAATTAGTGGGTGGGGTAATGCGCTATGTGTGGTTTGTTTGTAGTAATAAATACAATATGTTTTTTGTTTGCAAAGTCGTCTTTTCTTCATTCTTTTCTTAAAGATGAGGCAGTATATGATTATTAAACAAATGTATTACATAACTGTTTCAGACTAGAGGCCTATGACAGAAACCAAAATATCAACAACTGTGAGGACCTTATGCCAGAATTTAGGATGAGCCTTCCAGTAACCAGTGGCTACAAGGACATCAACAGTGACATGAAGATGGCCCGCATTGACCGTCAGAAAGCCACTGACTATCTGGAACGCTTTCAAGTTGAGTTCGACCAAACTGTAACTGCACTGTACAATGTCAAATTTTTAATGTATCTTCGGTTGTTTTCATCAGACAGTCTTGACTTTGTAAAAAGTGCGTGTAGAGCAGAAATGAAGAAAAAGATCAATTATGGTAGACATTTCCTTTACAAAACATGGAATAGTGCACGAGGCGCAGTGCGAATGTGGAGCTGGCGAGGGTCCCTTTGGACATTGCAAGCATATAAGAACTGTATTGTATGCATGCCTGAAATTTGTTCAAACAGGAGATGTGAAGGTAGAGTCGTCATGTACCGAGCAACTACAGGCATTCCATAGAGCCAAGAAACATACCGGGTCCCCTCTGAAGGCCAGAGACCTAAACATGGTTGGGGCAGATATTTGTGATATTAAGGACTTTGATCCCCGACCTGTTAGTTTTCGAAATGCCCCTAATTATCAGGATCATTTTTACAATACATGTATGAACTTTAAAGGAATTTCTAAAACGCCAATATTTCAGACCTTTGTACCAGCAAATATATATGCAGTCAACAATGATCATGACTATTTTGAAGTGACACATGAAGAAAACTTTCTAAATCAGAGTAAAATAACAACAGAAGAGTGCTGTGAACTGGAAGTTTTGACAAGGGGACAAAACACAAGTGATCGTTGGTTCGAGGAACATGGAAAAAGAATCCAGTCATCCAACTACCACCGGATATGTACAGTAACAGAAAAGGCCAATTTAGCAGCATTGGCTTCCACAATGGTATCTGGACATGTAACTAAGCAAAATGAAGCGATGCATGGCGCAAAATATGAAAAAACTGCAATTCACATATATGAAAGTGCGCGAAATGTTAATGTTCAGGCATGTGGCATCACTGTTTCTAAGACCCATCCATTTCTAGGGGCATCTCCTGATGGAATTGTCAGCAAGGATTTAATTGTAGAAGTAAAATGTCCTTTCAATGCAAAAAATAAAGAGATAAACTCAGTTACTGTGCCATATTTAAAAGAAATCAATGGAAAACTTGCTCTAAGCAAACAAAATCCATATTACTTTCAGATACAGGGACAGTTGTTCTGCTCTGAACGAAAATATTGTGATTTAATTGTGTATACTCTCACTGACATTGTGTACATCAGAGTAACAAGAAATGAGGCGTTTATCTCTGATATGGTGCACAAACTTGAATTATTTTTTGAGGCACATTTCAAACCAGCACTTTTGGAAAAGTTGTTTTATAAAAATGTGTAAAATAATGTTCTGCAAAAGAAATGAAACAAAAAGTTCATTTGAAAATAAATGCATTTTGTAATGTTGTATGAATTATCATGATATGTATTTTTTGTTATTATATTTGTCATTATATATGTATTCAAATAAATTGTTTTATTGAAAATTGTGTTGTTTGAACAGAACTGCATAAATATCAAGTATGTTGTTTACAGTCAGCATTCATAAAGCACCTCAGGAAAAATTTAAGTACATTCCTTAAATTATCAGAATTCCTAAAGTCTTTTGCTTTTTTATATAGATGTCTTCTTGTATTAAATTTGTTTTTGCTGTAAATTATTTACTTTTGTTATAGTATTTTGGCAAAAAAACAACAGAAATCATAATAATTTCCATAGCAAATTGTATCTGAAATTTTCACTTAAATAAAACTTAAGATTTCGCTTAGGAGCTTTATGAATACCAGCCCGTACCAGAGTTTAATTTCAGCTGCAAAAGTAACAAATCGCTATTTAAAAACTTTATTTATTAAGCAATCACATGTAATACATCAACTTCAACATAAAAAATGAATAATGAACACTCATATTGACAAACAAATGTCTAGTATTACTGTAATAACATGTACTTTCTAATACTGATAACCATAGACTAATGCACATGATCATCAGACATTTTTTTATTCAGAATGGTAAATGACAACATAAAAATGACATTATTTACTACACTTAGCTACATGTACAACCGTATCGTAGCAATTCTTTAAGCATATGTAGACACAATGCCATTTCTGAAATTGCATAGCATGAAACATACAAAAATTATCTCTGATGACAACTTAGTCTCTGTGGCAGTCAGAGGTTCAGTTAAAATTCTGTATGTTTTTCCAAGACCAATGATTCTTTCTACATAAACACGTTTGCTAGAAATTTTCCTATCTTTAATAACAGTATCATTTGACATTCTGTTCTTTTTCTTAAAAAAGGTTGGTATATTAATATGCACATCATGTGGTGCAAAAATGTCCTGTACATTAAAACCTTTGTCAGCCATTATACTGTCATTTTTGGAACAAAGCCTGGTCAGTGAACTCCGTTCAACTATTTGCCTGTCACTTGTAGCACCTCCATAGGCTGGGGACACATAAGAAATAAGACCGCCAGGGGTACTGCCAATCAAAACCTTAACTGTATTTCGGTTTTTGTAAGTCGAAAAAGTGGCTTGTTGAGCCGTTGGATTTTTCGGTTTTTTAATTGGGCACTCAGTACCATCAATTATGACGCGTGTTTTGGGGTATAGCCTCTTGAAGCTGCTTGGAGCGAAATAGCGGACTAAAGTTTGTGATGGCCATATGTTAATTTCTTTCCACTGTTTTTCCATGTACAAGACCCAAGTAATAAAAATGTTCGACACCACACTTTCAGAAACATTAAATAATCGCGACAGTTCAAAGTTGTCATGTGTCGCCTTAACTTTATCAAAGTAATAAAAAATTGATCAGCAACACATATACTCGAAACAGAATGATACACATAATTAAGATGGTATGCTGCTGGTCCAAGTGTGTTCAACACGAAAAAGAACTTCATGTAATGTTCAAGTCCAGTATAGAAGTGGACGGCTGGCGCATCATTGTCAAAATTGTGGATGCTAAATGCAGGTGTTGTTGTTGTTTGCATCGCCGCATCTTCCATTACACACTCTGTTTGTACACAAGAATCTATAAATGTCACTTTTTCATCCGTGATTGAGATTATTTGCTCCACACATTCCTGCTGGGTTACAACTTCTTCGCTGGCACCCACATCAATATCAGAAGTAACAATGTCTATTTTGGTTGCAATGAACTCAGGTTCAAAACTCATGTTTTCTCCAGATTGTTCCATATTTGTCACACCTTCAAACAACTTACGTTTCCGGTTTTCTCGTTCTAGACGACGTTCTTTTCTCTCCTGGTTCTTCGCAACAGTCGCCTTGTTTGTCCAGGAAAAAATACTGGGGACAGCTGTTTTTCGCACAGCCCGCTTACGTCTTTCATTACCTGAAAAAATAAATACTGAAAAAATAAGTATGTGCTAGAAACAAATGCATATATTTGGTTGTTGCAGCTTTAAGGTTAAAGGGATTAAGAGAATGAGTGTTCAGAAGGTGACAGATTTATCATTTTATTGGTTTCAGTCAAGTAAGATTAAGAAACACCAACATATGATATAGTGTTAGGTTATGACACACAATATCACATAATGCATATTTAATTAATCAACAACATTACATTTAATTTTTGAAGCAGTACTGTCGTTGTTGATGCAGAACTTTTCGAAAAATAAGCCAAGTAACAAATGATGATATTTAGTATATACATGTAAACCAGTTCCATATACTGTACATATACATATGTCATGATTATCCAATGGAGAGAAAACCCAAATTCAACATTATAAGCGTAATAATTGTTTATATTTATGATGTTTTTCAACTCAATAGAAAAGCAAACTACCTACCAGCGTATGTAATTGTGTGGTAATCATCTTCGGTGAAGTGGTTTTCAAACACGTACGAGTATTCGGATGGAGTCCAGATTTCGAACTTTGTTTTCACCCGTCGAATAGCTTGTACCCATGCTGCTCGACGTTGTTTGTCTTTCGGAAGTTGTGTCGTCCTTTTCGTGAACACAATGGAACGCAGCACGTGGTTTCAGGCATTATTTTATCTTTCTTTTGTCAAGCTGTCAAACGCTTCGCTTATTAACAATGGCGATAATCTAATGATAAAATCCGAACATATCCGCATAGAGGGACCTACTCGACCAGAGCGCCACCTACATTGGGAAACAGGGGAGATAAATCGCTAAAGTCGCTCATTCGGCAAGCGTCTTTTTGAGAAAACGTCGTTTGAAATGACGTCACAAAACTAGCACTGAAATTAGTTTTAATTGCTTCTAATTTTTAAGGATTTTAGCGTTTATCTTTTTAAAGAAATAAAAATATTAGCTAACTTATTTTGTATAACGTATTTTCTTACTGAACTTGTTGGCGCTGACCTTTGGATTGCGTTTGGAACTGATTACTCCCCTTTTACAGCAGTAGGCCATTGCCCTAACTAACAACATTAGTCACATTCAAGTCTGACACATTTTGATATCAATAATGGTTTGACGCGTATCATTGCACTTTGGATTTAACCTGTCTTCGATAAAGGTAAGCGTTTTCTTTTAATCACCATTACTGTTGTATGTTACCATGACCGAATAGTTGTAAAACTATTGACAAAAACTGACAAATAAACAAACCTGAAACGAAAGTAAAAAATGGCGGCCGTGATATTCTAGTGGCATTAGATAAAGAAACTTCAGCAAACAGTTTATGTAGTACTGACTAGACCTGTTCGTTGAAGCCAACCCCATATTCAAAGTCAACCAGAGTCGTAACATATTTATGTCACGCTATAGATCCATAAATTTGCAATTTCTGGAGGAAATCATTACATATACAAGCAAGTCAAAATAAAGAAATTGACTTGTTGCATGTTTTTAGAATCGAAATTGTCAAATGCATTGAATAATACCTGAAAATAACTCTGATTAGCACACAGTATACAATTACGCTGCCGTTGTTGTTTTATCACGTGACTACGAGATTTTCATTTGGATATTTTCGGATCGACCTTGACCTTTTCGCATGCTCAAATTGTAAACATGGCTTTCGTTTTCCGTAACGCATGATATCTGTTCAATTACTCATGTCCGATCAGAAAACATATTGTATTAATGTTGATGTAAGTGATGTTTCATCTATTATTCTTTTGCTAGATATTTAAATTATAGTGTGTTCACAAAAAAGATCAACAGTGATGTAAAAATCCATCAAATGTCAGTTTCGTTTCAGGTTGTGTTTGACATCAGGCACAGCACATGTTCTGTTACTAAAAATATATAAAAAATCACATGACCGTGACATCCTGTGAGATTCTCATTTGACAAATGTCTTCTATGTGACTAATTGCGTCCACATTTCAGTAACGAAACGGTAATTTAGAAGTGTTTTAGACCTTATTTTGTCATAAGTATGCTAACTAGATGTAAACATTATCCATCTATCTAATAATGCTGCCTATTTGGTTCAGTAGTGCATGTAAAAGCTGTTTTTGGCAGTTTTATTGGTGACTGTTGATAAACTGTCAAATTCTTGAGAATTGCTGGTAGACTTTACTAGTGGGCTCGCTCCATAACTTTTATGTCGCGCAAATTCAAAAAATATAAAAAGCGACATTTTAAGTTATGGAAGCCAGAACTCTAGTGGCATTTGTTTGTTTATATTTTAATAAAATAGTTGTAGTAATGTATCACCTGAACTTATCTTCCATAAAACCCAGATTTTTTGGATGAAGCGGAAATAGTCAGTGAACTCTATTTTTATAATTTTGACAATATTGAAAATGTAAACTATTGAGTATAAAGATGATAATAATGATAGTGAATTTGATTATTATCCTGAAACTAAAACACAAAAATCATTGATTATCATTAGTCTCCTGTTTATTACTTTTAAAATTACTTCATAGTGAATTTGATTCTTTCACTGACACTGAAAAAAAAAAAAATCATTGATTATCATTAGTTTATTGTTTATTATAAATTTGTGAAATTACTTCATAGTGAAATTGAAACTGACACTGACACTGAAACAAAAAAAAGTATTGATTATCAATAGTCGATTGTTTATTGTTTCTAAAATTACTTCATTACTTATAAAATATAAAGTAGTATATAGATACATGTATGTTTGTTTGGGGTCTGAATGAAATGTTTCATTATAATTTAAGGTGCGTTGGAAACACTCCAATGTAAATACATTGGAGGATATTGCGGAGACCATCAGGGCATCATCCTGCAATGACCACAACATCCTACACCTTGTACAGGATCCAGAACCACACTTTCTGGAATGCCTATTCGAGCCCGTCCCAAATCTACAGTCATACCACCACTTCAGGTTTGCATCGATTGTTATTTTTGTCACCTGCTTGTAAATACTTAACACAATGTATTATGCATTAAATAATATCACAGAAAATACATAGAATTAATAAAATCACAGGCAAACATGTGTAAAATATGTTCCTTTAAAATACCTGGTACATTATAACTAGACCATACAGAAATGTTTTACTTTTTTTCAAGTTGACTTATATTGATGAATACATTATAGTGATGTTCTAGTTTCCATCATTGAAACATGTGTTACACAATTGATTTTTATGACGTTATTTATTTGTTTAAACTCAGAATAACAGCTGACAGACAAGCCGGGCATGGTCTTTGTGCAAAAGTATGCATCTGATGGTGAGGAGGCTCTGACCATCTTGATGAAGGACGTAATGCCTGACAGTTTGCCGCACCAACAAAAGTTACTTGGAATATCTGCTGAACGCCAGTTTAGTCTACACGAAGAAATTTCACCACTGTGCAACTCTATCTGTGCCAGTACATGCCCACTGCCAGATGTTCCAAAGCCGACAAAATGTGACTTATAACAGCTATTGTCATAACAGTTTAAAGTTGCATGACCAGTATTACGGTGACACTGTGACACTGAGATTGAACTGCATCAAGAGCTCAGTAGATTAATGGATACAATGTAAATGTAAAAGGCATTATATCTATACACAATTTTCCATCGAAATAATGTTATCTTTCGTTCTACAATCGAGAACGTCACACTGCACTATGTCTAATAAGAACTAAAACACATAGATGCTTTTGAATTTTTGTTTAATGGTTACCATGGTAACCACTATGTTAAGTATAATCTTATATCCCCACATTTCATAAAATTGTAAAGGTTGTAGGATGGAAATAAATATCATTGAATTGAACTTTTAATGAAAGTCACTTTGTGAAAGAAAAGTGGAAGAAAACTTTAGAAAAAAAGTACTTTCACATCAATAGTTACTTTTAGGGTTACATTCTATGTCTGATTTCTTATTAAATATGGACATAACTGTATGAACTTGTTAATTGCAATTCATAATTATTAACTGTAGTTTTTGTCAGGGTTCAGTGCGGAAGATCATTCATTTCACATCTGTTCATGTTATGTATGGTTGCCATGGTTAAAGTTCAACATAAATCTCTAGATACTTTGTCAACTTCACTGTCTATCTTTGGGAAAATTTAGATGCAAAAATTGAATAATCTGGGTACAGTTTTAAGGAAGATATTTCATTTTTTAATAAATGGGTTCAAAATTGTTTAATTTCAAAATTTTTCATCTCTGATTCCATTGTAATTCAATTATAGAAAGAGTCAATAAACAAACGATTTTATTTTTTTTTGGACATGATAATACATTTTGTTGAATCAGGTATGAACAATTTCCCTAACATATTTTTTCTGTCTGGTATCAGCTGTTTTAATAAAATGCAGCAAACTTCCTGAGTATTACAGGAATTTCATTGTTGCAATATGTTGCCGAGGTAACAAATATGTGTTGTAATTTTAAGATTGTTTTACAATGCTATAATAGTATTATTAACTTTATTGTTGTAACAAAACCTTGTGTTTGTGATTTATTTATACAATTGTACGTATATATGGAAAGTTCATTGGTTTGACCTACTGACATGAAAATAAACCCTGAAAATATAATTTTTTTGTGTTTTGGAGGGTAATTCTAAGGCCAACGTTTTCATCTTAAATGGACGAATATTGCAAGAATAATAAGTTTTCTGTGTTTAACATATATTTAGGCATCTGACAATGTGAATCTCAGAATAGGCCACATATTATGGGGTCGATTTGCACAAACACTACATGTACATGTACTTGCAAAGTGCTTCCCCCAACTTCGCCTTCCAATTATATGTCTCTATGCACAGTTTGTCCAATGTATCAGTTTCTGTGTTGGTAAACAATAAGAACAATTTTGTTAATTCCAAATCAAACTATCCATGCAATGTAGATTTAAACAAATACTTTTTAGGACGTAGAGGTTTTATCAACATTTTTTGTAAAATATGAAATTTTTTGTGTTGGTTTAAAAGCATGTGATAAAAAAGATCTGACACTCGTTGTCATACCATATTGTATTAAACTCGTCCAGACAACTTCTAAGTAAGCCCGCCTAAGGCTCTCTTACTAACAAAATTCCTGAGCTCGTTTAATAAATTATGGTAGGTAATGACAACTCGTGTCAGATCCTGTATATATGACATAACACACAAACTGGCATGCATATATTGAATTTACTATTCACACAGTTTTTATTATTTAATGTAAATGTTAGTATTAACAAGCTCACACGTTTTGCGGTGTTTAGTTTTGGCTAGAAACAGTGCACTTATATAAAAACACATTTGTTATATTTTGCATGTTCGCATATTCACCTTTGTGTCATTGTATGATTTTATGGTAGATTCTGTCGTAACGTCAAGTATTAACTTCAGTGTATATGGTTTGTTCTTACCTGTTTAACTTTGGCTAAGTGTTGACGAGTTAATTAATAACAACATAAATTTTGTGTCGTGTATTCACAATAAGTCCATCACAATGTTCAACGATATCAGTGCATAGAACCCCGTCTGCTTGCTGCATGCTTGCCACTGGTCAGTTGTTGTTACTCAGAAGTGGAATAATAAACATAGCCACTGGTTTAAAAGTGTATCTCTTATACACGGTTAGGAGACTGACCGCACCACCTTTTTTGCAGTTGTTAAAGAAAATATCCGGTGGTTACTTCCAAGGTGGTCCAGTGGAGTAAAATATTGTAAATAGTAAGCGTGGCTCAAAATGTTGTTTTATATTTCCTCTTAACGATACTTTTTCGGAATTTCGGATATTTTTTCGGAATGTCATTACAGATCATTTAATAACACCTCCAAATCAGGTGGTCCGATGCGTCTCCTAACAGTGCTATATAAACCTATAAACGAATATTGTTAAAGACGCGTATGAAATAACAACGATTGCCTTATTAAGAAACAATTATTATGATATTAACGATGTTTAAAGGTCAGTGTGAGGTACTTTTTTCTGAGTGATACAACTTCAGCCATCTGTAATGTACCTAAGCTAAATATAAATATATCACTAGCGCCGCAGACCAAAGTTTAAAATCTAACCCGTTGTGTGAGCCACACGTTTTTTACCGTATTGTTGTTGTTTTTAACTATGCTTTCCGACAGACTGACAGTTAATAGTGATTACATGTTAATGGCTATGTCTCACTTTCAGAATTGACAAAATAGCATAGGGTTCCTATATATTATGTATTCCTTTGTATCGCATAATAAAACAATATTTTTCTACCAAATGACATATATTTCGGAAAAACAACACGTATACATGTAAAGCAAAACCAAGAGGGCCATGATGGCCCAAAGTGCTCACCTGAAAAATTGGTACAGATGAAGGCTATACTGTTGTGACGGGTTTGGTGAAGATTGTATGAAATATGAAGTCTCTATCCTGAAACATGTCCATGTTTGTATATTTTTTTTTACAAACAAAGGGCAATAATTCCGGTGTTTCTGGCCAGGTTTTATTTATATTCAAATTTACCCGTAATCTTATTGTCATAGACAAAAAGGTGCAAGACTGGTGAAGATTGGATGAAAAATAAAGTCTCTATCCTGAATAATGTCCATTTTTTGCATATTTTTTCACAAACAATGGGCAATAAATCCAGTGTTTCTGGTCCGTTCTTGCTTATATTCGACTTCAACTGTAATCTTATGGGATGAAACATGACGTCTATATTCTTAATATATATTTTTAGTGCACACAGGACAATGACTCCATTGTCTGAAACATGATCTGGCCCATTTTTTGGCGTCTTATGAGATCTGATGGTCGTACACAAACTGTGAAAGTTTGCTTAAGATTGAATGGAAAATAAAGTGTATATGTTAGAAAAAGGCATTTTTGCACTGTTTTGCATGAAAAAGTAGCAATAACTCTAGTGTTGCTTGTTTGGTTTAGCCCAATAACAATCCCATCCGAGATTTTATTATCATACACAAACTGTGCAAGTTTGGTTAAGATTGGATAAAAAGTGAAGTCACCAGATCATGAACAAATCAATTTGTTGACGGCACACGTACGACAGACGGCATTCGACGGACGAAGAACGACGCAGGAGAGGTCTGTTAGACCAATAGCGTCGTGCTCAGGTGATCTTAAAACAACAACAACAACAACAACAAACGAACACATAACAACAAACATTTAATTAAAATAAACTGGATAAATTTGTGCATGACTTAAACTGCTAGTAAGATGGTTAATTGGCATTCCAGCTATTGGTACCGGCTTCATTCTTTTCAGCGAGCTACGCAAACCCCTTCATATTCTTCTCCGCTTGTTCGTTTTTTGAAGAATAAATTAACTTTTTAAAACAACAGCATTTGTGGGAATGCCTATAATTGCGATAGACAACAATTGGTTAACTTTTTTTTAATTCGCTTATTCTTACAATGACACGACTAACATTCTTTGACTGAAAAATGTAGTATACTGTTGATAAAATGTCACGTTCGCTGGGCAAATAAAGAGCAGATTGATATTGTGTGACGAATTACCTTTTCTAACATGATATTCGTAGGTTGTCCTATAGACAAGGGTCACAGTTTATTGTTGTTAAAAATATAATATAGATCTAGATGCATGACAACAAATTGTATTTAATAAGTTTTGTCTTCGAAAAAGTGATTTCTCATGATAATATGACAAACCCATTTTATGATAGAAGTACACAATACCTAAATATCTAAATTAAAGTGTAATATACATATATTAAATAATAATTGAAATGTTTGAAAAGTGACGATCCCAAGCGGTCATCGAATTCACGACTAAGGAGTCATAAGAAAAATTACAAACCATCTTTGCTTTTCTGTTCTTCTGTTTTGTAAGAAAACTTGAAGAACTATAGTTATATAAGATACTAACGTTCCATGCTTGTAAATATTAACATGAACATAGCTAAACAAGCACGAAATATACGATGTTACGATTTTATCTCATCATTCTTAAATGTTTTGTTTATTCAGATAATATATAACTTAGTTAAAAACTGCCAATAATACAATCTTGGTTATTTTATGAAATTGAGATCATTTTTTTTAAATAGAGTCCTTTTAAATAAACATTGAATATAAACATATTTTACATATAACCACGAAATATCCATAAAAGATATTCTGCGTCTATGGTAAATTTGGAACTGAAGAATGCAGATGGAAATTACTACACACACAAACTGACAATTATGTAAATTAAGTAAATTCACTTATCCGTCACATGACGGACAAGATTCAAACTGCAAACTATGCTCACATATTAAATCATACTCAATTCCTCCTAGCATGTCATATGATATTTTTACCTAGTTTATTGTTGTCTTTTTAGTAAAAATAAAACTAAATTGTCTGCTAGTCTGTGTCTTAAGGAGTAAACGGACAGAAACACTGAAAATAATGTGTATACAGTACAGAAATCAATACATAGAGAAATATACGACACTGAGAATATTTTATTAATTCGTACATTTTAGTAATATGCACACGTATTCAACTGTTCTAGACAAGTTAACTATTTATGGTGTAACCACAGTGGCCCATTTATCTGATTCTTAGTGTATGTATATGTAAGCCTGAGCAATTGAAATCGACAATCCAATATACCTGATCTCCCCGTAAATTAACATCGGGTAATTAAAATGGAATGACCTAGGCACGTCTATTGAGTCAGGTGACCTGCGGCTTTATAAGCGGTAGAGCACAGTGCATTAGGCAGAACCGTTACTGATGCCGAACAAGACAATCCTGATAGTAAGTAAAATAAAATAATGAAGCTGGTGAGAGCTGATTCTTGATCTGCTGCTTGCGACTACCACGTACCAAACATGTTTAGACGTTGGAGAAGCAGCAGTAGCTTGACATTAGAAAGACTCGCTATCCCTTGTCCGATTGTTGATGCGATCTACAAAGCGACAATGATAGTAAGATCTGCTGTACCACGCTTGGTTCCATACCTTGTTCAGACAATAAGATACTGTGATAGCCCATCATATCTACGGATATCAGTGTTCCATCCGACCGTCTTGTGTATACGTCATTCCATCCACTAAGTTTGGTTGCCCATCCAATAATTTTAATAGATCACATCCTTGATTTTAGGTTTATCGGGTTTGTTTAATGATTATTGTATACAATCATTTGACTAATCAGGTAGCCCCAAGGAAAAATAATATCAAGTTTTATAGACTAATGTTAATATTGTGCGTGCACTAGACCCCCTGCACGTTACAATGGCAGTCTAGATATATCGTTGTGTTGTTAAAAATAGCCAACAGCGATAATTTTGTCGAGTGTCTTGCTCTTTCAGTTGCATATTGTTCCTTGAAAGCCAGAAGTGTCATCAGTATAAATGACTTTCAAGGGACCATACATAGTTTACAGCTTAGGCAGCCTAACCGGACACAGACCTTGAAGTACAGGATACATTTATTTGCGAGTATCATCCCAATAAGTCTTAATGATGTACACCGTCATGAGGCTATTTATAGTGTACGAATACAGAAGGGGCTTTCAAAAGATATATTTATTTAATTGCTATATTATATGTAATGCTATGTTCCCACTATCACGAGTCGCGTCACGATTGCGATCGTGGTCTTAATCGTGGATCGATTGTGGTGATCCTATCAGATCTTATCAGATCTTGAGGTCAGTCGTGGCACTCGTGTTAATCGTATAAACAGTTTGAATGGTTAAACAATTCTATTCGATTAACACGTTCAGTTGCGATCAATTGTCCATCGGGATCATCGTATCAGATCATATTGCATCGTAACACAGCGCCAAAAATCGTATCTAATTGTGCATCCAAATCGTGGTGATCGGTATCGGGCGTAGACAAGAAAAAAGTTCACGCTAAGTTAAAATGTGCTGCGATCTCAAGAAACAATGAAATCAATAGTCAGTCTGGCTTTGTTTAAATCATTCGGGTCCAGTCGAAGCTCAAATCGTGATCTCCATCGATCATGTTCGTGAGATAACGTCGCGAACACAGTGGTATCCTATCGTAACGGAGCGCGTTTATTCGTGATAAGTGTATCGATACTTATCTGTGCCTACTTGAACGTCCTAATTCGGGAAATGCGATCGTGATGATCGTGTCAGATCGAGACCTAATCGTGGACTCGATCGAAACAATCCCAACGGAATGTATCTAATCGTATCTAAACTGGAGATCAGACCGTGACAGATCGTGACACCTGTAATTGACAAATCGTGACCAGATCGCAACAGAGCGCAAAACATTGTTTCAGAACATATTGACTCGAATCAAATAGTATCCAAGCCTGAAATCTCAGATAAGTACCACAATCAGCTCCAATCGTGGCGTTCGTAACGGATCGCACGATAGTGGGAACCTAGCATTAATTGCACGTTATTTTTAAGCGTTGCATTTATATTCATGTTTTCATTATGTGCGAATTGTGCTGTACCATTATTAAATTTGCTATCAGTATACATAACGTGTTTCGACTATGTTCTTTATAGTTTTGAATGTTGCCATCACTGTTTTATGGTCATTGTAGGATTGTTTTTTATACATTAGCCGATGCAATGTTTAGATTCACACGTTCCGGACTACTCGCGGGAAGTTTTCACAACATTTGATTGGATGTTGAGAAAGTTGAAAGATTAGTTACGCAATTAAAAAATCTATGTTCTAGCAAATTGCAAATTATACGGATATATGTACATGTATATATTCAAACAGATGGCCGTTCAAAAGAATAGACGGACAGTTAGTAGAATACGCATACATCACAACGTTATATTAACATCAGTTATTCTTAACATGTATGATACATTATTTTACAGCAGTTTCTAGAAGCGAATTGATATTCATCATCATTGCTGCTGCTGCACTTGCTATTGCAACAATTGTTGTTATGTGCGCATGTTGGAAAATTCGAACGCGTGTATTGGGTAAGTAATTGTTGAATGTCAAAAAGTGAAACATTTGAAAATATGTGTAATTTGTATGCAATTAATATGTATAACTATTAAATACAGCAACGTAGCATTTAATTGGTTTGATACAGTTTATTGTAGACCAGTTGCTTAGTTACATTCGCAAACAGAATGGATTCTATATTAAGACGACCGTATACGTGTTGACTATCCGAATACATATCAAATGATCAAATGACACTGTAGAAGATTATCTATAAGAATTGAACTTGAAATTCTAGTATAATGCACTTTCGCTTATCTAAACAAATTTTGATTTAAATCCAACACAAAATAAAATTAACAACCCTCTAATATCCCCAAAGAGTCGCATGGCCGCTTGGAGCCAGACTTTTTGAAACAGTGGTTCAACGTCATCTAAAACACACATTATTTCCAATAAAGAAACTACACAATTATTTGCGGAGCATGAACAAGTTCGTAAAATAATATTCAGGAAAAGGTTTATAAGTCAGAAAATTAGTACAGTAGTATTGTGTTTTGAGTACTTGTATTAAGTAGCATTGATACGACTTTACTACTAGTAAGCTGACTCGAGTCGACGAACGGTTCAAGTTTCAAGTACACAATACTAACATAATATTTGTAATATTTGTAATATCATGTGACCAGTAGAAACAGACGTTACACAGCCAGTTGATATAAATATAAACAAAGTGAAACTCTAGTTGCGACAGCAGGAGAGAATACTTATTTCTTAGAGCACCATACAGGCCTTATACCATACAATCACTATTAGAATATAAGATGTAAGAGAAACATTGTTTTCAATCGATGACACAAGGTTTGCAGGTTTTCAGTAGTTAACCCCCAAAATATTGAGACTGATCATATGTTAACAACTCAACAGACAATCACGATGATTATGAGCAACTTAGAGACGACCCCAGAATAAAATACACATGTGCATTACCAAGAAATCGTATATAACCCGATTGGGCTTAGTGCTAACCGTTCCACTGCACCTAACACTATGATCAGAACGGGGAACAATCAAGGGAGTACAATAACAGCTATGAACGACTTCGGCAAAATGGCTCTTACGCCAGCAATTGAAATGGGCAATATTCCCAAGATATCAAGCAGGGAAATGTATCTGCCTCCAGAAGATTACATGACCCCATTTCATCCATGGCTTTAGCCGAGATTAATTTTTCTGACGGTAAGGTGGCAGCATTGATATTTAGGTGCCATTTGTTAACTAGTTGTTGCATGAATTAAGCGGACATGCCTTAGCAAAAACTCTTTAAAACGTTGAATGTAAATATAACACAAATGTATTTCTGTAGGCTGTAGTGTCAGTTGATATGTTATAACATGCTAAATATGTTATGACTATGTAATATATTTGCAGATGTTTTCAACGATTTACAAACTCATAGGTATGTATGTTTTAAAAGTATATTTCTACATAAACTATTATTGTCCATTGTATTATTCCATTTCCAAAAGGTGTTATTCAGTTTGTGTTTTCTCGTATTTTTCATGTTAAGTTTTGTATTATATTCGAGTTACATTTCATAATGGCCCGTATGTTGGTTTTTGGAAGAATTCAATATAAGTCATAAAAGTACATGCATATTATTTAATTGTAGAATAAATAATATTCGTATGATTATCAAAGTATTAGGAAAATATCTAAGAACAAATAGGTAAAGTGCTGCTCAAAACGAGCAGGAGGGCAAGCCAGAACATTTCTTCGACATGTTCTCAAAATTTGGTTATTCCAAACGGTTTTTTAACTCAATGTCTGTAATAAAGGTTGATATGATGTTTTCATTTTAACTAAATATTTGCATAAATTTTTTGAATTTCAAATATATTCATAATTTCTCTGTTCACCAGCTCAGAGTAAGCAGATTTATCCAATCATCAGACATGTATTGACGAAATAAACCGCCATGGAATAAACTTAGCTTTATTCATACACTGTGGGATAAAGCTAACACGCGCAATCCAATGACGTCATCTTGTTGATTTTCGTGACGACATTTGATGTTTTTCGTTATATTTAGTGTGCTTTCTTCAGTTAATTTTCAAAATAAAGACACTCAACGATGAGATAAATATAATACTCGGTAAGTATTGATTAGAGATAGTTTTGTTTTGCTCGGCGCGAACACGTCAATCACTCGCCAAGGCTTGTGGTTCATGTTTTCTAAGCCTCGCTAAACAAACTTATCTTTATACAACACTAACCCAGTATTCTCTATGACATCAAGAAATACAATTTTCAATAAAAACTCACACTTTCTTTTTATCAAAACTTATTCAGTAAAAA